>CM050521.1:942500-1237500 GCA_027563665.1 Antrozous pallidus
CCACAATTTAACCAGCCCCACTAACCTGCATGCCCCCCCGGTCCCTGTTTCCACCTCCTCCTCCAGGCTCAGCCTGCGTTCAGAATGAGTGCTGTTGTCTGTGCAGCGCTGCAGACAGGTGTGTCGTGCCACTTGCCTAAGGAACCAGATGGCTGCTGGCCAGAGCAGTCCGCCTCGGTGTAGAAGCAAGAGATGTACTTCAGGGGAGGTTCGAGTGCTGTGACAGATTGTGCTTTGTCCACCCATCCCTGTTGTGTATCAGTACTGCACACTCGGACTGGGTTTAAAAGCATAGGCCCTGTGGGAGTGTGTATCCTACCATGTGTATACTTCCGCATTAATTTTACAAGTAGTGACTCAGCATAAACATTTAAGCTTGTTGAAAAGAAGGATCCATGAGAGGAACTTGCTGCCGTAATTGTCAGATGTTGGCGATGACATCTGGTCTCTTTTCTTTGTGCAGGTTGGAGCTCACTTTCTGGAGGCCGTGGTGAGAAAGTTTGATGACATCTATAAAAAGGGAAGTGAGGGCAAAGAGTGTGACAACCTGTTCATCATCATTGCCCATTTGTATAACTTCCATGTGGTACAGTCTCTCCTCATCTTCGACATTTTGAAAAAACTTATTGGAACTTTCACAGAGAAAGATATCGAACTGATCCTGTTAATGCTGAGAAATGTGGGCTTTTCCTTGAGAAAAGATGATGCTTTGTCACTAAAGGAACTAATCACGGAGACCCAGGCCAAAGCCAGCGAGGCAGGCAGCAAGTTCCAGGACCAGACCAGGGTACGAGGGGTCACTTGACCTACTTCCTAAGTGCCTAATGCTCGGAAACTGACCAGCACTTAAAAAATAAGTGTTTATGGGATAAATATTATGTTTCATGTCCTAGGACTCTGTTACCTGCTCCTATGACTTGATGGTTTTATCTTTAATATGTGAAGGAACCTTGTTTCTTTACTAAGAACTTCGGTATTTTGTGAGTTTAAGAATCAACTTATTTAACACTCATCCATTCAAAAAACGCTGACTGAGAAAGGCCTCAGGGCTCAGGTGTCTGCTTCCCTGGAGTTCAGGCTCAGCCGCTGAATAGCGTGTGACCTGAATCTTACAAGCCTCGGTTTCCCCTTCTAGAAAAGGGGCTGAGCATGGCTCCTGCCTCATTTTCTGTTCTGCAGATGTGAAGATAGAGGAGGGCACAGAGCCTCGGTTCGTGGAGCCCACAGGGGAGCAGGGCAGAGGCCGTGGCAAGGACTTTGCCTTTTATCCTGGAGGCACCTGAAAGGTTCTGAGTAGGAAATAACATGGGAAGTGTTCACGCAATGTCGCTTTGGCTACAACGTACAAGAGGGAGGTGATCAGGCAGGGAGATGCCCCCGCTGGGGTCGGCGACAGCAGTGGCAAGGATTAGCTCAACTGTGTGGACGTGGTGTGGGAGTCAAGATTGACCAGGCTGGTGTGGGTGGGAGGGCAGCGACGAGTGGAGGGGGTCGGTCAGCCCAGGTTCTCAGTGTGGGCCTTCAGTGGACAGCAGCACACACTGAGGGGACACAAGCTCAAAAGGGAAGACTGGCTAGTTTCTGAAACCCTCAGTGGCAGTCCCTGGGCTCGCTGGGCAGAGATGTGGTCTGAGCCCTCTGAGGAGATCCTGAGGCCATGTTGCAAAGCTCATAGCCATTGGGACTACACAGCTGAGGGGAGGAAGAGCAGGAGGGAAGGTCACAGGAGCCAGGCAGGAGTTTCCGAAAAAGAAGTTGACCCCCTTCCCATCCCCTACCACCCACTCCCAATTAAAGGCCTAGAGATCAAATTTAAAACACTGAAGTCAGCGAGATAGGAAGTACACTCATGGTTGCCTAGGGCTGGGGGTTGGGGGAATTGGGGTGTGCCTGTTAATGTGTTTTGAGATTCTTTTTGAAGGGGAGGAGTGATAAAAATTCTTAAGTTTGGAGATAATTCCACAATCCTGAATATACACCAAGCATACACTCTCTCAAATAATAAATGTATGGTTTGTGAATTACATCAACAAGATGCCCACATTTGCCCACCAGCGTGGCTCAGGGGTTGAGCGGCACCTGTCTGAGCCGGGGGCACGGTTCCGTTCCCGGTCAGGGCACAGGCCCGGCCCGCAGGCTCCACCCCATAGCGGGTGTGCAGGAGGCAGCATAAAGTCGGCATTGGAGAAAACTCTGTGAAGGGTTTCTGGGACGTGTCTATAGTATTCTAGCAACTTTTCTCTAAGTAAAACATTTTCAATTTAAAAGTTGAAAAAAGGCCATGAGTGGGGAAGGAATGGCAGTAGGAGGAGTGACTCAGAGCACAGGCAGAAGGGAGGAGCACAGGGGCATTGGTGTGAGGAGTGGGGCAGTGGAGCAGGAGAGCACGATCTGTGGGTAGCGGTCGGAGCCCTGTGCAGACCGTGCTGGACCTGATTTCTGGTAAAATACTGCGGAGAGAGGCTGCCTGGGGCCATCTCCAGTGATGGCCACGTGCACAGTTGGTTTATTCCCACGTTGAAAGGTCAGTTGTTTAGACAATTTGAAATGATCTTTTCTCTCTTTTTTAAGATTCGGTTTATGCTGGAGACGATGTTGGCCCTGAAGAACAACGACATGAGGAAGATTCCAGGTTATGACCCTGAGCCTGTGGAGAAACTGAGGAAACTGCAGAGAGCTTTGGTAGGTCACCTTGATTGTGACTGGTTTGGGCCTCCATGTAGACGTGAGCCCACTGTGGAAGGCTGGGCTGGGAGTGAGGTGCTGGAACTAGTCAGCAGGAGTTGTGAGGTGAGAGCCTGTGAGTGGCCGTGTGCAGGGAGTCCCTGCTCTTGAGACACACACATTGCTTCCTGAGACTGAGCCTGTGGTGCTACACTCTCCTGCACATCAGAATCACAATAGAACCTTCCGGTGACTTCGGGCCAGACGTGTCCAGCTGGAGGAGGAGGGCTTGTCTATTTAATTTCCGATCCCTGGGCATTTTTTGCCCGGGACCCAGTCAGATCCAGAACCGCTGACTCAGCCAACTCCAGGCCTCTCTCGGCTGCGTTCCTCCCACCAGCCAGACAGAGCTTCCTTGTGGCCTGAGCCTCTTACTCTGCTGTGACAGCGTTCCAGAGACAGTGGGCTGGGGGCCTGGGCCTGCAGACCTCAGACACAGATCTTGGGAGAGTGCCTCCCACTTGGCATTATTCCACATGGTGACATCCCAGTTGTCAGGGACACATCACAGTGTGCACGCAGCAGAAATGCCCTTGTCAGAAACAGGAGGGGGAGGCAGACTGGTCCATCGAAGTATTTGACCAGCTCCTTTTCCTTCTGTTAGGTGCGTGGCGCCGACTCAGGCACAGAATCTCAGCTTCGCGTGTCCTGGGACAGCGTCCTGAATGCCGAGCAGACTGGGCGCTGGTGGATTGTGGGGTCGGCCTGGAGTGGTGCCCCGATGATTGACAGCAGTCAGCAGAAGGCCCTGCAGAAGCCACTTGCAGGCACGGTATGCACCCATGCTCACCACCACCAGGCGTGTTGCTGTGTCCCCATGGCACTCCCCTGGAGTGGTTGCCTTCCTCTTTGTTGGATTATTGAGATGGGCAGCCATGGCTTATTTGCACACCTTGTAGAATTGGTGCTGTTTGTGATACAATTTAATTCTGCTTCTGTTCTTACTTTTTAAGGGATTTGTTTCAAGTCCCAAAACATGTTACATGAAAGAGTTACAAGCTGACTGGATGAGGGCACAGAACATTGAAACACTTTTGCAAACAGACCCATTCTTAAGAGACACACATTGCTTCCCAGGAAAGCATACACTCTCTCAAATAATAAATGTATGGTTTGGCAGCTGGGCACGAATCCGGAGCTCAGATGGGCAGAATTTTGTGCACTTCTTTGTGCTTTATACTAACTGAGGTCTACATGTTCTTCAGTTTCTTTTTCCCCCTGAAGCCCTTTTTCTGTCCCAGGATCCCACATCATGCAGCTCTTCTGCTACGACCACTCACTTCTGTCTTGTCTCCTTGTTGCTCAGGCTGACCGGCCTGTCCCATGTGTTCTCGCCTGGCCTCACTTGGTCCTTCTTGGTGTGTTCTCTTCCTGGGGAGTTGCCCAGGAATAAAGATGTTGCATTTATATACATGCGCTTACAGTGTAGATATGCTTAGGGCAAGCCAAAGAATCATACACGTTATTTTTAGAAACCTAACTCTAGCGACTGCGGCTAAACCACAGTCGAAGATCTCACTGAAAGTTGTGTGACCCGCATCTCAATCGCCCCACCTTTCAGGTTAGCGCCAAGATGCTGGAACTCGCACGAAAGCAGAGAATGAACACCGATGTCAGGAGAAACGTATTCTGTACGATTATGACTAGTGAAGATTTCTTGGACGCATTTGAGAAGCTTCTAAAGTAAGCACTTGTTTGAACGCTTGGCCCACCTGAAAAGATGTTGATGGAGTAAGAGAAGCTGAGGTTGCACCTGGGGTCAGGCTGCTGGGCTGGCCTGCTCCTCTCCTGGACTGAGAGTCTGGGCTCAGCAACCTTGCTCTTACCCTCTGGCCGCTAGTACTTCCAGGTTATAATACATTTTTATTAAAACTTAGGTGAGCCCTGGCAGGTGTTGTGAAGTGGTTAGAGCATCAGCCTAAGAACCAAAGGTCTAGCTATGGTTTGATTCCCTGTCAAGGGAACATATGGTTGGGATGCGTGTGGGAGGCAACCAATCAATGTGTTTCTGTAGCTCTCCCTTCCTCCCTTTCACTCTCTAAAAATAAATTAAAAATGTACCCTCAGGTGAGGATTAAAATTTACTTTTAGGTGGCCAGCTGTGAGTTCTCAGTGGCTGCTGGTTGCCATGAATTGCTTAAAATCTCAAGATTAAAGGTCTCTAATTCTAATTTAAAATGGTCTGGTATCATTTCTGTAATTAGTTGCAATAAGATTTTAAAAGTGCCGAAACCGTTTTGGCTTGGTGGATAGAGCGTCAGTCTGCGGACTGAAAGGTCCCGGGTTTGATTCCGGTCAGGGGCATGTACTTAGGCTGCGGGCACATCCCCAGTGGGGGGTGTGCAAGAGGCAGCTGATCAATGTTTCTTATCGATGTTTCTACCTCTCTATCCCTCTCCCTTCCTCTCTGTAAAAAATCAATAAAATATATTTTAAAAATATATATTTTTTTTAAAAGTGCCTGTAAAAGGTACTCCTAAAGAGAGTGATAGTAATTTTCCTTATTTGCTTCAAATTCAGAAGGAAATAGAGGGAAATAGTACAGGACTCAACACTTGTCTAGCTCAGCCCTGCACTGGAAGGAAGTGTGTTTCTGTGAAAAGTCCAGACGATGGCAGGAACCTGACGATGAGGCTCACGGTCAGTGTTCGTCCTGTTTCTTGTCCCTCAGGAACCAGTGACAGGCCTTTGAAGCTGGCACAAGGCTCACCAATCGGTGCTGACTCCATGGTCAACAAGGCCAGAGAGCGTGGGAACAGGACCTGGCCTGTCACTCCTGCCTTGTTACCCCACCTCTACTCCACTCCCTTTTAACCAAACTGCCAGAGAGGTGTGGCCCTGGAAAGGTATCTGCCTGAAACCTGTTCAGATTTGGAGTTGAAATGTCCCCATTGCTATTTGTGTTTTGTAGGCTTGGGCTTAAGGATCAGCAGGAAAGGGAAATAGTTCACATTCTCGTGGACTGCTGCCTACAGGAGAAAACGTACAACCCTTTCTATGCCTTCCTGGCCGGCAAGTTCTGCGACTATGAGAGGAGGTTCCAGGTAACTTGTTAGAAGGCCAGCAGGTCCCCGTGCTCCGCTGTCCTCTTAAGCATTCTGGCAGGCTTGGCCCACCCCAGGGGGGGTCTGAGTCAGGTCACGGGAAGAGTAGCTAACCACAACCGAAGCTGTGTCCACCATGTCACTTTCTGGTCACAGGTGAGGAACTGTCACAGCCCAGTAACCGTGGACTGCCTCTGGTGCCGCACCAAACTGTCCTTTTCCAACATTCCTGCTGCCTTGAGGGGCTGTTGTGTGGCTGTCTGCTGTCTCCTACTGTGCATCAGAAAGAACAGTGGAATTTTCCTCAGAGTCTTGCTTTTTAAGATACTACAAATGAGTAAATAAGCAGAGTATCTTTAGATTGTATTCTTGTTTTAAATATACTTTTATTGATTTCTCTCTGAAATAGAAACATCAGTGATGAGAGAGATTCATTGATCAGCTGCCTCCTGCATGCCCCCCACTAGGAATTGAATACGCAACCTGGGCATATGCCCAGAACAGAATCAAACCCAGGACCCTTCAGTCCACAGGCCCACGCTCTATCCAGAGCCAAACCAGCAAGTATTAGATCGTATTCTTCGTCATTTATTCTAATAACTTGTTGCATTTAAACTTTTCTTCTTTTCTGTTCTTACATTAGATGACATTCCAATTCAGCATATGGGACAAATTTCGAGACTTGGAGAACTTACCAGCTACCAACTTCTCCAATTTGGTTTATCTGGTGGCTCACTTGTTGAAGACAAAATCACTCCCACTTTCCATTTTAAAGGTCTGTGTAATAGATGAAACTACTGAAAGCAATGAAAATGATGACAGTTGTTTACATTTGGTGCTTTAAAATTGTGGAGTGCTTTCAGCTCGCTCAAGTCTAGAAATTAAGAGCCTGCTGGGCCCCCAGCAGTGCGGAGGCTTTCCATCCTTTGTAAAGCTAGACACACCTTATTTAAGGAACTGTTGTTTACTCTACTTAGAAATTGTTAAAAAGGTTGACTATGTCAAGGTAACTACTTTTCTTTCTATCCTGATTAGGTGATTGAATTTAGTGAATTAGATAAACCCAGAGTCCACTTTTTACGAGAAGTGTTACATGTGCTGTTGATGGGAACAGAAGCTGAAGACCTCTGTTTCATTTTCACAAGGTATGGTCCCAGCATGCTGACACATCATGGTAAGGGGGTGGGGGGCTGTTCCCACTCACACATCACTCTGTAAAAGCAAGGTGGTTATACAGGTGTCTACTTAAATCCATTTCCATTTTAGTTTTAAGCTAGTACAGTATGTTATACATTCAAATTCGAGAACAGGAAACCTGCCTGGTAGCAAACCAATAATGATTTCTTGTAAATGGGATATGTTAAATTCTTCATTGCAAATTCTTTTTATTTTTTTTTATTTTTTAGAGAGGAACATCGATGAGTTGCCTCCCACATGTGCCCCAACTGGGGATTGAACCCACAACTTATAGTATGTGCCCTGACCAGGAATCAAACCTGCCACCTTTTGGTGTGCAGGATCGACGTTCCATTCAACTGAGCCACACAGGCCTGAGCAAGAGTTCTCTGTGTAATAGAATTGTTTCTTCTCTCCATCCAAGACTTCTAGAATGGAGAGCTAGGTAGACAACTCCTGCCTGACAGTTTGTACGATTTCTTCCCAGGGTGTCCGACAACCCAAAGCTGGGGGTGCTACGCGAAGGTTTGAAGCTCTTCATCAGCCACTTCTTGCTGAAGAGCGTGCAGGCGCACGGTAGTGCCGAGGAGGCTGGTGCCCTGCGGGAGAGAGCCGAGCTCGCCACCAAGGCCTTGCAAGGAAGGCCTTCACTGAGAATGTAGGGGTCCATCTGCCAGGCACCCTTTTCAACCCAAAGGCCTGTCACTCTGTTGACTGTTAAGATGGGGAGAGCCATACCATGGTCTATTGTATTTACAGTATTATATTTTGAAATAATTTTTGATCCAAGGTTATATTGAGTGTGTTGTAAACCAGTTTTATCAGGGCTTGTGCACACATACGCGCGCGCGGGGGTGTGTGTGTGTGTGTGTATGTGTATCTGTGTAGCATGGGCAGACACACTGGACAGTGTGTTCTGAGTAACAAGACTGGTGTGAGTGTGCAAGAGGACACTTGTGCGGTTCTTGTTTTATCATAGATAAGATGGGCCACTAGAGGGTGCAGTTATAAGAAGTTGACATGTTTTTTATCTTTCTAAACATATTAGTGAAACGTTCACAAGCCATCAGTTAAGTATGGTGCCTGATACCTAATTGATTACTCTGAGTATCTGGAATGCAGGTACTCCAGAGCAGTGAGCTGAGGAAATGTCGGTGCCATGTAGTGTGCGTGGATTATTCGTGTGATGCCTCTGAAGCTGTGACTTGGTACAGCGCATGCTCCCTGTCCACGTACACCTATCGATTCCAGGTCGTGATGCACTTTTCTAAACAGCATTGAAGAACTTCCTGGGGTTCCTGCTGAGCTGGGGGTGGGAAGAGTAAGACATAGGGCCACCTGCTGATAACGCAGACTGACTGTAGAGAGATGTGTCCTCGTACCTGCGGCCTGCCACAGAGTCAGCCTTAGAATGTGCTTTCCTCTTAAATGGGAAGGCTCACTTTAATTATCACCATGAAGACCTCTGTTTCATTTTTGCAAGGTGACTTGTGCAAAAAAGTCACCAAGACTTGTGTCAGGAACATGACTTTGTATATGATACATACCCACAAACCCTGTAGTGTGCTGTCCTTCCACATGGCCGCCTTGGAAAGCTGCTGGACCCGAGGGAGGCCCCTCCCGGTCAGGCTCCCCTTTGCCACACACTGCCAGAGTGTCAGCAGCTCGGGACTATAAAAATGTGCCGTCCCAAGTGTCTCTAACGGGCTGTTTCTTTTTTTTTTTAATTTTATTTTATTGTGGTAAGAACTTTTAAAAATATACTTTTATTGATTTCATGGAGGAAGGGAGAGGGGGAGAGAGAGAAGAAACATCAATGATGGGAGAAAATCATTGATTGGTTGCCTCTTGCACTCCCCACACTGGGGATTGAACTTGCAACACAAACATGTGCGCTTGACCAGAATCAAACCCAGGACCCTTCAGTCTGTAGGCCAATGCTCTATCCACTGAGCCAAACCGGCCAGGGCCTGGCTAAGTTTTGAAATGTGGAGAACTCAGTTCTGGGTTAGCTGGAGCACCTCTCGGACGTGGCTGCTGCTCCTGCTCCGAGTCCCCCAGCGGGCTCCGAACTTGGACAACAAAGAAGACTGAGGTGTTGTGTGCTGGAGCCTGCACTTCATTCAGGGGTTTTCAACAAGAGACATGTGCCGGGTGGTTGTCAGGGTGCAAGCAGAGCCACTCGCAGGGCAGGAGCTGGGATGTCTGTCAGCACTCTCTCAAGAAAGTCCACTTGGAGGCAGACCTTTTGCTCTGACACAGGCTCCTGACCCACGCCTTCGTCGTCTCTGCCCTATTCTTGCTCCAGGGGGCTGGCTCTTAACTCCTCTCACCAGGCAGTTCACCAGCTGGAGGTTCCTATGACTCGCCAGATCAGCAGCGGTGAGAGAAGATTTTTGAAGATGTCCTGATGGGTGGTACCTTTAAATGAAGAGGTTGAGGGGGCCGGACAGGAGCTTGGGAATCTTGGTGGTGCTTTCGTCAACATCCAGATCTGGGTCAGTGGAGCCTGCGGAGGTTGGGGTTGGGGTGCAGCCCTCCCAGCTCTAAGTGTAGTCTAAGTGCCTGGAGGAGAGTTGGGTGGGGGAAGGAAAGCGGCTCTGACCATGAAACAGCAGAGCCATGAAAGGGGCTGGAAATGGACGTGAACTTGGCTTTGGGCATTGTGTAGCATCTGCTCCAAGACACGCCCTGGCTCTGCAGCTGTAACCGTGGAGGCAGCTTCACACTGGGAGCCTCTGGAGAGCCTCATACCTGAACACAAAGGGTGCAGGCTTTGGTGCACAGTTTGTCCGGGCGAGTCACGAGCGGTTGGTGCAACAGGTTCTCTTGGGGAAGGTAAGACTGGCCTGGGAATGGGAGCTTCGTCTTTTCTCAGCCTGATGCTTTGAATTGGATGCTGCATGGATGGGCGACAGGAAGGGAGTTCACAGGTGACATTTATGGTGACAGCTGGATAATGATGAAAAATGGTGTTTGCATGATAAGATGAAAGGGAACGTGGGGGCCAGCTTTGCATGTTATAAGGTGCCTTCGGGAACACCAAGGCTTGTGCATTAGAAAACAATGTGTTCTGTGTCCAGGGGCCCTGGAGCCAAACGATTTGACCTTGAGCATGTCCAAATGAGAATGTATGAGCTGGCCTCATACATTATCAGGTCCACGCTTTCCCCACTCCACGAGGTGTCTGACGAATACTGACAACCCCTCATAGTCTCTGCCCTATTCTTGCTTTAGGGGGCTGGCTCTTGACCCCTCTCGCCTCCCATGTCCATCTGCCTGGCTGCCTCTCTCAAGGCAGAGTGAAATGCAGACTCTGGCCCAAGTAAAAGTGGTTTAATGTATTTTAAAATGATCCTCTATGGAGATCTGGTGGAATATTCCTCTCATTCTACTTGTCAGCATTGTTTCCAGAGAAAGAGCAAATTCTTCCTTTCTTTGCCAATTGCCAACAGTTGCCACCCTTTACTTTTTTCTGTGCAGACATGTGCACCTGCACACGTTTTGGCTGTAATCACCAGAAAGTAGAGACTGACACCAAACTACTGAATCATTGGTCTGTGTCTCCTGAGGCAGGACACCCTCCCAGGACTCAGTGCCGTCATCTCCCTGAGGAAAGACACCAGCCCTCGCCGCCCCATCATCAGACAAGCCAGATTCACACTACCCCTTGTTCCAAAGTCAATTTTCTACACCTGTTTCCCCTGGATGGCATACCACCAAGCTTCAAACATGCCATTTCCTTGCTTTTTCTCTTTAATCCAGAACTCCCATCCCCTCCCTTGCTCTTAGCGTTCCTCACGTTCCTCACTAAGTTTCTGAGGCTGTGCAACGACATCTCAAGAGACACCAGACTGGGCAGGTGTCGGTGGCCTGGTTCACCTGTCGAGCCTGCGCCTCCCGCAGGTGCGCTGCCAAGCTTCGTAACTCCTGCTGCATTGACCTCAACTGCAGCCTCGTTACCCTTCGGGGCCCAGTATCCGGCCCGCGGTAGTTTCTTACATCAGCACATTGTGTTGCATCGCCCATGGCACCACATCTGTGCAGTCCTGTTTCCACTGGGTAGGAGGATCCTGGTCGGCATGCCTGCTGGCAGTCATAAGGTGCAAGGGACCAGGAGCATCCGACCTCTCAGCACTGACCAGCAGCAGCTCCAGGCCAGCCTCCACGGACTGTCACCTCCATGGTCACCTGTCGGAAATGGCTGTGAAGCAGCAGGTCAACGCCTGTTTTCTGTGGGTCAGCTTGTGAGCACCTAGAACGTTAGCATAGCCTCTCCAGGCTTCAGGCCACATTCCCTACAGAGTCAGGTCATCTGTTTTCACACTAAGGTTCATTCTGTCCATTGAGAAGGCCAGGCGAGGTGACCGACTAACCTGGTTGGCCAGGGTTTCTCGGGGGGGGGGGGGGGGGGGGCGGGGAGGCGAGGAGAACTCAGTGCTCAAACTGGATGTCCTATAACATAGGTTGGTTGGACACCCCGGGAGACTGCAGGGCCTCAAACACGGGGTCTGGTGAGGTTTTCAGAGCACAACGGCCTGTGGCAAGCTGGCTGGTCACCGTCCCACAGCCACATGGCTGGGGTGTCTGTGCGGGGACGGGCCCAGGCTCCAGTGTGTGTGCTTTTCTCATAGTTTTGTCAGTAACTTGGCCAAGGAAATAGACATTTGCTTATCAGTTTTGCTGGCAATCTGACATTGGCAAGAAAGGGCACTTCCAAGTCACAGTGTGTGACTACTAATGAGTTTTGTGTCCTTCAAAAGCAGGCTTCCATCCGGGCCCCGAGAGCAGAGGCTCCGGTGCAGACAGGCCCCAGGCCTCTCCCTCCCAGCCTGGCCGGAGTGCGCCGAGGGCCTGTGACTCCTGGGAGCTGGTGGGGAACCCACAGTGCCTTTACTGTCTGGGAAAGCGACCTGTCATGAGACTGAAGCAAGGCTTGCAAAATAGTTCAGAGTGGACCAAGGCTCTGAAGCCCAGGTGGCTCTGGCGTCCCCGAGTCAGCACGGCAGCGCCCGGGGAGAGCAGGGCTGATTGGGGCTAGTATATTACTCCATTTCCCAGCCTCTGCCAGAGCTCCTCTTGGAGTCAAATCTGAGCTGCTGTGCGCAGGGTGTGATCCTCCAAGAGGCTGCAGCCACGGGTTTGGGAGTAAGTGCTTGCCCAGGGCTTGCCGAGCAGAGAAGTCCGCTCCTGTGTCTGGGGCGTAAACACCTGTTTCCTCAGCAGAAGCACAACGTGAGTATTTGAGGTTTATTTGGTCCTAGCCCTCCAGCTTCTGATGAGTGAGGAAGTGCATTTCAGCGAGGCTTGTCCATGCTGTTGTCATTGGCACCCTTGCACTTTTTGACAGAATGGATGATCGGGTTTTGAAAGCCCTGTTCCTTTGTTAATAGGGCAGACAGCATCTGGTTTGCCACTTCAGCAGCTGTGGGACTAACGAGCCACGGGCGAGGGGCTGGGCCTGGGGAGACTGGGACACTGCTGCCTGGGCCTGGGCACTGCGCTCCTTCCTCACAGAGCCCTCCCGGAGCTGTGGCGCAGCCCTAGAGTGCAGGCACAGGGAACGGCTGTGGGGGGGGACCGTGCGCCTGTCCCACTGGCACAGTCCTCCAGCCCGGGAGCTGGTCTCCGAGTGTCCAGCCTGCCCAGCACTGAGTGTTGGCTGTGCTGTCGCGAGGGGGGTGGGGGTCCCACTTGCCCTCATGCTTTGGGGCTGCTTCTCCCTGGCCTGGCTCTGCCTGGGCTGGCTTACTGTGGGGCTTGGGAGAGCTCACTTTCTCAGGGACCAGCGGTTTGGGGGCCTCCTGCTGCTAGTGCCAGGCTGAGCTGCTGAGAAATATGCAGAGAAACAAGCCACTCAAGGCGTGGGGATGCGTGTGCTGGGCAGCGGATCCCATGGGACACTCAGTAGAGAATGATCTCGCTGCCCTCTCCCTCCAAGAGAGCCAGGCCTCTGACTGGTCCCACTGCGCAGCCTCTTCAGGATCTGGGGGGCTATTAGGTCGCTCCTGGCCCATCCTCCTCACCAACCCGTTCTCCAGGCTCTGGGCTCCCGGGACCAACAGGCCACTAGCAGAGGGCCTGTTTCCCACACTGCCTCCCCGCTGCCCGCCAAGAGCTTCCCTCCGTGGGAGCGGCGCCTGCCCAGTGGAAGAATGTGCGCTTTGTACCTGCACGCTGGCCGATAAAGCACAACAGTGTCACAGCATTGCGATTAGGTTGTGATTAGGAGGCAGCTGCCGGAGGCTCTGTGCCATGTATGAGTAAACATAATTTGTTTCTGTTCTCTGATTGGGAAGGTCGCAGCGGTTTAACCCTGTGGGAAGGCCTCCGACACATTCTCTGCTCAGGCAGAACTGGGAGGGAAAACACCGGGCTCGTGAAAATCGAATTGCAGTGTTTTATGAAGATAGGACATAGGCGGCTCTGCAGCCTGGCGGGGCAGGACACACAGACGTCAGGCCCACCTGCTGAGAGCCCGTGGCCATCAGCAATGGGGCAGCTGGTGCCTTCCCTGGAGGCTTCTGGGGAAATTTGGGTTTTTCAAGCAGTTTTGACAGCAGCCAAAAGTACTTGTGTGAGAGGCCAGTGACTTCTTTACCTGGGAAAGGAGAGGGGGGATCTGAGCTGCAAAGTGGCCTCTGCTCTGGGTTTAGATTAGCAGAGGCCCTCTGTGGCTGCCCCCAGCTTTGTGTTCAGAATGAACGTTGTGGGCAGGAGAGAGAATTCTCCAGTCCCCTGCCCCTCAGGCTCAGGGGCCGTCCTGTCAGGAGTCTCTTATTTGAGCTGCACTGAGAAACGTGAGAGCCTGCGGCGGGGCCACCCCATATGCCCTCCTTAGTATGGGGAACTCGCTCGTGATGGGTACCTGAGGACAGGCACGGGCAGGCCACCCGGCTGTTGCAGTGGCCAGTCAGGAGAGTCTAGACGGTCGGGCGAGGGACTGTGGTTGCCAGAGCCCGGAGACGTGTGAGGGTGTGTCTTCGGCACCTGATGACGCGGGGTCAGCCACAGGGGTGGATGGGGTGCCTTCACTGAGGTGGGGAAGTAAAGTTTATGCACGGGGTCCTTTTTAGGTGCTCATCTCTCTGCTGAGCACTCTGGGGAGCTAGACCTGGACAGTGAGGTGGAGACTGTGGAGGGGCCCAGGGCTGGGGAACGAGGGTGATGTTGACTGGGAGAGTTGGGGCTGGGGATGGGCACATACATGTGGACCCAGTTAATGCCACTGAATTGCGCACTTATAAATGCTTCATATGACCACTATTTGTGTAGATTTTACCACAATTAAAAAGGAACCAAAGTAGCCCTACCTAGTTTGGCTCGGTGGATAGAACGTTGGCCTGTGGACCTAAAGGTCCTGGGTTCAATTCCGGTCAAGGGCACGAACCTCGGTTGCAGGCTCCTTCCCAGCCTGGGCCTGGTCAGGGTTCATGCAGGAGGCAGTCAGTCAATGTGTTTCTGTCTTTCCCTCTCTCCCCCACTCTCTAAATATGGACGGAAAAAGTGTCCTCAGGTGGGGATTAACAAATGATTTTTAAAAAGGGACCAAAGTAAACACTGGCAATTTGTTAGTTGTTTCCCGATTCCCATCCACCTTTGCCCCCTCAGAACCGAACTGGCCTTCAGGTGGGCTCTGGCCCCCTGGAGTCCCCTTCCCACCCCAGGATGCTCCCGGCTCTGTGAAGGGCTCCACTCACTGAGCGCCCTGGGAAGTGCCCACCGTGCTCCTGGTCCCATTGGCGGCACGTGGGCCGCCTCCCTCAACAGAGGAGGGAAGGCGCGTTTAAGACGGGCCAGGGACAACGGGCCTGGGCCCTGCCCAGCGTGGCCTGGGTCACACAGAGGAGCAGCCCACTCTGCTCCTGACCAGTAGACTAGCTCAGCACGGGCTGGCACCCCGACCAGGGCATAGTTAGTGTGGGGGCTGGAGCTTCGGGGACCTTGCCAGGGCCTGCCCAGGCCCCTCCGCAGTCAGCCTGCAGCCTGCTCCCTGGGCCTCGGGGCCTGGCACAGAGCACACCTGCGGCCCGGCGCCCAGCACCTGGAGAGCAGGCCCAGACGGGAGAGGTGCTTAAGGAATGGCCTAAAGGGTAGGCTGGGCCAAGGGGTGCATATGGGCCCAGATAGCTTTCTCTGCCACCAGCACCCTGCGCAGAGACCTCAGCGGACGCAGATCAGCTGGCGCTCAGTCTCCGCATCAAGCCGCTGGCCCATGACTCTCCACATGACGACCCTTGTGCACATTTTACGGGGTCCGGTCAGGTCCCACTTTTGAAGGCCCCATTGGTCACACAGGAGATGTGTCTGTGTGACGCCCTCAGGAGCAGCAGGGCTCACAGGAGGTCGGTGCTCAGAGTGTCACAGGTGTGGGCACAGGAACTGCCTGCCCGGGAGGGCAGTGAGTGGAGAGGGAGACAAGGACACACGCAGGGCAAGAGGGCCCCAGACTCCCGAGGGGCCAGCAGGAGGTGCTGCTGTGTGGGGTACCTCCTGTTACAGGTGTGGTTGGACAGGTGCTGGTCTTCACCTGACAGAGGGCAGCCCTGGGCCACAGGGAGCTCAAGCACTTGCCCAGAGCCACCAGCCAGGACTGTGGCCCCCCAGCTCCGGTCCTGGGGTCCCTGTGCCTCCCAAGGAATCTTTACAAAAAGCACCACACCTACCACATCTTCCCAGGCTACCCTGAGCCCCACCTGAAGGCCCCCCACCCCCTGAGCGAGTGGGTGTCCTGAGTGCCACGGGTCTGCGCGCCATGGGCTGCAGAGTTGTGTATGGAGGGGCAGGTATTCACCTGCTGGATTATGCCAGGAGCCTGCACGTGGCACCTGGCACACCACAAGCATCCTGCATCTAACCCTCACAAAGCCCTGTGAGCCAGGGACGCACAGATGGGGGATGCTCAAGCACAGACAGGCCAGGAGACTTGTCCCAGACACACACCGGGTGAAGGGGACACAGTCCTGGGCGGCCAGGCCCAGGCCCGCCCGCCACAGCTCTGCTCTGGGCACAGGAACTTCCGGGGTGGCAGGCTTGATAGGACCACGGAAGGGGAGAATGACAAATGTGTGGATGTAGACACACTGCGTGCGGTGGACGGCGACGATGCCAGGCAGGCCAAGGGCATCTGATGTCACTGAAAGGTCAGAGGAGAAGCGAAGTTAGCGCAGTGTCCTGTGCCTGGTGGACCCGAGCCCCTCTTACAAAGGTCTCCCCCAGTCTGTCAAATTTGCTGCACACCTTTTTATGTGAAAATTTTGTTTTTTATTTCCCACAATGGTCTTAGGTATGAGTGCTAATTATTAAAATTAAGGAATCATACACCTAAATACTAATACAATGCTATATGTAAATTATAGCATAAAAGGCCTGTGGTCGCGACGCCGTAACCGAGTTGTAACCAAACGAGCCGTGGGCAGAGAGCTTCGAGCGGCAGCGAGCTGATACCTCAATAAAAGGGGAAATAAATCATACCTGTGATCTAGTTCTGTCTCAAAATTCCCACTTCCACCATCCAAACATGCCTGTCTATTCTCCTGGAATATTTATCCCACCATAATGGTTAGGGACATTTGAGTCAGTAAGTGAATGTTCCATCATTTGCACTCAGTATAAATGCCCCACAATTCTTAAAGATCCCCGATTCCTGCCTGGCCGGATGGCTCAGTTGGTTGGAGCATCGTCCCATCAGAGGAGCAGACTTTGGTTTTGGGTCTGACTTGTGGTCAGGGTGCATACCTGGGTTGTGAGTTCAGTTCCCACTTGGGGCACATATGGGAAGTAACCAATGAATGTTTCTCTTCCCTTTCTCTTCCCTTCCTACTTCTAACATCAATAAAACATACCCTTGGGTAAGATTTTTTTTTAATGTTTGAAAAAGAAAACCCCAATTCCTCTCCACCAACCCCTCAAAGGCAGGCAGCCTGTGCTGCCACCAGTTTCTCTGTCCTTGTCACCAGCACAGCCAGCGTCCTGCTTGGTGGGACAGGATGGCGGCTGTGTGGTGGCGACCATCTAAATGCCTCAGAACCTCTTCCCCCTTAGTTTTGTTTTTACAATTTTAGCCATTTTTAATATCTTTTTTAAAATAGGTTTTTGTTGATTTTAGAGAAGAAAGGAGAGGGAGAAAGAAACATCAATCTGAGGGAGAAACACCTGTTGGCCGCCTCCCACACACCCCGAGAAGTCCCCTCAGTGCCTGGAAGGACACCAACTGAGCCACTGGCCCGCTGCTCCCCACAGTCTTGTTTCAAGTGAGATTCCGTCCCATATATAACCTTGAGTGCTGGTGCACCCTTTACACTATGAGCTCAGGGGTTACTGTTTGTTATTCACATCTTTCTCCTCCTGCTGCATGTACGAGGTATACCAGTTTAAAATTCAGATTTTTTTCAATAAATGGAGTCACACATATGTTGCTATATATGCGATTTAATATGTATGATGTTTTGTTGTATTGACAAGCTTCAAAATTTCATATGTCAAATTTGCTGAAGATGTTAATATCATAGATATTTTTACACTTAAAAATGTTGAATTTCATGCCAAAAAAAGTATTTGCAGGAAGTTTTTAATTCATTGCTTTATTTTGAAGAAAAGTGCTGCTGAAAGTTATATACTTTGGGAAGCTTATGGTGAACATGCTCCATTCCAAGATACTGTGAACGCTGGTTTAAATGCTTTAAAAGTGATGATTTTGATGTGAAAGAAAAGAACATCCAGGTCAACGGAAAAGTTTGAAGACTAACAATTACAAGCATTATTGGATGAAGATGCATGTCAAACTCAAAAACAACTTGCAGAAAGATTAAATGTTGCTCAGAAAACAAGTTGATTGTTTACAAGCAATGGGAAAGATTTTGAAGGAAGGAAAATGGGTGCCACATCAACTGAATGAAAGACAAATAGAGCCGAGACCGGTTTGGCTCAGTGGATAGAGCGTCAGACTGCGGACTGAGGGGTCCTGGGTTCGATTCCGGCAAGGGCATGTACCTTGGCTGCGGGCACATCCCCAGTGGGGGGCATGCAGGAGGCAGCTGATCGATGTCTCTCTCATCGATGTTTCTGACTTTCTATCCCTCTCCCTTCTGCTCTGTAAAAAATCAATAAAATATATATTAAAAAAAAATTCTCAGGTTTAAAAAAAAAAAGAAAGACAAATAGAAAACTGAAAAGGCATCAGTAAAATGTTGCTTCAATGGCACGAAAGAAAGTCTTTTTTGCATCTAATTGTGACTGACGATGAAAAGTGGATTTATTTTGAGAATCCCAGTTGCTCAGAATCATGGGTGGATCCAGGTCAACCATCAACATTGACTACAAAGCCAAATCGCTTGGAAAAGGAGACACTGCTCTGCATTTGGTGGGATCAGGAAGGTGTGGTGTACTATGAGCTTCTAAAACCAGATGAAACTGTTAATACTGATTAGTACCGACAAATAATTTGAACCATGCTTTGATCATAAAATGACCAGAATGTTCCCAAAGACACAGCAAAGTAATTTTGTTTCATGTTAAAAATCTTGCCAGGGAAGCATTAACCCACCCGCCGTATTCACCAGCCCTCGCTCCCTCAGATGACCGACCACCTGTTCCGATGGATGGCACGCGCACTGTCTGAGCAGCGAGCGCTTCACAACGTATGAAGAACTGGAAAACTGGGTCTCTGAATGGTCTGCCTCAAAACAAGAAAAGTTCTATTGGGACAGTATCCACAAATTACCTGAAAGATGAGGGAAATGTGTAGCTATTGATGGACATTACTTTGAATAAAGCGCTTTTGATGTTTCTTTTAAAATTACGTGTTTTCGATATTGAACTTGAGTTGGAAGAGGCGAGTCCAGTCTCAAAATGGAGGGCCGTGATCCTAAGGAACCAGAGCAGTTGAGAAAACTGTTTATTGGTGGTCTGAGCTTTGAAAGTACAGATGACAGTTTACGAGAACATTTTGAGAAATGGGGCACACTCACAGATTGTGTGGTGCTGACAGACCCCCAAACAAAACGCTCCCGGGGCTTTGGTTTGGTGACTTACTCTGGTGTTGAAGAGGTGGGTGCAGCAATGTGTGCTCGACCACACACGGTTGACGGGCGTGCAGTGGAACCAGAGAGCTGTTTCCAGAGAGGATTCTGTAAAACCTGGGGCCCGTCTAACAGGGAAGACAATTTCTGTTGGTGGTATTAAAGATACAGAAGAATATAATTTGAGAGACTACTTTGAAAAGGATGGCAAGATTGAAACCATAGAAGTTATGGAGGACAGGCAGAGTTGGGAAAAAAAGAGGATTTGCTTTTGTAACTTTTGATGATCATGATACAGTTGATAAAATTGTTGTTCAGAAATACCACACTATTAATGTGCATAATTGTGAAGTGAAAAAGGCCCTTTCTAAACAAGAATTGCAGTCTGCTGGACCACAAAGAGGCCGGGGAGGTGGCTCTGGCAACTTCATGGGTCGGGGAGGAAACTTTGGAGGTGGTGGAGGTAACTCTGGCCGTGGTGGAAACTTTGGTGGAAGAGGAGGGTATGGGGGTGGAGGTGGCAGCAGAGGTAGTTATGGAGGAGGTGATGGTGGCAACTGTGGCGGTGGTCCTGGTTAGAGTAGTAGAGGCGGCTATGGTGGTGGTGGTGGACCAGGATATGGAAACCAAGGTGGTGGAGTGGTGGTGGAGGATATGATGTTTACAATGAAGGGGGAAATTTTGGTGGTAACTATGGTGGAGGCGGAAACTATAACGGTTTTGGAAATTACAGTGGACAACAGCAAATTATGGACCCATGAAGGGGGACAGTTTTGGTGGAAGAAGCTCGGGGAGCCCCTATGGTGGTGGTTATGGACCTGAGGGTGGAAGTGGTGGATATGGTAGCAGAAGATTCTAAAAACTCAACAGAAAAGGGCTACAGTTCTCAGCAGGAGAGAGAGCGAGGAGTTGTCAGGAAAGCTGCAGGTTACTTTGAGACAGCCGTCCCAAATGCATTAGAGGAGCTGTAAAGTCTGCCACAGGCGGACCGATGATCCACAGTCAGAAAAGTTACTGCAGCTTAAACAGGAACCCTTCTTGCTCAGGACTGTCATAGCCACAGTCTGCAAAAAGTGCAGCTACTGATTAATGCAATGTAGTGTCAATAGATGTACATTCCTGAGTCTTTTATCTGTTGTAGCTTTGTCTTTTTCTTTTTCTTGTCATTACATCAGGTATATTGCCCTGTAAATTGGGTAGTGGTACCAGGAATAAAAATTAAGGAATTTTTAACTTTCAAAAAAAGTAATAAAATAAAATTACAGTTTTCTTTTATTACAAAATCTTCGTTAGTAACTGTACACCTGGTAGCCCAGCGGGTGGAGACCTGTGTCTGTCTCTGCACAGTGTGCTCTGTGGTGGAGCAGCAGCAGGGGCTCCTGCAGACTGGCCTCAGAGCCGGGCTCCATGCCCCCCCATGGTGGCTGCTGTCTTGTTGGGGAAAAGGCTGCAGAGCCACATGGGTCCTTAATCCCAGGGCAGAAGGGACCTGTGGGCTACTCATCACGGTGTAAATCCGCCAGGTGGTGAAAGGTGGGAAGGTGTTGCAGACCCAGGAAAAAAACACCATTTGCATTTCCGTTAGGGGCCTCCGGGGGCCCACAGTTTACAGGAGGCAGGGAAGCCTCACTCCTCTTTGCTTTCCCTCCTTCTCAGGAATTACTCTCTAGCACAGAGGATGGCGTTTGTGCTTGAGGAAACAATATTACTCCGAAGGTGAAATGGAGTATTAAAGAACACCAAACATGTCCCGAGCTGGTTGCACATTGGGTAGGGCTCCGGCCTGCGCACTGCAGGGTCCTGGGTTCCGTTCCAATCAAGGGCACCTTCCTTGGTTGCAAGCTCCACCGGGGAGCAGGGGCAGCCAGTCCACATTTCTCTTCGTGTCTCCAGCTCCTTCCGCTCTCTAAACATCCAGGGAGAATAGCAACCGCCGCCTCCGATTCCGACCCCCGGGAGCTCGGACTGTCACCGAGGGCGCCTCTGAGGCCTCCTGGGCCGTGGCAGGGCCCCTCGGCGGGTAAGGACGCTCCTGGGCCGCAGGGAGCAGACAGGTCGCCGCATCAGGGGCACGGGAGGGACGCGCAGTGCCCCCAGCCTGACCCCGCGTCCGCCCGCGTCAGGATCGGACGGTGGCCTTTGTTCCTCCCCAGCTGGGTAAACCGCGCCCGCGCCCCTCGCGGCGGCACCTTTGTCCTGCCCAGCGCCACCCACAATGGCCAGCGGAGTCTTGGGAGTCGGACACCTCGTTTGTGTGCACTCGGGGGGCGGGGGCGGCCAGGTGTGCAGGCCGCGGAATGCAGGGTCGCCGGCGGCTGAGGGTGGCCGGCCGCACGGGGACGGGGACAGGAGGGGCTTGGGGCTCGTGTCCCGGGAGGTAAAGACCCACCTTGCCCGCCCGGACCCCAGCCCCGCAGCAGGTGGGCGGCTGTTTCCCGCGCCTGGTGGGGACACACCTGGCTGCTGTAAAGTGATTTCGAAGTGAAAGTGCTCAACGAGGCCGCCAGCTGGAGCCGCGGCGTCCTGGGCTTATTCGGTGCCTTGTTGTGGGAGATAAACTTTAATCCGACCATAAAAACCAAATCTGAAAAACACGTTCGCCCTTGTGGTCCGGCCCGCGCAGCATTCCTGGTGAAGTCACGCCTCCGAAGGGATTAGTTTTATTGCCGGAGACGCGGCGCACGCAGGACTTTGATATGGGGTGGGACCCGCGTCCTGCGAGGGACCCCCCCCCCCCAGCCCTTTGCTGCGAGAAGGCCTTCCTTCCGGGTGGGGCCTGCTGCCCCTCTGGGCCGTCCCAGCAGCGCCCCCTCCACCTGGGCCTGGGGCCACTTCACTCCAGAGCGCAGTCCCGCGCCCGATGCTGCGCGGGAAGCGGCTCAGGTCCTGAGAGGGCAGCGCCAGGTTCCCCTTCCGGTGCCCTCTGGGTGATCTGAATTTCCCACCTAGTTTGCCCTTCCTTCAAGAAGGAGGGAGGGAAGGAGAAAGGGGAGAGGAGAGAGGAAGGCCTGCCAGCGTTTTAACCGCCTTCGCCATCTGCAGCGTCTGCTACAATAATGCTAACTTCCTAGTTTAATTGGGCAGCATCTCTGCAGCTGCTGCTTCTGCAAACAAACTGTACTCAGCCTCTCTCTGCCTCTCTCAGCCCCTGAGACCCTCTACCTTCTCTTCTAGGAGACCCACTATTGGGGATTCCACGTGGAAGGAGAATTGTGCGATGTGTGTTTTGCTTGGCCGAGGCCCTGGAGGCTATGGTGTGGCAGCCTTCTTGTCTAAGGCTGGGTGGCCTCCCCTCCCTGATCGGGGAGGGGCTGCGGGAGCACAGGCGCAGCCTCTCCGGGGCCAGTCCTTACTCATCTGGGAGGCCAGGCCCGCACCCTGCAGGCTGCTGTGGGCTTCCAGTTTGCTTGACCTCCTTACGGACCCCCCTTACCGTTGTCCACAGTGGCTCCATGTACTGTTTCCATCCTACCAACAGTGCACAAGGGTCCCCATTTTTCCGAGCCCTCGGGAGGCATGTTTTCTGTCTTTCCTTTTGACGACAGCCATCCCAGCGGGGCCTGGTGGGCTGTCGCGTTTCCCATTGAGCAGTGGCGGTGCTCGCCTTCACCCGGTGGGTCGCTTGTGTATCTTCTTTAGAAAATTGCCTACTCCAGTCCTTCCCCTGTTTTTAAACTGGATTTTGTCGCTGTTGCTGAGGTGCCTTCTTTATGGACATTAGTCCCATCAGACAGGAGACCCGTGGGCTGGGGGTGGGGGGGGGCATGAAGTATGGTTTCTCTGACTTTCTTTTTTCTATCCTTCCTTTCTATCCTCTCGCTGTTGCTGGGGACACGCACAGGCAGGACACCCTGTTCTGGAAACTGAGCGACCTCCCTCTCCGGAGAAGAGCACAGGGGCTTAGCCGGTCTTCCCAGAGGTCAGGGAGCCTCAGGCCTCAGGTGGGACCCTCGAGGGGCTCCACTCCAAAGGCCCGCCTGGCTGTCAGCACCACCGGGAAGGCGGGGCTGGTCTGAAAACCGAGTTTTCTTTCCTCTCCTTCCGGGCGCCTGGGGCTGCGGGGACCGGCCGTGGCGGGGGTCCTGGGGTCCGGTCCGCGGGGCTGGCTGCGCTCGTTCCGCGGGATGAATTGTGCCCGGAGTGGGTGAGGACCAGCCAGTGATTATATTTAAATTTGCTAAAATTGATTTGGAGAAGAGCAACTGTGACAAGAACGAACTGATCATTAAATTTATTAGCGAGATAAATTCCGCCGCGATTAAACAGCTGGCTGGAGCCAGCGCGCGGCGGCCAGGCCTTCCCGCCGCCAAGTCCCCGCGCCAAGCCCGGCTGGTTGGGGGCGGGCGGCGCGTAATGATGTCGCTCAGCGCCCCCTTCCGGTCGCAGAGGGAGCGGGTCTGACCAGTGGGTGAAGGTACAGGACCCCCCCGGGGCCTGAGGCCAGATTCCAAGACGGTGGCCCCCACCTCCCGCAGCGCGGCGGGTGCCGGGTCGCCCAGCGCCAAGGTCAGGTGGGGGCGAGGGTGGGCTCGTGAGCGCGAGCAGGGGCGCGGGACTCACCGCCGTGAGGCCGCCGGGAAGTGGTCGCTTCAGGCTGAACTCACTGACGTTAGAAATTAAACGAGATAGACACAGATTGCAGATCGGGTTTAACCCAAAGGCGCGCCTTCCTCCGCTCCCCTCCCCGCTTCTTCGGGGCCCTGGGCTCTCCCCCAGTTGCAAACCCTGGTCCTGTCTCCCAAGGCACCTTTGGACCCCAGGCGGCCAGGCCCGCGCCCCACAGCTGCTCCCGCGCGGAGCCCCCAGCTGGGGGGTTGGGTTTTATGGAGGAGCCGGGTGATAATGAGCTGCCAGGGAGGGTGTTAATCTCGCCCGCGCCTGGGAGGGAGGCGTGGCCCCGCTGGCCTGCCGCGATCGCGGGGACGAAACGCCCGGCCCTTCGGAGCTCATTCATCAGCTGGGAGGAGGAGGGGGCGCTCATCCCGTCACGAAGGAGGGGGAGAGCAGCGTCCCCGCCGAGATTTCCTCCAGGGCCCGTGCGGCGGCGGGGCGGGAGCCGGGAGCCGGGGCGGGAGGCGAAGGGGCAGGAGGCGGCGGGGAGGAGCCGGGGCGCGAGGCCGCCTGGGTGCAGCACCAGGCGCGGCCCAACGGCCGCGGGTGCTGGGTGGCGCGCTGGCGAGGTGGATGAGCCCGGAGCCAGTGCAACCCGGATCCTCTCCGGTCCCAGAACCCCTCTAGGCCGGGCTGCCGCGGCTGTGCCCTGGGGAGCGACTGCTTCTGGGAGGCCATCGCGACCCGGAAACGTGCAAAGGGGGCGCCCTGGCCGCGTGGACCCCAAGCGCCCGTCCGTGTAGGCGGGTGGAGCATATTTTCCGAAACACGCGGGGTTTTCACTTCTGATCCCAGGGAAGCGAGAAGCCCCTCAAGGAAACAGGAAGATAAGCCAGGTCCAGCCACCCTCCCGGGTGGGGCATCCGGGACGGAGGAGAGCCGGGCAGCGGCCGCGAGCGCACACCAGGCCTCGGGGACTTTTTTAAACCAAAACTTCGCACCTGGGCTCCCCGGCAGCGGAACCCAGCTCCCCGCTGGCGGAGGCGGGCCTCACACCCAGTTGCAATTCTGGGATTGGGACTCTCACCTTCTGCTGTGAATTGCTGGGGGCGGGGAGGTCCCCGTTGTTTCAACAAGAACTGTAAAGCTGCTTCCATGCTCCCCCAGAGATGGTCCTCCAGTAAAAAACCAATTTATTTTATTCCATCGCGCACGATGGGGGAAGCTGCGTAATAATTTAGCATGCATAAGTAGACGTTTCTTTTCATATATAAATACAGTGTACAAAAATAAAGACAGTACAGTTGTAGGTGTCCAGTGGTTGGGACGCTCGTGACAGAACCCCCAAGACGCAGAGCCCACAGCATTCTCGCCTTTCTCCCGCCGCAGCGGAGCGGCGCTAACGGAAGGGCTCTGGTTTCCAGAGGTGAACAGAGGGCCCCGCCTTCTCCACACCGGAAGGGGAGCTGGGCGCCGACCCCGGTGGCGATGGCTCTCACAAAACCGCCCCCACCACCGCCCGAAATTCAACGGGTCAGAACCAGAGTTCAAGTTTGCACGCGCGGAGCCGCCTCGCTCGGTCCCTCGCAGAGCAGACAGTGCTGCGGCCCGGCCTGCAGCCTCAGACCGGGCGGGGCTGGGCCGGCGGTAGCTGCGAAGGGCGCGGGGTCCAGGCGTCCCCGGGTCCCGCGTCCCTGGCGACGGCCCGGGACCTACTGCAGGGGCGGCTGGTGCCCGGACCTCGGAGGCGGGGAGTCGGCCCCGGAGGAGCAGTCGGAGGAGGCGGCGTGCGCGCCGCCCCCGTTGCTGTAGGGGAAGGGGTCCTCGTCCTCTCCGTCCTCCTCGGGGTCACTGTCCCTCAGGTCCCGCGGGCGCCGGCCGCCCTTGTCCCCGGGTGGCCCCAGCAGCTCCTCGTCGCCCTTGTCCTCGGCAGCGCCGCCCCTGCCCGCGCCGCCGCCGCCCCTCTGCTTCTCGGCCTCCTGCGCGGCCTGTTCTTTGGCCTTTTTGCTGCGTTTCCACTTCATCCGCCTGTTTTGGAACCAGATCTTCACCTGAGGGGACACGGGGGTCAGACACGCTCACTTCCATCTGCTTCCGTCCCTCCCGGCCCGGTCCCGGCTCCCTCCCGCCGGAGGGAGTAGGGTTCGGACGGAGGGCAGGCTCCAGGCTGTCCGGGACCGGGAGGAGCTGGGCAGGACAGGGGGCGGGAGCTGAGCCTGGAGTCCGACTGCCCTCCCCCCACCCCCGCCCGGGCCTGCAGCGGGGGCGGGGATCAAGGCAGCCGGGGGAGGGGGTCTGTGAAGCTCCAGGTGTTCCCTCCTTTCTGGAACAACATTTCCCGAATGGGACCTGGGGCCACCTGCCTCGGAATGGGCCTCGGAATGGGGGCAGAGGTCGTTAAAATACAGGATCCTGCCCCCCCCCCCCCATCAGACCTCTGGGCACGGGTACAGGTACCCTGGCGGGGCGCGTGAACTCTCCCTGACATTAATCCGCACCCACGGCGGAGGCTCAGGGCGGAGGTCAGGAGTGCGGAGGTGACTGTCCCCCGCCAATGCTGGGGCGGCGGGGCGCTCACCTGAGTCTCCGTGAGCATCAGCGAGGTGGCCACCTCGAAGCGCTTGGGCCGCGACAGGTACTTGTTGAGCTTGAACTGGTGCTCCAGCTCCAGCAGCTGCTGGCTGGTGAAGGCGGTGCGAGGCCGGCGGCACTTCCCCAGCAGGTTCGACTGCGCCTGGGCTGCGGGCGGAGTGGCGTGAGGCGCAGCCCCGCTCGGTCCTCCGCCCACCCCGGGGGGTCCTGCGGAGCCGCTGCCAGCCCCTCAGTGCCAGCGCCCCTCCCCAGCCTCCAGGCCCGGCGAACCGGCGGTGTGGGTGAGGGTGAGGGTGAGATGAACCACACCTCTCTCTCAGACAGTCCCTGGGAGCCCGTCCCCAGGCGCCCTCCCCTCCTGGGGGCGCGGCAGAGGCTGGGGAGCAACCACGGCTGGCCTCAGGCCTGCCCCACGCGGCTCAGGTGCACGCGGCTCCCGCCCGCTCCTTTCCACACCGGCGGCGCTTGCGCGGGCTCCTCCGGTACAAAGAGAGGAGGAAGGGCGGGCTCGAGCCAGGAACTGAATCCTGGCCCTCAACAGTTTTCATCAGAGTCCTCCTCCCCACTTAAAGTGTTTTTTCCAGAATGCCCAGCACAGAGCTCCCCTTTCCCCCCAGCAGGAACCAGGAACTGGTAACCTTCCTTCCAGGACATTCTCTTCATGCCAATGGAAGGCCTGGGCAGAAGGGACTTTGCTTTCTATGCATTAAGGAGGTCTCCCTTTATTTGCATAATTTCACACGGTTACATCAGAGAATTTTATGACCTCAAAACAAGACTTCCCTTGATTTCCCAGGAGCCTGGCCAGTGTTGGACAATAAAAGAGAGAGAAGAAAGGAGGCTGGCCCAGCCGGAGGCGCAGCCCCCCAGGGACCGGCAATTTGCTTTATGGGAGTCCCATGCCCCCCGCTTTAGTTAAACAAGGCCTCGAATTCCCAACTTGACACTACATTAGAACTTTAATTAAAACGCTGGCTCCCACAGGACCATTTGGAAAATGCCATCCGACAGCGGAGACGACCAATTAAAGGAACCAAACAGGGTTTCCTTCTGGAGACCAGAGGGGACAGGGAGCGGTCACCCTGGCCAGTGTGCTAGGCCCTGGCTCTTTGGGCTCAGTGTTCGCGTTCTTAATGGACTTCACACTGCCCGGATCTAAGCTGGCTGCCTCTGGGTCAAAATTTGCAAGCAGAGATAGACAAAGTGTGTTGCAAAGAAATGGAGCTTTCACCGGTTTCTTGAACGATGTTGGAAGGAAACACCAAGGCCCCTAAAGCCCCTGGTGGCTGCAGAAGGCCCACCTCCTCATTCCCTCCTCCCCCCTGCTCGTGCGCACACACAGCCAGGACAGCATCTCAGGCCCTGGGGGATGCAGATCCTAATGAGAAGGGGTGTGCTGGGGTGGGGGGTGGCCAGGCCCCACTGCAGTGCCCTGGGTTTGACTGACCCTGGATCAGCTCTGTCTGGAGCGGTGGCAGCCCCCCAATGAGAGGTGAGAGCCAGCCTACCCTCTGCTTTGGGAGAGAGGAGCTCAGGCTGGAGTACCTCCAGGGGGGGGGGGGGGCATTAGGCCTCTGGGAGCTGAGCTAAGGCAGGGCTGGCAGCAAGCAGTGCCCTTCTGGGATTTTTCTCACTGGGCTGTGACTTCTATGGCCCTTGGGGCCCTAGCTTTTCTCTGTTTAGTCACAGACATGGCTTCTAACAGAGGAATCTGAATTCTGCCAAGTGTTTATTTCTGTTTTCTTTTTGGCTTTTCCCCTCTACCATGCCTGCATCTCCTCAGTCTAAACAAATCCACTCAGACAGAAACAATGGGGTCTCTTTGTTTGGGTGTTGGGTGCTGGGAGGCATAAAGCCTCATGCATCTTCCTCTGAGCCTATGGGGTGGGGTCCCAGGATGGAGACCCAAACTCTCCCCGAGCAGCCGTGCCTCTGGCCAGCAAGGTCAGAGCTGGCCCAGGCGTTAGGGAATCCACCGCTCTGGGAGATGGTGAGCAGGCTGCCCACCCCTCTCCTAGAGGAAGGGTTTGTTTCAAAGTGGGTACTGCTGCTAGGAGTCCCTGTGATGGGGTTCCTGACAAAGAGTGCACCCCCTGCCCACAGGGGCCCACTCACCACCACTCCATTCAAGTCAGGCCACCACCTACTGGGCTTTGCACCCTGGACTGAGTGCCCTTCCAGAGGCAGCAGAGCCAGGGCAGGGCTAGGGCTGCCTGGGCTCTGGCCTTTGGGTCCGGGAGCCATTTCTCTCCTGCTGCTCCCCATCTCTCCCTCTCCTGGAGGGGCCAGAGGCATGGGGGTCTCTCCAGAACCCAGAATGTGGGACAAAATTAAGTCAGTTTTCCTGGCTATGCGCGACTGGTTCCTGACCCCCCAGGCCGAATAACTCAGGGCGCTCCTTCCTTCCCTCGCCACTTCCTCCTGCCCTAGCCTGCCCGTTAATCATTAGATTTAGCCTCACACTTCCAGCTGCACCCAGCCGTTGAGAGAAAGAAGGCAGGGCTCGCGCGTGGCCATTTTACTGATTCGCGCCCATCCCAACCGCGCAGCCGGCCGAGTCCTCGCAGGCCCCGGGCGGAGCAGGGCGGCTTCCCAGAACAGCTCCATCGGAGCAGAAGCGAGGGGAGAAAGGTGCCCCGTGGAGGTGGATGGATGCGCAAGAGAACCATCTGCCAGGAATCTCCTACCCCGTTTTTTTCCCTCCTTCCCCGCCGAGGGCTGCAGGGTACTCACAGTTGAAGTCCGGCATCTTGGGCAGGATCATGCCCGCGGTGGATGCGCGCAACCACTGGTCCAGCTGAAAGGTGCCTGCGCCCAGCTTGATGGGGTCGACGGGGTGCGCGGGGTGCGCGCCCTGCACCTGCGGGTACGAGTAGGAGAGCGCCGGGTGCTGGCCTGCCAGGGCCGCCGCCGCCGCCGCCGCCGAGTAGCCGTACACCGGGTGGCCGTAGAGAGCCGCCTGCGCTGGGAGCCCCGCGCCGCCTTGCGCGCCCCCCGGGTGCAGCCCCAGCGCCAGGCTCCCTGCTGCAGCGGCGGCGGCGGCGGCGGCGGCGGCGGCGCTCGGGTGCGCGTGGTGGTGGGGACCGCCGGGCCCGCCGCCGGCGCCGCCGCCCGCGCCGCCCGTGCCCAGGAAGCCCGGCTTGGGCAGCAGCGCGCAGTGCGCGGCGAGGAGACGAGGAGGAGACGGGCTCTCGGCGCGCAGGCGGTCGGCGGGCGCTACGGGCGGCTCCGAGGACGCGGGGCTACAGCTGCCGCTCGCCCCGCTGCTCGCCCCGCCGCCGCCAGGGCCGGATGCCGCGGCCGCGAGCGACGAGACCAGGGACAGAGGCGCGGTCTGCGCGGAGGCCGCTCGCGGGGGGTCCACTGCCAGCAGCGCGTCGATGCGGAAATTTTTGGATTTTTCCATTTGCTCGTTAGGGGCAGGCGATCAGAGCCGGGTGGTGAGTGGCGCGGCCGCGTGCAGGCTCGCGCGAAGCGTTGCGAGGCTTGGCAAGCCCCAGGACTCAGTTTTGTTAGGGTGATTATCTGCCAATAATCAAAGTCGCCGCCGCAAACTCAGCCAAGAGTGACCATGCCGAAGCCTCCTCCACGAGGACCCCGCCCCGGGCTGCACTCACACGCGCTCGCACAAACTCCACGCGAGTATGGGGCGGAGGTCGCTGGCGCCGTCGCGGAGACCCGCGCCCCTGCGCGCACTTGAAGCGCAGCGCGGCCGCGGATTGGCGCGCGCAGCGGGGACCTGGGGAGGGGCGCGGGCCTGGCCATTGGCCGCTGGGCGCACCTGTCACCAGTCGCAGCCGCCTGCCGCCCCGCCCCTGCGCTGCAAGGTCCTAAACATCCTGGGGTGCCAAGCAACGAGGCAGGGAGGGAACAGCGACTAGGGTTGGGAAGCTCTGTGGCGCAATCTAGGGTTCCTGCTCTCTTTCCTTGGGGTGCTGAGCAGGATGGCGGGCGCTGGTGATCCTGGGTCCTCGCCGGGCCCCCCGCGACTATAGCCTCTGAGACGTGCTGTACCCCTCAGGGCTGGGGTCACCCAGAGCCTGCAGAGCGCCTCCTCCCCCGCCTCCTCCGTCAGCACTTGAGTTTGCCCACTTCTCCATGGGGGAGCAACTACCCGCTCTGCCCAGTGATTGCAGAGCAAAGGGGACCTTTGGGGTCGACAAGCCTTGCTCCAGGGGCTCCGCGGCGCACAGGAGAGGTCTGCCTCTGTCGCCAACCCTCTGCAGGTGTCAACGCCTTACCTCCTCTGGAAAGTGCCGCGCGTTCCAGGTGTGTGTGTGCGGTGAGTGTGCCTTCCCCGGGGCCGCAGAGCCCAGGACCGAAGCATGGAGACCTGTCCTGCCGGGAGCGGTCCTTGGTAGGCACTTAGGAGCCGGACCCACCAGGGGCAGTGCTTATCCTGAGGCTGTCGCTTGTACCTGGCACGAGAATGCTGTCCGTGTTCGTTCTCCTCCTACCTGCAGCACCCCGGAAAATCAGCCGAGGCTGGGGCCAGGTTGTGGAGTAAGAGTCCAGACCACTCCCCCCCCCCAACACACCCACACACACCTCAAATATTTACAGTAAAAGCACTTTCAAGGGGCTTTTTTAAGCGGAAAGGATCAACAGGCAGGCGGCCCCCAACATCAGGCTTTGTCAATAGCTCGGTTAGACCCAGTTATCTCCCCAGACAGGTGTGGGAATGCGGGAGGAGTTTCAGGTTCTTGAAGTCCGACTTTCCAGGCAGCTGGAAGGTGAGTAAAGGGCAGGAGGGCGGAGCACAGGACAATCCTGGCCAGGAAATTTGCCAATGAAGAGGTCAGGTTGCTACAAGAGGTCTTTAAAAAAAAAAAAAAGGCAAATACTGTGTGGGGCCCTATTGTTTTTCTTCCAAAGACTTTGCCTCCCTGAGAGCTTGGGGCAGGATTCTATTGCCAAGAGCCAGTTTCTCTCTCCTCACACAGGGGCGTCCTGAGGCCAGCAGAGCCGGAGGGTGAGGAGGCTGGCAGCAGTCTGGGTGAGTGAGACAGCGCTTTGCAGGAGCCAGTGCCAGCGTGCCGGCAGGAGTGACAGCATCGACACTGACCCGTGTTTGTGTTGGTCTTTAGATGAGGGCTTTCTGAGCAAAGTGGACAGAGGGGAACACTCACATTTCTTGAACACCTACTGCATGCCATGATGGGCTACAATTACCTTCTTTCATCCTCACTGTGATACTAGAAGGATGTTGTCACCTCTGCTTTACAAAGTCCAGCTTGGAGAGGCTGAGACTGTCCCCCATAGGTAACCACCCCCACAGGTAACCATCCCCCACAGGTAAGCACCCCCCACAGGTAAGCACCCCCCACAGGTAACAAAGCCTCAGAGGTGGGATTGGGCCCAGATATGACAGAGGGCCGCACAGTTCTGCCTCTGCCTCCAGTGTCCCTTCCTGCCCCCCTCCCTTGTATCTGATTCCTTTGGGGTTCCAAGCTCCCCTTTCTGGACAGGACATGCTTCACTCTCCAGGGAGAGTGTCTCCCTGCCCCCCGGGGATGGAGAGGGCAGTGGGGGCCCTCAGACAGGCCTTAACTCCAAGATCACCCCCCTCCTCCACCTGCTGAGATGGGTCAGTGATCCCAAGGGCACAGACTCTGGGGCTGGGGTGTGGTGACTGCCAACTGACCCCCCACCCCCAGATTGAACCTGGAGCTCACCACCCTCTCTCCTATCCAAACAACCACTCTTGAGCCAATTTAGTTGAGAAGGGGTGTGCAGTCTACACTCGCCATACACCCCTTTCCTCAACAAAGCCAATGTTGTTAATAACCCCCAGAGGGATACATTCATCCTTTTTGTTTTATAGCAACCACTCTCAGACTCCCAAACGCCCTCTCCCCACCCCTGGGTCTAGCTGAGAGCAGTCAGGAGGCCACAGGTCAGACTCATCTGGTTCAACCCCAACCACAGTGGTGGGGCTCAGCCTGCCCCCAGCTGCAGGCTACTGGATGGCCGCGCCTGTGTTTGGGTGAACGTGTATTTCTTTGTCTAGAGAAGTTGGTGGTGTTAGGCCCATGGGCTCAGTGGTGCTAAAGGATTTTAAAGTGACCGCACTGAAGAAGAAGGGGAATGCCTGTGGAGGTTCTGTGTGCAGCTGTGGGAAGAGGCAGCTCTGGGGAGCTGGGGTTTGCACCCGCATTGTGCAACCCGCTGCTCTGAGGAAGGCTCGGGGCCTCGGAGCAGGGCTGCAGCGGGAGAGCTGAGGTCGGGACCAGCGGCAAGGCCATCCAACGTCTCCTCTCTCAGGGCAGCTTCTGGGCAGCGGCTCCCATCCACATCCCGGCCGGCCCTGGCCCGCCCCTGCTGAGTCCCGCAGCCCCACCTCCCTCTCTCCCCGAGGGTCTTCCTTTGAGGTTCTGAGCACCTCTTGCAGCGCCCTTTCTCCCGCTGCTCAGGAAGGAGGTTTATACAAACAATCGCAAAAGAAAAAGCTGTTGTAATCCAGGCCTACTCCCGTCTGGAAAGATATTTATATTTATATCTTTAAACGGTCAGGAGGGTGCTGCAGAATTTAAATGTGTAAAAATCCAGCAACCTAGGGGTCTTCTGTTTTTGGAATTTTCGTCCAGATAATACACACCTCTGTGAAGTTGGGCATAAGACGGGTACGTTCACGCAGAGGATGGGAGGCTGCACCATCGTTACTACGTGTACCAGCTTCCTTCTGCGTGACGTGGCGGGGGGGGGGGCGCCCAGGCGCCGGGGCTGGGGCTAGGAGAGGCTCCTTGGAAGGACTCACCTTCCCCAGCGGAGGTTTCCAAACCGAACCCTGGGCCCACGCACCTGCCGCAGTCCCGTCCTGGGGGTGGGGAGGGTGTGATTCATGGAACTGCAGTTCAACCTCTCGGGTTTGCCTTGGGAAACAGAGGCGCAGCGGCCCCCTGGGTCAGGGCTGCGGTGGCACTGGGCCCCAGGCAGCCGGGCTACCAGCGAAAATGCTGGCTGAGGGCGCGGTGGGCCTGCTGCCCGGAACAGCTCCGTCTCGGCGGAGGCGAGCGCGGAGAACCGCAGACAGGCTGCTCCGCACCCGGGGCAGAGGCCGGCGAGGCGCGCGCTGGGCTATGGGGGCGCGAGCTCCGGAAGGTGCCCGCGGGGCGGGGCGGGGCAGGTCCGCAAAGCTGTCCCCGCCCCCAACCACCCCAAGGGCCAGAAGTAGCACCTGATTAGCGAAGCGCTTTGATCTGCTGACCTCCTCCCTGACCTGCGGGCACTGGGCTCCTAAAGGGTTTGGAAAGGATGGGGCCCGCACCCCCACGCTCCCACCCGAGGGGGCCTGTCCTCTGCCCCGGCCAGGTCTACCTGCAGACAACCAGCCCGAACGGGGGCTCGCTGCTGGGGCTGGTAGCTGCTGCAGAATTTAGATGCAAAAATCCACCTACGGGCTTTCTAATTTTGGAAAATTCCTCCAGATACAAAATATCCGCTTTCTGCTCAGACCTTGGGCAGGCGTCCTGCTTCCCTGGACACGCAGGTAAGGGCCTGGTGCGGGCGCCCCAGCACTGCCCGCCCTGGGATGGAGGCGGCATCCACCGTCTGCAGATTTCCTTCTGACCCAGGAGCCCCAAAGTGTTCCCAGCCACGGCTTCCAAGTCCCCGGCTTCCAAAGAGAAACAAGTACCCCCAAGAATTCGGGAGACTCCGGGAGAAGACTTTTTGCTGCAGGATTTTAATTTAATTTATTGCAGGTTCACATTGCTGTTAGGATCAAGGTTTCCAATACCCACCCCAGGCCGGGGCGTTCAGCCGCCACAGCTGAACGGCCTTCTCCCCAGCGCCCACCCTGACCGAGTGAGTCTGGACTGTCGAGGGGCGCGCCTTATTTTAAGACCCAGGACTCACTCTCTGAGGGCCCCAAGCAGCCGGGCCACCAGCGAAAATGCGGGCTGAGGGTGGCGTTTCTTAGCCTGTGCGGGGCTTCTCTGCCCCCAGCCGGAGCGAAGGGGCGGGGGGAAGAGAGGGAGGCTGGCTGCAGGCAGGGCGGGCACACTGGGAAGAAACATAATAACAACAGCCGAGGTTCAGCCGACTTCGAGCCTCAGTGCCTGGACTTTTTAGTGCCTTCTGACGCGAAATTATGGCCGATTGGTCGCACTAATGTGCAACTCCGCGGTGGGTAATGGCAGGAAGTCGTTGCTAATTGGACTATTTAGCAGTTGCTGAGGTGGCAGAAGCAGTGGCTGCGGAAGGGAGGGAGGAGGAGATTGAAGGGGATTGGAGAGGGGACTGGGGCTGGATCTCCTCCCTAGATGGGCAAAAGAAGTCAAGTTCATCTTTTTTCAACCCTGCCCTTGCCTCTTCCCAGATACACACCCAGGACCAGGGACAGATCTCAGGCTGGGGTGGACCTAGAAGGGTCCCTATATGCAAGCGCTGGCTGCTTTGCCAGGGTCCTCATTCATCCTGGGCTGGTGCAGAGTGGGGTCTGAAGGACAGAAGGGGCAGGTCTGTCCAGAGTCCCCTGCTGACCCCCCATTCGAACCGGGAGGACTCCACCCAGAGGAATCTGAGACCCTGGAGCAAACACACATATAGTCAGTGGGGAGAGGGTGACGCTGCGGGACTCCCAGGATGCCCAGTGACTCCCAGGATGCCCCAAACGGTTGGTCACCTCGGTTACCGTATTAAGTGTGTTTCCATGGGCCCCACACAGCTGAAGCCAGCAGCTGGCGCACCTGTGGGGAGCATGTCCAGTCCTGGCTGCAGAGGGAACATTCAGCAAAGCCCAGGCTCTGACTTCAGGTCCCGCGGTCTCCTTATTTGTCATAATCTCCTCCTTGCGTGACTCTAACCACTGTTTTCCATGGCTGTGCCCTGCCTGGCTCCTCCTTAGGAAGCTCAGGTGAAAGGAGATGGGGAGGCAGCAGGAAGCACTGGGTCCAGGGGCCTCGCATGCCTGTGTGCCTGTCTTCTCCCTTCCCCTGCACAGACTCCTTGCTGGGTGGAGGTGGGAGGGTGGAGTTTATAGGTTGGGGTGGGGAAGACCCGCTCCCAACCTCTCCTCCCTCTCTCCTGAGCCCAATGCTGAGGGCAAGATAATTTGGCTAATGAACTCATTAACCCATTAACCGGCCCTGGTGACGGCTGGCCTCCCTCAGCCCATCTGGGAAATTCCCTTGAAAGGCCAGGACCCTGCTCCTCCAGGCTGTCACTGCAGGAGGCACAGCCCTGGGAGGGCTTTACATTAAACTAATTATGGCAGAACAGGTGGCCACTCCCGGTGGCCTTGAGTCCGGGCTGCAGACCAAGGCCTGAAGGGAGGACAGTGGCCGCCCAGGACAGGGAAGGTCAGGCTCCCCCCCAGGCAGCCGGGGAGGGCGGGCTGTCCCCAGGCCCCCAGGCCAGCCTGGGTGGTGCTCAGTGAGCCTACGGTCCCTGGAGCTGGAGAAGCGGACCACACCCCACCCCCTGCCCCTGCCTCACTCCAGGGAGGGGGGTCCCAGGCAGAATCTCGAACTCACAACCTGCCGGCTCCCAGGCGGAGCAAACCCTGATATTGGGCTTCGATCCAGGGCCACGCAGGAGGGAGTAGGCACGAGGGTGTTACAGTCTGTGCATGTGTGTGTGTGCGCGCGTGCGCATGTATGGGCCGGTGGACCACAGTTGTCCCTGCCACCAGGGAAGAGTCCTCAGTTCCGGCCCTCGCCTCCTAGGTCCCCAGGACTGGTGGGGGCAAAGAGGGCAGGAGGTTCCCGCTGTGCTGCTAAAAAGAGCCGCAGCCCAGGCACCCGGCCAAGCCTATTGCCAAAAACACATATTACACTGCGACATTCTGTAAATGAGATAATGATACATAAACCCGGATGATAGATGTGACGTGCCTGCGATGTCTTCTCTAAATTAGCTGCTCGCACCGACTGCTAATAATGGCAAGTTTATGAAAGCAATTTCAGAGCAAAATGTGCGAGGGTCTTCTTACTCCAATCAGCCGGCTCTGGCTAATGGATGAGGGGGTCAGGCTGAGAATTATTGACACGCCCGTGCCCTTAACCTGTTTCCCAATAAAGCTGATTAGTTTTTGTCAATTCATCAGCTAACCACTCTTGCTTGGAACTGCATCAAAGCCTTATTTGCTCAGGGGAAATCAACAAGTCACAGGCCAGTTCCATTAAGGGGCTTTGGGGCCAGGACAGTGGCGGGGGAGGCAGGTATGCTGAGGGAACCCCTATTGCCCCCACCAGGTGCCCAGAGTGGCTGACAGTATGTACCCCCCCAAACTGCAATTGGAATGGATACAGCAAAGTTTCTGGGTCTGAAGACATCCTTCCTCTTTTTCTGAGGACCAACGGGGTTGGGAGGTTGGAGGGGGGAGGGGGGCTCTGCCACCCAGGCTTTGGGGTGACTATCTGGGCACTGATTTTGGGGTGACTGTCCTGGGCCCTGGTGGTCTCGTTCACTCTGGTTACCTTCAAAGGAAGGTGAATTCTGCAGCAGCATTGAGCGGGAAGTTGCAGGGGGTGTGGAGCAGAGGGTTTGAGTAAGGGGTCTGGGGGCCCCCCACAAAGTATCTGTCTGAGGTTGCATGTCCTCCTGTACATCCCAACCAGGCAACAGAAACGGACTGACCCCCCCCCCCCAGATCTCCCCCCTCGCACACACACCCTCAGCTCAGGCCCGAGCTATGACAACAGGCAGAGGTGCCCAGCACCCAGGTGACTGGCCCTGTTGGTAGCCTCAGCGGGGTGGGTGGGGGGGGGAGCACTGGCTGCTCTGGAATGCATTGGGGGGGGCGTGACTCTTGAGTTGCTGCCTCCATTTCCCTGGCCAGGCCTTGGCCTCAGGCCTTGGACTCTGGCAGCAGGAGAGTGGAGGTGACCTGGGTGTCCTGCTTGCCTGCCGCCTGGTAGGGGAGGAAAATGTGCTCTGTCCCTTTAACTCCCGGCCACTGCCACCTCCTGGCCCCATCCCCCCTCAATTTAATTTCATTAAAACAGAGCATGAATATTTCTATTAAACCTAAAATGAAATATGAAGCCATTTAGACTCTGCCTGCACCAATCACCCAGATTTATGTCTTTTATTCATCACATCAAGAGCTTGGAAAAATGAATTTTCTTCACCCAGGAAGGAAATAAAACGTCAGGCTTGGTCATTTCCAGAAAGCTGTTAATTTGACCATGTGGTAATTACTTTCACAATTAACTAAAATACAAATCAACTTGACAAATTGGGCTAGTTTATATATTAATTAGCCTGCTTAAATTTATTCATTATGAAAAGACAATTTAAGGGGACCTGTGGTGTCTGTTTTATTGCAATAAATTATTATTAGGAAATGGGCTAATAGAATATCTCAGTGTTTAAGGATAGTGTATGGGGGGGGGGGAGGCGCGATGCTCTGTTGACAGTTTCATTTCCCAATTAGCGGTGTTGTTGTAACGTATCTGCGAGCCGGCCACCCGGCAGAGTCTGGGAGGCCCAGGCCTGCGGCCCGCGCAGGTCTAGGGTTGGGGGGGTACCCAACCAGCGCCCCGGATGCGCCACCGGCCCCTTGGCGCCCGGGTGCGGGCTGATTTAATAGCATGTCGATAGAATCATTCGATGCCTTTTAGCTTGTGATCTTTATAAATGTCTCTCTATTAAATTAGAAAATGATTCTGTTCTCGTTTAATTGTATTCTTTCGTTTCTTATTTCCAATTAATTAGTCCTATCGACGTTGCCATATTTTAAGTGACTCGAGTCCGTTTCCAGTTAGAATATATGGGTCAGCACGTGCAGTGTTATGCCCGACAGAAGTGTATAATGTGGGTTCGAACTACTCGTGCGCATCGGTCTTCACCAGCAGCCCGGGCTGCCGCGGCTCCTCCTCGGGCGGGGAGGGGGGCAGGGGCACCACGGGGCCCCCTGGGCAGCAGGCAGGGCCCCGCCTGTATTTGTAGATTCTTTCTGTTTAAAAATCTGTTTCAGGCTGGAGGCTCCGGAGAGGAGCCCCGCCGAGGAGCCCAGTGCCGGCCCCTCCCCACCGCGGAGCTGGGCACACGGGCCTCCACTCAGCTCCCTGGTCCCCTCCGGGGCCAGTGGCCGAGGGGCAGCGGCGAGCCGGCGCGGGGCGGGCTTCGGAACCCGCTGTCTCCCTGCCTCGCCCTCCTTGAAGTCACCGGCTGGAGAGGTGGCCCGCCCCCAGATGGCCTGCGCTTTGGGGGCGCTGGGCCTGTCCTCCAGGTCACTGGTTCCTCCGCAGGCTAGCCAGGCCCCCTTTCCTTAATCAAATGACAAATTAACTAATTCCTCTCGGGAAGATTTATGGGGCTGCAGCTCTGAGCTGGCACCCGCCCCCAGCCCGTCGGTCCCGCCCCTGCCCCACCTCCACTCCCCACTCCCTCACCTCCATCGAGGAAAGCGAGGTGGGGGTGGGGGTGGAGGCGGCGGCCACTCCCCTTCCAGGTCCCGCAGTCCCTGCTCCTAGAGGCGCTCTGCCCCCCAGGGTCAGTGGCTCTGCCCCTGGCGCCCCTGCAAGGCGGTCAGAGCCTGATGCGAGTCGCGTCCAGCCCTTCCCTGCGTGGGGAGGGATGCCCGTGACCCCCCTGGCGCTCCCGCCTCCGGTAGGGAGACCCACCTGCGCTCACACTGGCCAGCGGCAGTTTCTAGAAACCAGAGCCGCGGCCTCTCCCTCCCAGCGGATGGAAGTGGTAAACCTATGCTTGGCTTGTGGAGTTGCTGACTCTTCCCTCCCCAGACACCCCAGAGTCCCTGGAGTGGGGAAGTCTCCCCACTTTCTGTCCCCCTGTCCTGGGAATTTCCTGCACCCTCGTGGTGGGAAGGCAGGCTGACTGGGGGCCGCGCCGCGATATTCCAGCCCCTCCACTCTCTCAGGAGCCGGAGTCCGTGTCCCTGTCCTGCTAAGCGACTCTGCCCTGCCCTGGTCTCCAGGTCCCCTCACTGATGCGGTTTGGGGATGAGAGGGAAGTTTTAGCTTTTTAAATCAGGACCTTAAATGCCAAGGGAGCCAGGGCACAGGAAGTCTGGGCAGGTGGCGACCTGCCTGAGGCTCCCAGCTGGTGCCCAGGACAAGGGTCCTATGCAGAGGATGCCTACTGGGAAGGTGGGGTCTTGCATGCAATCCTCTGGGGGAGGGAGGGCAGAGATGGAGGATTGGGGTCCCTGAGCAGACAGCCCATTCCCACCGGTGCCCAGGAGGGCAAGGAGGAGCCTGCAACCTGAGTGACACCATTCAACTTCAAAAACCCGAGACCAGCCCTAGCCGCAGGCGCTCCCCCAGGTGGGCTGGTTGTTCACCCCGACCCTGCCTGCTGACCCTGTCTGCGGAACAGATCCTCTCTCTGGTGATTAGCTAGGACTGAGGGGCAGGATGAGGGAAGAGAGCGCTCCAGGAACAATGCCTGCCAGGCCCACTGGGTGCCTGCGGTCAATATGCACCAACCCGGGAGAGGGATGGGCCTTCTGTCCATCTCCACTGCTCAGAGTGAGCGTGGTCAGAGCAATGGCTTGGGCCAGAGGGGCCAAAGGCCCTGGAGCCACAGGCTCCCAAGTGGGTCCCTTGTCAGACGAGTGAAACACCGTATGGGCACCTGTCTCCCTGGGGCTGGGGGGAGAATTCGGGGTCTCCTCCCCAGCCAGGAGTGACACACACCTCTTCTGGCCCTTTGGTCCCACACAGACTGTTTAACAGGATGCAGCTCAGCAAGTACTCAGCCGCTTTGCTGACCAGCTCGATACTCAAGGAACAGATGGGACATGCACATTCAGCAGGGCACACCAAGCCATGTGTAGTGGATGATGAACGAGGACAGAGCAATGCTTCGTGCAGTCAGACTTACACCCGGGCCTGGACATGCACACGTGGGTGTAGCACAGTGTCTCTCCCAGGATCCTCCCACAGGAAAAGCTCCCTAGGCTTGCCATAAACAGCAAACAGCGTCGGAATCTTATTTTTCTGTCACACAACAGAGGAGTCCTGTTCCAGCTACTCTGTCATCTTCTCTGTCACCTGGGCCACTTGATTCATCTCCTTGGGTCTCGGTTTCATATCTGAACATGTTATTTTGCCATCAGCAGAAAAGGGGGGCCCAGTACAGGCTAGCTTCCAGCTGCAATCTTGTTCCCATTTTACAGGGAGGAAATGGAGGCTGGGAAGTTTGGTTGATTTGCCTACAAATCACACACCCAGCACGTGGCAGAGGCATCATTTGAATCCAGACCGGCGTGGCCTGAGATTCTCCTTGTCCCCTTATTCCTGCAGCAGCCGGGGGCAGGGACACCATACCTCTGCGACCAAAGCCCACCTTCAGCCTGCGAGCTCATGGGGACACCAGACATTCCGCCTGTCAACGAGATGAAGTTTTATGTTTCTAATGAAACGCTAAACATCGCTGCTCCATCAGCCAGTCTTTTGCCCCTCAAGAGCTGGAGTTCAAGTGCCCTCCCGGCGCTGAGCCGGGGCGTGTGGACACTGAGAGAGCACGCTGTAAGCCAGCAGCCACTTGCAGAGACACCGCGGGTGCCAAGGCTGCCCGCGGCACAGGAAGTGGGAAGAGGCGGGAGGAGGCGGCCAGAAAGAACAGAGAAGAGGAGGGAGTCTCCAAGTCCCCAGAAGCGGTTCCCGATACAGGTGGCCAAATACAGGGTGTCCCAAAAAGTGGACACACACCTTGGCTGTCAGTGGGTAAACCTGAACCCTATGCACTGGTTTCAATTGAGCTATCACCTATTACAGGGCATACACATTTCTGGAACACCCTGTATTAACAACAGTGACAATTAAAGAGAACATTTAAAAAGGCAAAATAAAAACAACAGACATGGTCAGAAGAAAACCAGAGCCAACAGGGGAAAAGTTGGTGTCGCAGCCTGGCTGGTGGTTCTCAGTGGTTAGAATGTTGCCCCAGGTGCTGAAGGGTGTGGGGTTCAATCCCAAGCCAAGGGCATGTACCTGGCTTGCAGGTTTGATCCTCGGTCCCCGTGGGGGGCAGGGGGGGCGCGCATGTGGGAGGCAACCAATCAATGTGTCTCTCTCACATGTACACACTGATTGGTTGTACATGTTTTTCTCTCTCTCCCACCCCCTCCGGTTCCAGACTCAATAAATAAATAAAACCCACAAAAAAACTCAAACACAAAAAAATCAATGGGAAAAATATCCTCAGGTGAGGATTAACAAAACAAAATAAAAGAGGAAGTAAGTGAGTAAGATATTCAAAGTGCCTCCTCTGACCATGTCGGGTGGACCCAGTGGGGTGAGAGGGCTGTGGGCTCCCTGTTCCCCACTCAGAGCATTTCCTCCCCGCCTCCCCAGACAGATTCCTCCAAGCTATGGGGAGGCTGTTTGCTGGTGAGAGGGGCAGATGCCCAGGAGCTGACCCAGGTCGGAGCTAGTGAGGTCTGAGGGGTGCTGGGTCCCACCCGAAGTGGGGAAGGTGGGACTGGAGCCCAGGTCACTGTGGAATGCTGCAGAGGTGTGAGGAGGAACTGCTTGTGGCTACCAGGCCATGCCACTGATGAGAAAGCAAACAGTGCTGGGTCTATGCAGCAATTTGAGCCCTATTGTTCCAAGCAAAATCAAATTAGAAGCCTTGCCTCAATTAGACTCTGCAAACACAGGCAGGAGCGCAGGCAGGGTAGACACGGCCCGCGCCCGCGGGTTTGTCAACACCGCCGTGGATAATAAATGTGGCGTGCTGCACACACTGCTTTTAATTGCATCGATAAACCGGGATTAACCCCCACGTCGGGCTTCACTATTGCAATTAAATGTCCTCAAATAAATTGTCTCCTCAATAAACAAATGGAAGGAGTGGTGTTTGCCCTGAATAGTAACAGGTGTAATATTTTACTGGCTACAGTTAACTATTAAGTAGACTAACTCATCGGCCCTGATTTATTCTCCTGAGATCGGAAAGTCGTTTTTCACCCGTCATGAGCTGCTTCAGCGTTGTCTCAATAGCCAATAGTGTGCCAAGTCAGCCTGGCACGACTGTGCCTTTCACCTGAAGCCACCAGGTTGTCTGTCTCAACCACCTGGTGGGGAGAGGGTGTGAGAGAGCCAGAGAAGACAGCCAGGGGCCGATTTAGCAGTTCTGTCTTTATTCTTAATTTTTAAATATATTTTTTTATTGATTTCAGAGAGGAAGGAGGAGGGGGAAACAGAGAGAAACATCAATGATGAGAGAGAATCATTGATGGGTAGCGTCCTGTATGCCCCCCAATGGGGATGGGGACCCGGGCCAGTGCCCTCACTGGGAATCAAACCATAATCTCCTGGTTCGTAGGTTGGTGCTCACCCCGAGCCCCCCCCCCCCCCCCCCCGCCGGCCGTGTCTCTGCGGGAGCCCAGGCAAGCACTTCCCTGTGTTCACTTGATGGAAAACGGCTCATCTTTAGCTTGTAGGACTCAGAATTCAGAATTATGGGAAGACCTTCTGAGCCGTTAAACAGCCCCGTAGGTCCTTATGGACGTGCATTCTCTTAGGGCTTTAGAACAAGCTAGAAGGTTACCCTCAGGGGAGGTAATCATGGGGACCATGGCCTTGGCGTCTGTGTCCAGGGACCACTTCTGGTACCCTTTCTTGGTGAAATGGCACGGGAAATTCTTAAAGCCATTATCTCTCCTTCCTTCCAGAATGCTCAGCTCATTTCTCAAGTGCTGATGGACACGGGGCAGAGTTTTAAAGCAAATTTCAGTTTCTCTGTGCTGTCCCTTGTTTATTTGTTTTCAAAAGATTTTTAAAATTGATTTTTAGAGAGTGGAAGGGAAAGGGAGAGAGAAACACCTATGTGAGAGAGATAGATCAATTGGCTGCATCCTGCACGCATCCTACCAAGAATCGAGCCTCGTACCTGGGCGTGTGCCCTGACTGGGAAACAAACCAGCAGACCTTTGGTGCACAAGAGAGCTCCCGACCCACAGAGCCACACTAGCCAGAGCGCCCTTGTCTTTCAGGCCGCCGGGAAGGAGGAAGACAGTGACGCATCCTGGGGGCTCTTCCTCTAGACGGGAGCCACAGTCTTCCCGTCACTGTCTGCGGGTGTCATCTGAGTCCAGAACAGCCTGCAGGGTGTTGTTCTGACACTGCACCTGCCTGTCGGTGTCAGCCAGGTTTCTGCGCAGTGATTTGTTAGGACAGGGCCTACGCAAATGGCCCATCCGAGTTGGTCCTTTTGAATGTGTACATTCTTTCCTCTGGTTCCTAACCAAAAACCTGCTAGTGAGAATTTGTCACCTGAGCATTTTGGTGTGCTCATCAGACATCTATTTCATAGATTTATCTGTGATAACCTCCTTATCATTTATTTAGACTGCTGCTTCTCAAACTCTGCCACATGAGAATTCCCTGTAAACCTTATCCTTGTCTGCCAGACTATTTAAAATAACACACTGCGTTTCCTTCCAACTCGTCCAGTGCTCAGTGCTTCTAGCCCACGGAGAGTGGCGGTGAGCTGAGGTGTGTCAGCTCTCAGCAGGGGCTGGGCAGCCTCGTGGGGAGCACATGCTGGTCACTGCTAGGCTCTTGCTGCAAGGAAATGATCAGGAAGGCATACCCCTCTCCTCCGGACCCCCTTCTTCCATGCCTGGAGGCCTGGAGTTTCTAGTTTGGGATTTATGGGTTTTGTTAACGAGGGCAATGTGGGGCTTGTTGCATTAATAACCTCAGGGTCAGCATCACCATTCCCTCACCTTTTCCATTTCCCCACATCATCCAAATGACCATTGAGCCACACTCCTTTCACTTGGTGACTCCCTCACACACACCTGAACACAGGGAAGGGCTAGCCAGGCTCCTGCACAGACACACATATGCACAGGAGTGATGCATGCCCTACCACGTTAGAGGGAGAGAGTTGGGTTTTCCCAAATTATTATAAAACACTTTTGGGGAATAGAGGATACTGGGCGAAGAAGATGGAATGTTCAGCATGAGGTCTCATTCAGAGTATGCATACATCTAAGGATAATAGTAAGCTCCTAGGAAGACTTGATGGAAAAGATATTGATACTATAATTTTTCTTTGGAAAGGGGTTGTAATGATTGCAAATTTGGTTAAATAATTAAATTAATAAGAACTATTCAAACACAGGCCTTTTAATGATATACAGTTCATAATATTTGTCTTGTCAACTAAAGATGTTTTAAAAGACCGCATCGGGCCACCTACCTGCCTTTATTAATGCAACATTAACTTTAGATTAAGATGTGATTAAACATTATCTCTGAAAGTATTGAACAAAAAACCAAAAAAAAAAAAACAAATATGAAATAGTTCATGGCAATATCCTTATTTGACTGTTGTAGCTAAAACATGTTATGTAATTATCCATAAAGTAGGGCTTTTAAAATTTTAGGGATCCATGGCAAAATAAAGGTACAAATATCATATCTATGTTATTTTATTTTATTTTAAACTAGAGGCCCGGTGCGCGAAATTCATGCATGGGGGGAGAGGGCCCATGGGGGATGTCCCTTAGCCCAGCCTGCACCCTCTCCAATCTGGATGAGCCTAAAGGGTAGTCAAACATCTTTCTCACAATCCAGGACAGCTGGCTCTAAACTACTCACCTTCCTGCCTTCCTGATTGCCCTTAAGTGCTTCTGCCTGCCAGCCTGATCACCCACTAACCACTACCTTGCCAGCCTAATTGATGTCTAACTGCTCCCCTGCCAGCCTGTTTGTCCCCAACTTCCCTCCTCTGCCAGCCTGGTCACCCCTAACTGCCCTCCCCTGCAGGCTTGATTACCCCCAACTGCCCTCCCTTGCAGGCCTGGAACCTCCCAACAGCCCTCCCCTGCTGGCCATCTTGTGGTGGCCATCTTGTGGTGGCCATCTTGTGGTGGCCATCTTGTGTCTACATGGGGGCAGGATCTTTGACCACATGGGGCGGCCGTCTTGTGTATTGGAGTGATGGTCAATCTGCAAATTACTCTTTTATTAGATAGGATAGAGGCCTGGTGCATGGGTAGGAGCCAGCTGGTTTTCCCTGAAGAGTGTCCCAGATCAGGGTGGGGGTTCCCTTGGGGTGAGGGGAGGCCTGGGAGAGGGGTCTGTGGAGGTTTGCAGGAGGCCACGCCCCTCAGTGACCCAAGCAGAGGCCCTAGGATCTGGGATTAATCTATGTCTACAATTGAAACTTGGTAGCCTGGAGTGGAGCCAAGCCTTCTGCTTGCTCTGTGGTGGCAGCCATGTCTGTTTGAAACTTTGTAGCCTAGAGTGGAGTCCTAGGCCAACAATGGCAGGCAGAAAGCTTGGCTTCCTCTATTGCCAGGGAAACCCAAGCCTCTGTTCTCTCCAGCTCAGTGGCTGCTGCCATTTCTGTATCTTTTATAATTGAAACCTTGTAGCATTGAGTAGAGGCCTAAGTCCCCAGTGGTAGGCGGAAAGTGTGGCTTCCTCTGTTGTCGAGGAAACCCAAGCCTCCTTCCTGCTCTCAGTGGTGGCAGCCATCTCGGTTGGGGTTTATTTGCATAATCTGCTCCTAATTGGCTGGTGGGCGTGACTGTGGGCATGGCTTGTGGGTGTAGTGAAGGTATGGTCAAATTTGCATATCACTCTTTTATTAGATAGGATGTTTTTTATTGATTTTAGTGAGAGAGGAATGGAGAAGGAGAGGGGAAGAAACATTGATGTGAGAGAGAAACGTTAATGGGCTGGCTCTTGCAGACACCTCGATTGGAGATTGAGCTGGAAACCTGGTGTGCCCTAGCCAGGAATCCAACTAGCAACCTTTTGGTGCATGGGTGATGCTCAGCCAACTGAGCCACCCAGCCAAGGCTGCGTTAAAGCATTTGAGAGCAGGTCTGACAAGCCAGTGATGTCAGTTGAGAAAACAGATACATGTACTTCACATGTAATGTGTGCATGTAACAGTAGGTGACTGGGAGGCGGGCGGTCTATTCTAAGGGGCCTGGCTTTAGGGCACCTCCTGAACCGCTTGTTATTGTGACCCTGGGAGCATCACTTGGTCCTTCTCAGCCACAGTTTTTCCTTATTTGCAAAATGGGGACAATGACATCTGTCAACAGGACACACACAGCTCCCCCAGAGCTTCCGCCACAGGAGGGGGAGCCCAGGCCGGCCCCTGAGACATGAGCTACTTGGTATTGACTCCTTGTGACCAGGGAAGTAGTGGAACTTGCATGAGTGTGTGCACCTGTTACCCACTGAACGTTCATGTTGAAGCTCTAACACAGCATGATGGGATGTGAACATGGGCCTAGGGAGGTGATGAGGCCCACAGGGGAGCCTCCATGGGAGAGTCAGGCTGCCTCTGGAGACAAAGGGGCCTGGGCAGGTCTGAGGGCATCCAGCTCTGGTGGGACTGAGCCTCCCTTTACATGTCTGGCCACTCAAGCATGACTGGAAGAATCCCGAGTCAGCATGTGACCTGTCCCTGCACATCTTTTTCAGGGGAGTTGACCCCGGGGTAGCAAATCTTCAGGATGCTGACCACTGGCCATGACCTTTCACCCTCTCCAAGGTCAAAATATCACAGCAGCCGAAACCGGTATGGCTCAGTGGATGGAGTGTTGGCCTGTGGACTGAGGGGTCCCAGGTTCGATTCCAGTCAGGGTCATGTGTCTTGGTGCCAAGCATATCCCCAGTGAGGGGTGTGTGGTAGGCAGCTGATCAATGTTTCTCTCTCATCGATGTTTCTGACCTTCTATCCCTCTCCCTTCCTCCCTGTGAAAAGTAAATCATATATATATATATATATATATATAAATATATATATATATATATATATATATATATATATATAAATTTTTTTTTTTAAGTCACAGCAGAGAGAACCAAGATGGCGGCATAGGTAAATACCTATTTTTCTGCCCACGCAACAATTCAAAAACTACAACTTAACAACAAAACAAACATCATCCAGAATCACCGGAAAGCTGGCTGAGTGAAAACTCCACAGATGAAACTAAAGAGAGGACGCTGTGACTCAAGAGGAGCGGCAGTGCGCAGCCTTGAAGATACATGAGGAGTGAGGTTCGGAGCCTTGTGCGAGTGGTGAGGGACGGGCGGCAGCAAACCTGGCTGGTTTTCTCCAACGGGGAGGGCAGAGGCCTTCCACAACACTGACCCCCCAGTTCCAGGCGAGGTCCCAGGTCAGGGAAAGGAAAACCCCGGGTGTGGCTGAGGTCTGTGAGTTTGAGGAGAGTGCGTGTAACTTGGAACAGCAGTTCGTAAACTGCGCGACCAGGCAGAGGACGCATGACTTGCTCACTCACTCGGACCACCAGACTGCTTTGTTTTACAACCCTGAGTGAGACTTTGGGGGTGCAGACTCATTTGGGGAGAGGCAGAGTTGTCTGGCAATGGGGAGACCAGCGGTGGATTTCTCCTGGAGGTGCCTGCAGCCATTACCACCCAACACAGAGACCCGTGCACCGCATAGCTGACCCTGATGCTGCGCGCCACATAGCTGACGCTGTGTGCTGCATAGCGCACCACATAGGGCGGAGCTAACGCTGACGCCGCGTGCCACATAGGGTGGAGCTGACCCGGCACACCGCATAGGGAAGCTGAGCCACTGTCCCTTAGAGGACACCTACCACACACAGCTAAGGGACCAACTCAGGAAAGTAGCCACAATGCAGAGAAAAGGAAAGAAATCAGCTATGAAAGAATGGAGGAAAAAAGACGAGTAGACATAGAGTTCAAAACCACAGTAATTAGGTTTTTCAAGAGGCTATTAGAAAAGGCCAATGAACTTAATGAGAACTACAAGGAAATAAACAACACCTACGAGGAAATGAACACCTACGAGGATATGAAAAAGGACCAACTAGAAATTAAGCTTACACTGACTGAAATAAAAAATATTATACAAAGACCTAAAAGCAGTCCAGACGACCGCAAGAAACAAGTCAAAGATTTGAAATACAAAGAAGAAAAATCCACTCAGCCGGAAAAGCAAGAAGCCAAAAGAGTCCAAAAAATTGAAGGTAGTGTAAGGGGCCTCTGGGACAACCTCAAGCATACCAACATCAGAATTATTGGGGTGCCAGAAAAAGAGAGAGAGCAAGATAATGAAAACCTACTAGAAGAAATAATGACTGAAAACTTCCCCCACCTGGTGAAAGAAATTGACTTAAAAGCCCTAGAAGTGCACAGAACCCCAAAATATAGGAATCTAAAGAGGACCACACCAAGACACATCATAATTAAAATGCCAAGAGCAAAAGACAAGGAGAGAATATTAAAAGCAGCAAGAGAAAAAGTTACTTACCTATAAGGGAGCACTCATACGATTGTCAGCGGATTTCTCAACAGAACAATGCAGGCCAGACAGGAGTGGCAAGAAATATTCAAAGTGGGGAATAGAACAGAATCATGTACCTAGAGAGGGAATGGACTGACAATTTTTTGGGAGAAAAGGGGTGTGGGAAATGCAGCAAGAGACTGGACAAAAATCATGCAACTATGGGAGAGGACAGTGGCGGGGGGAGATGAGGGCGGAAGGTGGGATGGGTACTGGGTGGAGGAAAGCTATAGGGGGAAAATGTAACTAATAAACTGAACAATAAAGATTAAAAAATAAAAAGTCACAGCAAACACTTCCCTTGGACTCAACAGCTGGAGAGGTAACCTGTCCCAGCCACAGGACTGTGGGGGCAGAGCCAGGCCTGGAATGGGCCATAAGCAGCACAGTCTTCTGTTTCCTGGGCAGGGAGTGGGTCCCCAGGGTGACTTGGACAGCAAGAGCTGGGTCAGGGTGTTGGGCCGACCCAAAGGATGGCTGGTGCCTGGTGCCACTCGCTGCACCAAGCCCTGTTTGAGGTGCTGATGATATTTCTCCGCTCATAGCCTCGGGGGAGGTGGCGCCCTGTGCACCCCTGCTTCTTGGAAGCTCAAACCGAGGGGAGGGACTCCCCCAAATTAGCAGGTTGTAGGTGGCACAGCCAGATCCAAACCCAGGACGACTCCCACGGTGAGCATATGCAAATCTGAGCAGAGCTTATCCTGGCCTGAAGCAGTGACAGCAGGGAAGGCTGTGGCCCTTGGGCCACAGGGGTCCAAGGAGGTGGGTTGGGGGCAGCAAGACCCAGTTCTAGATCCCATTGACCAGGTGGGGCTTCGAATGCACTCTGATGGTGTCACACTGGCCTGGCCAGAGTGGGGCCTTTGCATTAATGCCTTTTAACCAAGACCACATGCACGGGAGCTCTGAGCAGGGCCTCTCTGCTTGCCTACTGGGGTCTCACTCCCCATTCCATCCCCTGCCCCAGGTGACTCCAGGTGAGGGCACCCGAGCACTGATAAGGACCTGGCAGAGCTGTGGCCGTGGAGAGCTAGACAGAGGCAGGTTGACAGAGGTTAATGGAGTCAGGAGCTGGCAGCCCAGCCATGGAGGGGACACCAGGGGGCCAGTTGTGTGTGGGTCTGGGCTGCTTCTTCCTCACAGTTTCCTGTCACCTGGGCAGGATTCAATGGCCAAGCTGGGCATTTTCCAGGTACCTGCCAAGACATCCGGGGCTCAGCATTCGACCTTGACCTCAGACTGGGATGGAAGACACCTTCAGATCCTCTGAAGGTATTACACTCGGTCTGTTTTGAAACAGCCAGAAGAGGGAGGCTCCAGGGTTAGCATGGCTAGGGGTGGGGCAGGGATGGGGCTTCAGGCACCGAAGCTCTGAATACACACATTCTGGGCGACTCAGGGCCTGCGTCTTTAGAGGACTTTCTAAACACTAACTGCAATTTATTAAAAAATGTTTTATATAATATTAATTTCCCAAGAGGTTTCTCTATTTACTTGAATTGCTAAGTTTTTAAATAGCAGTTTTATCCAAAAAATATCTACATATCTCAGGATGAGAAGTGTGTCTGTGGGAGTACAGCTTTCAGAGAGGTTTGTAATCTTTCTGTCTGGGCTTATATATTACCCTTCCATCGACACGACTTTTTGATTAATATTGTGTATAACATTCCTTAATGCATCCGCAGAATTAATTATGCAGAAACATTCAGGTGCACAGACGTTATATTGATGAAATGACGTTTTATTGACAAAATGACAGTTTAATACTGAGCTTTTCTGAAGCTGCAAAGCTAATCGATGACCTCAATTCTGTGAGCGAACCTGCTGGGTGGGGCCAGGCGCATCTGTCCGGCTCCCCTCAGAGGTCTGCATGGGCACTGGCCCGCCCAGCACACTCTGTGAACATGGACTCTGGCTGACCTTTGCGTGATGCTGTAGCCTGCTCATCCTCGCCGTGAAATTCATCTGGATTATAACATGTGTTTCTTTCAGAAAAGTGTCCAGTTTGGCCCTGGCCAGGGTGCTCAGTGGTTAGACTGCCAGCTGTACACTGAAGGGTCTCAGGTCTGATTCTTGGTCAAGGGGACATACCTGGGTTGCAGGTTGCATCACAGGTCCCTGGGTGGCATGCGGGAAGCAACTAATCAATGTGTCTCTCTCACATCCATGTTTCTCTCTTTATCTTTCTCTCTCTCCTCCCTTCTTTCACTCCACTCACTAAAAATCAATGGGAAAATGTCCTGGGGTTAGGGTTACCAACAAAAAAAATGTCTACAGTTTGCACTGTTTAGTGGCTTTTTTTTTTGTCCGAATGGAATGGATCTATTGAAATCCTAATCCCTACATCCAGAGCCTCAGAATGTGGCCTATTTAGAGAGCAGAACTTGACAAGTGATCAAGTGAAGGTGAGTCCTTAGGTGGGGGGCGGGGCATTTGGACACAGCCACGTGCACAGGAAGAAGCCCAGGGGACAGGACAGGGTCCCTGGGGGCTGTGAACAGCCAGGAGCAGTCTGTTCCTGGTATAGTGGGAGGGCCATAGCCTGCTGACCCCGTGGCCGAACACTCCTGGCCTCAGAACTGGAGACAATAAATATTTGTTGGGGAAGCACTGGGTTTGGGCAGTTTATCCCAGCAGCCTGTGGGGAGTGCGCCTGGCCTCCAGCAGCCACATGGGAGTGTGCCTGGTCTCCAGCATTCCAGGGAAGTGTGCCTGGCCTCCAGCATTTAAGGGGAGTGCGCCTGGCCTCCAGCATTCGAGGGGAGTGCGCCTGATCTCCAGCATTCGAGGGGAGTGTGCCGGGCCTCCAGCAGCCCCAGGGGTGTGTGTCTGGCCTCCAGCAGCCCCAGGGGAGTGTGCCTGGCCTCCAGCAGCCCCAGGGGAGTGTGCCGGGCCTCCAGCTGCCCCAGTGGAGTGTGCCTGGCCTCCAGCAGCCCCAGGGGAGTGTGCCTGGCCTCCAGCAGCCTGAGGGCAGTGTGCCTGGCCTCCAGCATTCGAGGGGAGTGTGCCTGGCCTCCAGCAGGCCCAGGGGAATGGGTCTGGCCTCCAGCAGCCCCAGGGGAGTGTGCCTGGCCTCCAGCATATCAGGAGAGTGTGCCTGGCCTCCAGCAAACCAGGGGAGTGTGCCTGGCCTCCCCCGGGCCAGGGGAGTGTGCCTGCCCTCCAGCATTCGAGGGGAGTGTGCCTGGCCTCCAGCAGCCCCAGGAAAGTGCGCCTGGCCTCCAGATGCCCCAGGGGAGTGTGCCTGACCTCCAACAGCCCGAGGGGAGTGTGCCTGTCCTCCCGCAGCCCGAGGGGAGTGTGCCTGGCCTCCAGCAGCTGGAGGGGAGTGTGCCTGGCCTCCAGCAGCCCGAGGGGAGTGCACCTGGCCTCCAGCAGCCACATGGGAGTGTGCCTGGTCTCCAGCATTCCAGGGAAGTGTGCCTGGCCTCCAGCATTTAAGGGGAGTGCGCCTGGCCTCCAGCATTCGAGGGGAGTATGCCTGGCCTCCAGCATTCGAGGGGAGTGTGCCGGGCCTCCAGCAGCCCCAGGGGTGTGTGTCTGGCCTCCAGCAGCCCCAGGGGAGTGTGCCTGGCCTCCAGCAGCCCAAGGGGAGTGTGCCGGGCCTCCAGCAGCCCCAGTGGAGTGTGCCTGGCCTCCAGCAGCCCCAGGGGAGTGTGCCTGGCCTCCAGCAGCCTCAGGGCAGTGTGCCTGGCCTCCAGCATTCGAGGGGAGTGTGCCTGGCCTCCAGCAGGCCCAGGGGAATGGGTCTGGCCTCCAGCAGCCCCAGGGGAGTGTGCCTGGCCTCCAGCATATCAGGAGAGTGTGCCTGGCCTCCAGCAAACCAGGGGAGTGTGCCTGGCCTCCACCGGGCCAGGGGAGTGTGCCTGCCCTCCAGCATTCGAGGGGAGTGTGCCTGGCCTCCAGCAGCCCCAGGAAAGTGCGCCTGGCCTCCAGAAGCCCCAGGGGAGTGTGCCTGGCCTCCAACAGCCCGAGGGGAGTGTGCCTGTCCTCCAGCAGCCCGAGGGGAGTGTGCCTGGCCTCCAGCAGCTGGAGGGGAGTGTGCCTGGCCTCCAGCAGCCCGAGGGGAGTGCACCTGGCCTCCAGCAGCCCAGGGGAGTGTGCATGGCCTCCACCAGCCACAGGGGAGTGTGCCTCGCCTCCAGCAGGCCAGGGGAGTGTGCCTGGCCTCCTAAAACCCTAGGGGAGAGTGCCCGGCCTCCAGCAGCCGGAGGGGAGTGTGCCTGGCCTCCAGCAACCCGAGGAGAGTGTGCCTGGCCTCCAGGAGCCTGAGGGGAGTGTGCCTGGCTTCCAGCGTTCCAGAGGAGTGTGCCTGGCCTCCAGCATTCCAGGGGAGTGTGCCTGGCCTCCACCGGGCAAAGGAGAGTGTGCCTGCCCTCCAGCATTCGCGGGGAGTGTGCCTGGCTAACAAGCAGCCCCAGGGGAGTGCACCTGGCCTCCAGCACCCCCAGGAGATTGTGCCTGGCCTCCAGCATTCCAGAGGAGTGTGCCTGGTCTCCAGCAGCCCCAGTGGAGTGTGCCTGGCCTCCAGCATTCGAGGGAAGTCTGCCTGGCCTCCTGAAGCCCCAGGGGAGTGTGCCTGGCCTCCATCAGCCCTAGGGCAGTGTGCCTGGCCTCCAGGAGGCCCAAGGGAGTGCGCCTGGCCTCCAGCATTCGAGGGAAGTGTGCCTGGCCTCCTGCAGCCCCAGGGGAGTGTGCCTGGCCTCCAGCAGCCCGAGGGGAGTGTGCCTGGCCTCCAGCAGGCCCAGGGGAGTGCGCCTGGCCTCCAGCATTCGAGGGAAGTGTGCCTGGCCTCCTGCAGCCCCAGGGGAGTGTGCCTGGCCTCCAGCATTCGAGGGAAGTGTGCCTGGCCTCCTGCAGCCCCAGGGGAGTGTGCCTGGCCTCCAGCATTCGAGGGAAGTGTGCCTGGCCTCCTGCAGCCCCAGGGGAGTGTGCCTGGCCTCCAGCATTCGAGGGAAGTGTGCCTGGCCTCCTGCAGCCCCAGTGGAGTGTGGCTGGCCTCCAGCATTCCAGGGGAGTATTCCGGGACTGCAGCAGCCAGAGGGTAGTGGGCCTAGCCTCCACCATTCAAGGGGTGTGAGCCTGGCTTCCTACAGCCCGAGGGGAGTGCGCCTGGCCTCCAGCAGCCCCAGGGGAGTGTGCCTGGCATCCAGCAGCCCCAGGGAAGTGTGCCTGGCATCCAGCGGCCCCAGGGGAGTGTGCCTGGCCTCCAGCAGCCCCAGGGGAGTGTGCCTGGCCTCCAGCAGCCCCAGGGAAGTGTGCCGGGCCTCCAGCAGCCCCAGGGGAGTGCGCCTGGCCTCCAGCAGCCCCAGGGAAGTGTGCCGGGCCTCCAGCAGCCCCAGGGGAGTGTGCCTGGCCTCCAGCAGCCCCAGCGGAGTGTGCCTGGCCTCCAGCAGCCTGAGGGCAGTGTGCCTGGCCTCCAGCATTCGAGGGGAGTGTGCCTGGCCTCCAGCAGCCCCAGGGGAGTGGGTCTGGCCTCCAGCAGCCCCAGGAGAGTATGCCTGGCCTCCAGCAGCCCCAGGGGAGTGTGCCTGGCCTCCAACATTCGAGGGCAGTGTGCCTGGCCTCCAACAGCCACAGTGGAGTGTGCCTGGACGCCAGCGGCCCCAGGGGAGTGTGCCAGGCCTCCAGCAAACCAGGGTAGTGTTCCTGGCCTCCACCGGGCCCAGGGGAGTGTGCCTGCCCTCCAGCATTCGAGGGTAGTGTGCCTGGCCTCCAGCAGCCCCAGGAAAGTGCGCCTGGCCTCCAGATGCCCCAGGGGAGTGTGCCTGACCTCCAGCAGCCCAAGGGGAGTGTGCCTGGCCTCCAGCAGCCACAGGGGAATACGCCTGGCCTCCACCAGCCCGAGGGGAGTGTGCCTATCCTCCAGCAGCCCGACGGGAGTGTGCCTGGCCTCCAGCAGCTGGAGGGGAGTGTGCCTGGCCTCCAGCAGCCCAGGGGAGTGTGCATGGCCTCCAGCAGCCACAGGGAAGTGTGCCGGGCCTCCAGCAGCCCCAGGGGAGTGCGCCTGGCCTCCAGCAGCCCCAGGGAAGTGTGCCTGGCATCCAGCGGCCCCAGGGGAGTGTGCCTGGCCTCCAGCAGCCCCAGGGGAGTGTGCCTGGCCTCCAGCAGCCCCAGGGTAGTGTGCCTGGCCTCCAGCAGCCCCAGGGGAGTGTGCCTGGCCTCCAGCAGCCCCAGGGAAGTGTGCCGGGCCTCCAGCAGCCCCAGGGGAGTGTGCCTGGCCTCCAGCAGCCCCAGCGGAGTGTGCCTGGCCTCCAGCAGCCTGAGGGCAGTGTGCCTGGCCTCCAGCATTCGAGGGGAGTGTGCCTGGCCTCCAGCAGCCCCAGGGGAGTGGGTCTGGCCTCCAGCAGCCCCAGGAGAGTATGCCTGGCCTCCAGCAGCCCCAGGGGAGTGTGCCTGGCCTCCAACATTCGAGGGCAGTGTGCCTGGCCTCCAACAGCCACAGTGGAGTGTGCCTGGACGCCAGCGGCCCCAGGGGAGTGTGCCAGGCCTCCAGCAAACCAGGGGAGTGTGCCTGGCCTCCACCGGGCCCAGGGGAGTGTGCCTGCCCTCCAGCATTCGAGGGTAGTGTGCCTGGCCTCCAGCAGCCCCAGGAAAGTGCGCCTGGCCTCCAGATGCCCCAGGGGAGTGTGCCTGACCTCCAGCAGCCCAAGGGGAGTGTGCCTGGCCTCCAGCAGCCACAGGGGAATACGCCTGGCCTCCAACAGCCCGAGGGGAGTGTGCCTATCCTCCAGCAGCCCGACGGGAGTGTGCCTGGCCTCCAGCAGCTGGAGGGGAGTGTGCCTGGCCTCCAGCAGCCCAGGGGAGTGTGCATGGCCTCCAGCAGCCACAGGGGAGTGTGCCTCGCCTCCAGCAGACCAGGGGAGTGTGCCTGGCCTCCTACAACCCCAGGGGAGAGTGCCTGGCCTCCTGCAGCCGGAGGGCAGTATGCCTGGCCTCCAGCAGCCCCAGGGCAGTGCGCCTGGCCTCCAGCATTCGAGGGGAGTGTGCCTGGCCTCTAGCAGCCCCAGGGGAGTGTGCCTGGCCTCCATCAGCCCTAGGGCAGTGTGCCTGGCCTCCAGCAGCCCAAGGGCAGTGCGCCTGGCCTCCAGCATTAAAGGGGAGTGTGCCTGGCCTCTAGCAGCCCCAGGGGAGTGTGCCCGGCCTCCAGCAGCCCTAGGGCAGTGTGCCTGGCCTCCAGCAGCCCCAGGGCAGTGCGCCTGGCCTCCAGCATTCGAGGGGAGTGTGCCTGGCCTCTAGCAGCCCCAGGGGAGTGTGCCTGGCCTCCATCAGCCCTAGGGCAGTGTGCCTGGCCTCCAGCAGCCCTAGGGCAGTGTGCCTGGCCTCCAGCAGCCCAAGGGCAGTGCGCCTGGCCTCCAGCATTCGAGGGGAGTGTGCCTGGCCCCTAGCAGCCCGAGGGGAGTGCGACTGGCCTCCTGCAGCCCGAGGGGAGTATGTCTGGCCTCCAGCATTTCAGGAGAGTGAGCCTGGCCTTCAATAGACCTAGGGGAGTGCGCCTGGCCTCCAGCAGCCCTAGGGCAGTGTGCCTGGCCTCCAGCAGCCCTAGGGCAGTGTGCCTGGCCTCCAGCAGCCCAAGGGCAGTGCGCCTGGCCTCCAGCATTCGAGGGGAGTGTGCCTGGCCTCTAGCAGCCCCAGGGGAGTGTGCCCGGCCTCCAACAGCCCCAGTGGAGTGCGCCTGGCCTCCAGCATTCCAGGGGAGTATGCCGGGACTCCAGCAGCTCCAGGGTAGTATGCCTGGCCTCCAGCAGCCCAAAGGGAGTGTGCCTGGCCTGCAACAACCCCAGGGGAGTGTGCCTGGACTTCAGCAGCTCCAGGGTAGTATGCCTGGCCTCCAGCAGCCCGAGGGGATTGCGCCTGGCATTCAAACGCCCGGGGAAGTTTGCCTAGCCTCCAGCAGCCGGAGAGGAATGAGCCTGGCCTCCAGCAGCCCGAGGAGAGTGTGCCTGGCCTCCAGGAGCCCGAGGGGTGTGTGCCTGGCCTCCAGCGTTCCAGAGGAGTGTGCCTGGCCTCCAGCATTCCAGGGGAGTGTGCCTGGCTAACAAGCAGCCCCAGGGGAGTGTGCCTGGCATCCAGCGGCCCCAGGGGAGTGTGCCTGGCCTCCACCATTCAAGGGGAGTGCGCCTGGACTCCAGCAGCCCCAGGGAAGTGTGCCTGGCATCCAGCGGCCCCAGGGGAGTGTGCCTGGCCTCCAGCAGCCCCAGGGGAGTGTGCCTGGCCTTCAGAAGCATCAGGGGAGTGTGCCTGGCCTGCAGCATTCCAGGGGAGTGTGCCTGGCTAACAAGCAGCCCCAGGGGAGTGCACCTGGCCTCCAGCACCCCCAGGGGATTGTGCCTGGTCTCCAGCAGCCCCAGTGGAATGGGCCTGGCCTCCAGCATTCGAGGGAAGTGTGCCTGGCCTCCTGCAGCCACAGGGGAGTGTGCCTGGCCTCCAGCATTCGAGGGAAGTGTGCCTGGCCTCCTGCAGCCCCAGTGGAGTGTGCCTGGCCGCCAGCAGCCCCAGGGTAGTGTGCCAGGCCTCCAGCATTCCAAAGGAGTGTGCCTGGCCTCCAGCATTCCAGGGGAGTGTGCCTGGCCTCCACCGGGCCCAAGGGAGTGTGCCTGCCCTCCAGCATTCGAGGGTAGTGTGCCTGGTCTCCAGCAGCCCCAGGGGAGTGCACCTGGCCTCCAGCACCCCCAGGCGAGTGTGCCTGGCCTCCAGCATTCCAGGGTAGTGTGCCTGGCCTCCTATAGCCCGAGGTAAGTGTGCCCGGCTTCCATTAGCCCAAGGGGAGTGCGCCTGGCCTCCAGCACCCCAAGGTGAGTGTGCCTGGCCTCGAGGAGCCCTAGGGGAGTGTGCCAGGCCTCCAGCATTGGAGAGAATGTGCCTGGCCTCCACCAGCCCCAGCGGAGTGTGCCTGGCCTCCAGCAGCCCCAGGATAGTGTGTCTGGCCTCCAGCAGTGGAGTGAATGTGCCTGGCCTCCTGCAGCCCCAGGGGAGTGTGCCTGGCTTCCAGCAGCCCCAGGAAGGTGTGCCTGGCCTCCAGCAGCCCCAGGGGAGTGCACCTGTCCTCCAGCAGCCCCAGGGGAGTGCGCCTGTCCTCCACCAGCCTCAGGGGAGTGTGCCTGTCCTCCAGAATTCCAGTGAATGTGCCTGGCCTCCTGCAGCCCCAGGGGAGTGTGCCTGGCCTCCAGCAGCCAGTGTGGAGTGTGCCTGGCCTCCAGCAGCCCCAGGGGAGTTGACTGTCCTTCAGCAACCCCAGGGGAGTGTGCCTGGCCTCCAGCAGCCCCAGGGGAGTGCGCCTGTCCTCCACCAGCCCCAGGGGAGTGTGCCTGGCCTCCAGCATTCGAGAGAATGTGCCTGGCCTCCAGCAGCCCCAGGGGAGTGTGCCTGGCCTCCAGCAGCCCCAGGGGAATACGCCTGTCCTCCAACAGCCCCAGGGGAGTGTGCCTGGCCTCCAGCATTCGAGAGAATGTGCCTGGCCTCCAGCAGCCCCAGGGGAGTGTGTCTGGCTTCCAGCAGCCCCAGGGGAGTACACCTGTCCTTCAGCAGCCCCAGGGGAGTGTGCAGGTCCTTCAGCATTGGAGAAAATTTGCTTGGCCTTCAGGAGCCCCAGGGGAGTTTGTCTGGCCTCCAGCAGCCACAGTGGAGTGTGCCTGGCCTCCAGCAGCCCGAGGGGAGTGTGCCTGGCCTCCAGGAGCCGGAGGGGAGTGTGCCTGGCCTCCTATAGCCAAGGGGAGTGCGCCTGGCCTCCAGCAGCCCGAGGGGAGTGTGCCTGGCCTCCAGCCGCCCGAGGGGAGTGTGCCTGGCCTCCAGCAGCCCCAGGGGAGTGTGCCTGGCCTCCAGCAGCCTGAGGGGAGTTTGCCTGGCTTCCAGCAGCCCCAGGGGAGTGTGCCTGGCCTCCAATATTCAAGGGGAGTGTGCCTGGCCTCCCACATCCCCAGTGGAGTGTGCCTGGCCGCCAGCAGCCCCAGGGGAGTGTGCCTGGCTTCCAGCAGCCCCAGGAATGTGTGCCTGGCCTCCAGCAGCCACAGTGGAGTGTGCCTGGCCTCCAGCAGCCCGAGGGGAGTGTGCCTGGCCTCCAGGAGCCGGAGGGGAGTGTGCCTGGCCTCCAGCAGCCCGAGGGGAGTGTGCCTGGCCTCCAGCAGCCCCAGGGGAGTGTGCCTGGCCTCCTATAGCCCAAGGGGAGTGTGCCTGGCCTCCAGCAGCCCGAGGGGAGTCTGCCTGGCCTCCAGCAGCCCGAGGGGAGTGTGTCTGGCCTCCAGCAGCCCCAGGGGAGTGTGCCTGGCCTCCAGCAGCCCAAGGGGAGTGTGCCTGGCCTCCAGCAGCCTGAGGGGAGTTTGCCTGGCTTCCAGCAGCCCCAGGGGAGTGTGCCTGGCCTCCTATAGCCCAAGGGGAGTGTGCCTGGCCTCCAGCAGCCCGAGGGGAGTGTGCCTGGCCTCCAGCAGCCCGAGGGGAGTGTTCCTGGCCTCCAGCAGCCCCAGGGGAGTGTGCCTGGCCTCCAGCAGCCCAAGGGGAGTGTGCCTGGCCTCCAGCAGCCTGAGGGGAGTTTGCCTGGCCTCCAACAGTCCCAGGGGATTGTGCCAGGCCTCCAGCATTCCAGGGGAGTGTGCCTGGCCTCCAGCATTCCAGGGGAGTGTGCCTGGCCTCCACCGGCCCCAAGGGAGTGTGCCTGCCCTCCAGCATTCGAGGGTATTGTGCCTGGTCTCCAGTAGCCCCAGGGGAGTGTGCCTGGCCTCCAGCATTCGAGTGAAGTGTGCCCGGCCTCCATCAGCCCAAGGGGAGTGTGCCTGGCCTCCAGCAGCCACAGGGGAGTGTGCCTGGCCTCCAGCATTCGAGGGAAGTGTGCCTGGCCTCCATCAGCCCGAGGGAAGTACACCTGGCCTCCAGTTCCCCGAGGTGAGTGTGCCTGGCCTCCAGGAGCCCAAGGGGAGTGTGCCTGGCCTCCAGCAGCCCCAGGGGAGTGTGTTTGGACTCCAGCATTGGAGTGAATGTGCCTGGCCTCCTGCAGCCCCAGGGGAGTGCGCCTGGCCTCCAGCAGCCCCAGGGGAGTGTGCCTGGCCTCCAGCAGCTCGAGGGAAGTGTGCCTGGCCTCCAGCTTTGATGGTTTGTTCTCAGAAGTTTGTCTTTTGGAGGGAGTTCAGGGCTGGGCAGGAGGCTTGGACCCGTGAGCTTTGCTGTGGATGGGTGTCCTTGGGCCCGGGTCGCTCCCGCTTCCATGGGCGTAGAGATGGTGTTTAGATGTGGTGGTGGGTGTCCCCTATGCCACAGTGAAGTTTGAGGCTCGGGGCCAGGTTCGAACAGTCCAGCTCTGGTGGCAGCTCTAGGTGTGGGGGGCTGAGCTTTACTTTGGGGACAGATGGGGTAACTGCCCTGGGCTAAAATATCTTCTCTGAGCTGCCTGTGAGCCCAGTCATGCTGGCATGGAGACTGTCCGGGTCTGGACAGAGCGAGCACTTCCCCATGATGCTCCCTGGGGTCAGAGGCAGGTCAGTAGCTGATCCGCTGGCATCTGGTGAACACGCTGGTTCCAGGCCTTCGAGCGGAGGCCAAGCACAGCGCTCTGGGCTCTCCGTTAATTGGCAATTTCCGCAGAGAGGCCTGAGAGCCAGCGAGGAGCGTGTGGGCTGCAGGTGCCTCCTCTGGTGCCCGAGCACTTGCCATTTATCAGAAAGGCCCCGCGTGTACTTACCTTATTAGAGAGGCTGCCAACGTTACTGTCAGCTTTTGCATTTCTCCCTTGTCCGGGTCGATGGCTGTGGGGGAGTCACCCCTGCCCTTGGCTGGGCCCTGCAACTCCTGGCTCTCCCGTGGGCCCCGCCCCCTCCCGCTTCCAGCTGCTGGTGAGTGAGGCCAGGACCCTCCTTGCAGACACAGGTCTTTCGCCCGGGATGGGTCTGGTCCTTGTAAAATCATCTGTGTCAGTGCGACCTGAAGTAGTGGCCATGCCTGTGCTGGTTGGCTCTTTTGGACCATCCTTACTGTGAGGGAAAGTCATACTCTGTTGCTCCCTGCCTCATGGACGATGGCAGAGAAGGTGCTAGAAGGTGCTAGGAGGTAGTGACTTTTTGTTTCCTTGAAGTCAGGCTTGAGTCCAGGGACACAGAGCTGGGGTGCTCTTCTGAGGGGTGTTGGGTTCACATCAAATGTTCTTTCTCTGCCTGGGTTCCTGGCCCAGTGTCGGAGCTCCCCAGGGGTCAGCGACGGGCCGCCTTCCTCTGTGCTGAGAAGCGACTCCTGGGATAAAGCCCGACCCTGACCCACTCCTGGAAGGACAGCCAACTTTCGGGTCACGTGACCCGCGTTGTGCTGAACTGGCCACCTGTGGGTGTGGAAGCCTCGTGGAAAGGAGAGCTTAGCCTTCTGTAGGCCTGCCCGCCCCTGGAGCTCATGCCAATTCAAAACAGATGGGGTGTAGAATCTCCGCCAGCATGATGAGTGACAAGTATCTCCTTGTTTTCTCTGTTTTTACTTACCAAAGATGTAGAACTTTAAAAAAAATAGATATTTTATTGATTTTTACAGAGCAGAAGGGAGAGGGATAGAGAGTTAGAAACATCGATGAGAGAAAAACATTGATAAGCTGCCTCCTGCACACCTCAAACTGGGGATGTGCCCACAACCAAGGTACATGCCCTTGACCAGAATCGAACCTGGGACCTTTCAGTCCGCAGGCTGATGCTCTATCCACTGAGCCAAACCGGTTAGGGCAAGATGTGGGACTTTTAAAAAATATGTACAGCCTGAGCTGGTTTGGCTCAGCAGACAGAGCAGCACCCTTCAGACTGTAGGGTCCCAGTTCGATTCCAGTCCCGGCACATGCACGGGTTGTGGGCCGGATCCCCAATAGGGGGTGTGCAGGGAACAGCCAGTCCATGATTCTCTCTCATCACTGATGTTTCTATCTCCCTCCCTTCCTCTCTGCAATCAATACTCTCTCTCTCTCTCTCTCTCTCTCTCTCTCAGCCCGGTGCACAAAATTTGTGCACGGGGGTTGGGGGCGGGGAGTGTCTCTCAGCCTGGCCTGCACCCTCTCCAATCTGGGATCGGGCCTAAACAGGCAGTAGGACATCCTTCTCACAATCCAGGACTGCTGGCTCCCAACTGCTTGCCTGCCTGCCTTCCTGATTGCCTTTAACCACTTCTGTCTGCCAGCCTGATCACCCCCTAACCACTTCCCTGCCACCCTGATTGATGCCTAATTGATCCCCTGCCAGCCTGGTAACCCCTAACTGCCATCCCCTGCAGGCTTGATCACCCCCAACTGCACTTCTTTGCAGGCCTGGTCCCTCCCAACTGCTGGCCATCTTGTGGTGGCCATCTTGTGTCCACATGGGGGCAAGATCTTTGACCACATGGGAGCAGCCATCTTGTGTGTTGGAGTGATGATCCATCTGCAAATTACTCTTTTATTAGATAAGATAGCAGCTTGGTGGCCTGGTGCACACAGGTGGGGGGCCGGCTGGTTTGCCCGAAAGATGTCTCGGATCAAGGTGGGGATTCACTTAGGGCATGGGGAGCCTGGGCGAGGGCCTGTGGTGTCTTGCAGGCCAGTCATTTCTCCTAGTGACCCAAGCAGAGGCCCTGGTATCTGGGATTTATTTATCTTCAACAACTGAAACTTTGTAGCCTGGAGCAGAGCCAAGCCTTCTGCTCGCTCAGTGGCGGCAGCCATTTCTGTTAGGTTTTATTTATCTTCTATAATTGAAACTTTGTAGCCTTAAGCAGAGGCCTGGGCTGGCCAGGGCAGGTGAAAAGCTTGGCTTCCATCATCTCTGGCTGCAACTCAAGCTTCTGCTCTCTTCAGCTCCGTGGCTGGTGTCATTTTTACTTATCTTCTATCATTGAAACTTTGTAGTGTTGAGTGGAGGCCTGAGCTGGCAAGGGCAGGCAGAAAGCTTGGCTTCCTCTATTGCCACAGAAACTCAAGCCTCCCTCAGCTATCTTGGTTGGGTTTATTTGCATATTAGTTCCTGATTGGCTGGTGGGCATGGCTGGTTGGCATGGCTTGTTGGTGTAGTGATGTATGGTCAATTTGCATATTACTCTTTTATTAGACAGGATATATATGTATACATATATATTTTTAATGTACAGGTAGGTGTGCTCAATGGTTAGAGCACTGGCTCATCCAACAAAAGGTCAAGAGTTCAATTCCAGGTCAAGAGCATATTTAATCCCTGGCCCTGGTCAGGGCAACTATTGATTTGTCTCTCTCTCGCATCTATGTTTCTCTCTCTCTCTCCCTCCCTCCCTCTGTTACCTCCCTCTCTTCTACTCTCTTAAAAAAATCAGTGGAAAAATATCTTTGGGTGAGGATTAACACACACACACACACACACACACACGTACATGGCCCTGGCTGGGTAGCTCAGTTGGTTAGAGTGTCACCCTGATACACCAAGGTTGGGGGTTGACCCCTGGTCAGGGCATCTATAAAAATTAACCCATGAATGGGTAAATGAGTGGAACAACAAAAATCGATGTCCATCTATCTTTCTCCCTTCCTTTCTCTCTCTAAAATCAATCAATAAACATTTTTTAAAATATGTGCATCATGGCCACTTATATTTTCTCTTAGAGAATGCCCTTTCCCCTCCTTTTGTAAGAGCTTTATTAAGGCACTAGAGGGCTGATGTATGAAATTCGTGCAAGAGTCGGCCTTCCTTCCCCTGGCTGCCGGCACCGGCTCCCCCTGGCTCCCCTCTGGTCCCCTGCAGGCACTTGGACCCGGGCTTCCCTTGCAGCCCCACCTTAGTCTGGAAGGTTGTCTGAAGGACATCTGGTGTAATTAGCACACTAAGCTTTTATCATTATAGTTTGCAGACAAAACGTGCACATCTTTAAAGTGTACAGTTTGATAAGTTTTGACCAAGGTAAACACATGTGGTGAAACCATGACCACAAATAAGATAATGAACATATGTGTCACTCCCAGTGCCCCGTGCTCCCCTGCAAGCCCTGTCTCCCTGCTCGCATTTCAAGTAATCACTTACCTGCTTTCTGTCACTGTAGATTCGTTGGCATTTTCTGGACTTTGTTTTGTCTGACTTCTTTTACTCAACATAATTATTTTGAGATTCAACCATATTGTATCATGTATCAATAGTTTACTTTTTTTAAAAAATTGTGATTAAAAAGCACATTCTCAGGTAACATGTCTTGCCATTTCTCCCCCATGGGATGTTCAACTTTATCCTATATAATAAAGATATAATATGCAAATGGTTGTCACTCTGTGAAGCATAGTGACTGACCGGGTAATGACTGGATCACATAGATCAGCAGGAGGGTGGGGCAACAAGCTACAAGAGGGCATGGGGAGCTACAGGAGGGGCAGGGCAGCAAGTTATGAGGGGGTCGGGGGAGGGGCAGGGAGGCTACAAGAGGACAGGACAGCTGGCAGAGAACTACTGGAGGGTGGCAGCGAGCTACTGGCGAGCTACTGGTGTACGGATTCGTGCACAGGGCTACTAGTTGATTTATAAAAGCTCTTTATATACAGAAGACCTTACTCTTTGCAAATATTTTCCCTGGATTTTTATTTGCTATTTAATTTTGTTATTAAACAAATATATCAATATTTTAAGAAGAATCTTGTTTGTTTACAAAGACTGGTGCTCATACATTGGGCTCAGCCAGAAACAGCTGCTGGCTGGGTTGTCAAAGGAAGTCAGAGGACATCTGTGTGAGTGGCTGGTGGCGGTGGCGGAATCTTCTGATAGCCGTGGTCCACAGGTGCAACCGATTCCAGCCACAGGGCGAGCAGGTCAGCAATCGAACACGAGGCCAAAACAGAATCCCTGGCTACGACCCAACATTGTAATTCTCTCTTCCTTAGTCATTTACCAAAGGACTTTTAGAATTTTTCTTTATTGATGAGAGAGAGAGAGAGAGAGAGAGAGAGAGAGAGAGAGAGAGAGAGAGAGAGAGAGAGAGAGAGAGAGAGAGAGAGAGAGAGAGAGAGAGAGAGAATCATTACTTTGTTGTTTCGCTTATTGATGCATTCATTGGTTGATTCCTATATGTGCCCCAACTGGGGATTGAACCTGCAACCTTGGTGCATCGGGAATAAACCTCTAACCAACAGAGCCACGGGGCCAGGGCTACAGGAACGCTTTCTGACTGCAGTGGGGGAGGCAGCCGAGTCTGCAGAGGAAAAGCCGTGTGACCTCCGTGGCAGCTGCTAGTCTCCGTGGTGGCAAGAAGGTCACTCAGGTCAGGCGGACACATGCTCTCCTCGGGCCACTAGCCGGGCACACATCTGCAGCCGTGGGCGTGGAGACCGGCGCGGAGGAGCTGATGGAACGCAGACGATGTGCCTCTGTGCTGCAGCCCGTCCTGTGGGCTGTCTCTGCGCTAATGGAAATGTAATTGATGTAAAGCTGTGATTCTTACAGAACTGGGAAGCCAAGAGCTGGCTTGTAAAACAGATAAGAGGAAGGAACCCCGGCATCAATCCCAGGGCTCGGGGCCAAGCGCTAACTCACCCCATACCCCAATTCACTGCACCCTCTGTCTGGCTGCCGGCAGGTGGTTGACTGTGCACCTCCCACGATTTCATCTCTCCCCTCCCTGTGTCTGTGGCCCCAGCACACACAGTTAGTAGCGCAATGACCTGGGAGGACCATGATGCTCCAGACCGGCATGCAGGAGGCTGAGCTCGGATGCTCCATGCTTGTATTGTAGCTGCATTCTCACCCTCCCAGGTCTGGGGAGGGGTTAGGGTTCCCCCTGGCCCTGTGGGAGTCCCTCAGGCCTAGCTCCCCTCTTTCCAGCCCCATGCCCAGGCTGATCCAACCGATGCTCCCTCATGTATTCAGCCTGGTGGAGGTGATACAATGATAGAGGGACAGGTCAGGATTCGTTCACAGAGCAGCATCCTGGGGTGATGAGAAGCCCAGCCCGTCCCTGCCCCTGACTGGCTGGGATTCTGTGGCCCCTTCAGCTTCCTGCTATTTTCTGATCCTGTTCTGGTGCCTCCTGTTCACCCCAGGAACTACCTGATGTGTTTCCAATAAATTCCTTTTTTTGCTCAGTTAATCAAAGCTCCTGTATCCTATTGCCAGTCCAGGGCTGTGTGAATGAGCAACTCAAGGTAGACTGCAGAGAAAGTGTGGTTGTAAGGAGTGGGGTGGCCCTGGCAGCGGGGTCCTCTGAGGCGGTCACTGGGCTGGCTCCTGGTGCATGGGGACCCTGAGGTCCAGGCCCTTCCATTGAGAGGGCAGCGCTTGCTTGGGGCCAGCTTGTGAGGGAGGTGGACATTGTCCTCAGGCCCCCACACTCTGCTTTGACCCTTTCCCTCCTGCTGATGCTGCCATGATAAGGCTGTGAACCCTAAATATTTATCGATGGTGTGTCTTATACAGGGCAAAGGTGAGGGCCTTTAGCCAAAATGCTATTAGACACAGGGCCAGGGTGGCTAGCCGGATATAGGTGTCTTGGCCCATGTTTGCAGAGAGTTTTGGATTAGTGGTGTGTTCATTTACAATGTTGAAGCTAATACCAAATTGCACACCAAAGTGACCTACCAGTGCACCCTGTGTGTCAAGGGCACACTTCTCAACTATTAGCCCACATGCCATTTTTGCCAGGCAGGCCGGCGAGAAGCAGTGCTTCAGTTTATACCAAATTGGCACTTTGTTTTTACGATCAGGGAGGAAGGGGGTCTTTTCATACGTATATACCCTGTGTGCTTCCTCAGGCAAGCTATATCTTCTCTCAACTGTCCGCTTTCCCATCAGTAATAAGCACCTTCCGGGTCTCTGTGACAATTAAATTCGGGTGCAATACAACAGACACTCAGCCAGTGTCAGTTACCCAATGGTCTAACCGGGACACAGACCAGGGGACTGTGAAGGATCACAGAAAAAACAGGAAGATACGGAATTTGTTACAGAGACAGTACTGGGAATTCAGCACCTCTTAGTTCATCAAATCCTGGTCCTTTAGAAAGTCCCCTGAGTCTCAGACACTGAGGCAGCTGCTAAATTGCTGACCTTTCACTGAAAGGCCCACTGGTAGACGCACAGAAAGGCCTTGGGCCCTGGGCCCTCCCTGAAGAATGCAGGGGCTGAGGGCCCTCACCTGGGCACAAGTGGGCACTTCCTCCCAGGGCACATCACCATCCCTGCCTCCCACCGGATGGGGGCTCCTGGTGCTTGCACTCCTTTCTGGAGTCTTTTTTTCTCTGCCTAAGGGCTCACGTGTTTTCCCCCTGGGGAGTCAGCTGGCCCCTCCACACCCCCAAACCCCAAGGGCTCTGAATTCCACCTTCTGAGAAAACCCTGTGCTAAAGTCCCAACTGCAAGCAAGTGCTTGGTTTAGGTTGAAATTGTGGGCAGTACCTTAAAGCCATTTTTTCCTGATTAAGTCCGAACGAAAGGGGCCTTGTTGCACGCGAATGAGCCAGGCTGGCTCAGTCAGAGCAGAGTCCTGGCTCTGCTCTCCCTCTGCCTGGCCTCTGGGGAGACATGGAGAGAGGCCCTGCTTAGACCAGAAGGCCCAGAGCACTTCCTCCTTCCCCGCCAGCCACTGGGCGCCTCACTTCCCTGTGCCTCCGGGGCTAACAGGTTGAAAGGTCCTTAGAGCTGAGCCTAAGGTCCCATTAAAAGACTTACCAGGCCCATCCATGGTGCTGGCGGCTCCCCTACAGCCTTTGATCGGGTTTGTTTACCTGCCCAGGGACACCAATAACTTCCTGGAACAACAGCACAGCTCCAGGAGGCCCCAGGGGCCAGATCTGTTCCTACACAGTCCCCCTTCTTGTTTAAGAGGCTGTGCCCATTAAAGCAGCTGTCAATCCCAGTCCCACTCGGGCTCCCACCTTCACGGGTGTCAGAGGCAGTGTTCAGACGCCTGTCCACAGAGAACGCTGCACACTTGGGAGGCCTAGAGAGCCCAACCAGTCCCCAAACACTAAGTGCTTGTTGTTGTAAGATTTTTTTTTGGGGGGGGGGGGCGCGGCGGTTGAGAAAGGAGAATTTATAAATGTATTTCAACCCTTGCAGGATTTGAGCATAATTTGCTGGGGCTCCTCACACAGCCCAGGTCTCCGCAATGACACTTGAAAGAAAAGCGGCTGCAAGTGGCACATGGGCGCTCACAGCCTCCGGAAGCGGCGCACTCTCCAGATCGGGAAGGTGTGTCTGGAGAAGCCGTGCCTCTAAGCAGCCTGCATGCCAGGCACCCAAGGTCAGCCGTCTTGCTGAAACCTGTTCCTTTGGAAGGGAAAACGCTGATGCATTTAAGCTCAATCCTCATTTGATTTCCATTTGCAAATGAACAGGAATGATGCCTGCACTTACCCTTGGTGATTAACCGCTGGCAGTCAACACCGCACAAACAAATGAGCCTGGCCCACTTTTCGGCTTCATAAATTGGACACTTTGGAAATGTCACCTCTCGGGCTTCAGGGCCGGGAGGGATGAGTTTGGGGTCCTGGCTGGTTGTCCCCGAGAGCCCCCTCAATTATTACTCCCGTTCTGGATTCTCTCGCGTGGGCAGTACTGATGGGAGTGGCCCTCACCCAAACGCTGCTGGCGGCTGCTCCATGGAAAACGGCGGAAGGTCTGTGCAGGGCCAGGACACCTTGCAGAGGCATCGGTAAGACGGGCCACATCACTTTGGCTACCTGGGAATTCCGAGTTCCCTACTAACCCCAGGCTCTGGATGGTTAGTGGGTGGACCCCCACTCTGGAGGTGCCCTCTGAGCTTCTCTTGCTTTCCTCAGGAGAAACCTCGGAGTGCAGAGCTTCCTCAGGCTCCCAGGGACATTGTCTGTGAAAGAGAAACAGAAATCCACGTCCAAGTCGATACAGCCCACACTGAACGAATTTGACCTTGGCCAGTCTATAAGCAACATTCAGGTACAATCAGCAGTTCATCTTCACCTGGGCCCTCCAAAGGGCAGGGGGCAGACTTGGGCAGAAATGGGGTGGGTTGGAGAGCGTTAGACAACAGGAAGTCATTTGGTGACCTTAGAAGAAAAAAAACCCCAAGATCCAGAATTTTAAAAGGAAATGCCAACCAATATTCCACAATGGCTGCACCAGTGCAGGAGGGTGGGGCGGGGGCGGGGACAGAGGTGTGCCGGTGGTGTGGACACAGTTTTAAACAATCCATCTGTGTGATGTAGAGATGGCAAACGGGCATGTGGGAAGTTGGTCAACATCACCAGCCATCAGAAACATGGCAATGAAGACCTCGGTGAGTGCCAGGCAGCAGAACAGCCATAAAGGGCTCAGTGATTCTGGAAGCAGCCTCAGCCCTTCCTTTCCCTCCACCTCCTCTTCTACGGGATCACATGGGACTGTGATCTCTACCTCCTGACAAGCCACGTGGGTCTGCCCGCCCTCCATGGCTGCCTCTTGGGTCAAGCTCCGACCCTTTTGCCTGCAACTGTCTTCTCCTATCTCTTAGCATGAGGCCACTGCAGAAATGTTTGCTTTAAATGAGAAGGGACTAGATCCAAGATGTGCCCAGAGAAGGGAGTGTTAAGTTGCTGAAATTAGGACTTGGCAGCATTTTTATACATTTTTCCAGGCAGGTAGGAAGAGGAAGCTGCTAGGTTACAAAGTCCAGAGCGGCTAGAGCACCTTGGCACCGAGAGGTGCCCCGTTCCTGGAGCCCTGCTGTCCACAGAGGTGCTGGGGCACATGGAGAGACAGGGCAGCATCCCTGGCTGTCCTGAGCAGCCTCATCCATGTTCTGGGGTTGTCTTTTGGTCTAGGGTGACACCCCATGCCCCTCGCAACCACTCCAGCCTCCCATTAATTAACAGTGATCTGGTGACCCTTAAATAGCTGGATAATTGGCTTGGTGTCTTTGAGATGCGGATCAGAGGGGAATGAGGCTCTGAGACTGCAAGTCACATCCCCAGGGCCACACGGCAGGTGGGAACAATGGTGGGGAGGTCTTTGTACTTCCAATCTAGAGGCAGTCAGTCCTAAGAGGCTTGGGGTGTCCAAGCCCTTGCCCTGCTAGGCTGTCCCAGAATGAATCCTGCCAGCCCCTCACCAACCCTCCAGCCTGACAAGATTTACTGAAGCCAGTGAACCTTGGTTCAACCTTGTGCGCAGGTTCTAAGTGGCCGTTTCATTTAAGACATTTAACTAAAAGCCCTTTCCAGAGAACCAACTCCTGCAGGCACACCGCCAGCAATTAATGAAAGATGATAAAATAATAAAAGGAGTAATACATTAACTATATTATCCTTGCACACTCGGGCAGTCCTTTTCATTATATCCTCCTTATGGACATCCTCCAGCACACTTGAAGAGCTCCTTTATGGCTGTTCTGCTGCCGCGGGGTTTGCAGACATCACCAGGCCACAGAAAAGCGACTGCTGCCCACCTCAGGCCCTGCGCTGCGCTGTGCTGCGCTGCACTCGGTGGGGGCGGCACACCCATACGCCCATCTCTGTGAGAGGAGTAAGCTGAAGGAGAACTTGGAATGACAGATTTCACTTTTGGACTCCTAGTCTCTGAAAGCGATTTGCTAATTAAGAGAAATGATGCAATTGGCCTCCATCTCTAATTTGTCTGAGGAACAATTTGATCTAGGGGCTAAGTGTCCCAGGGAGACTTAGAATTCTCAGGTCCCAGTCCATCTGGACATGACTGGGATCTTTAACAGCTGCCTTTCCTCTGTAACTGCCTCCCACTTCCCATGCAAGCCTTAGCCAGTCTCTTTAATTCCGGAACACCTAACCCAGCTCCTTCCTTAGAGAAAGAGCGCCAGTCTGAAGGAGGGGAAGGTGCCCAACAAAATGCAGCAGCTCTGCAAAGCCTCTCTTGCAGCTATGGTGACCATGCGACAGCACTGACCAGTGGATGTGAACAGAAGTAAGGAGGAGAGTCCTGGGAAAGTTTATGTGACCACATGACCAGTGAGATACAAGAATTATGGATGTGATTTCTGGGGAACTTCGGGGGACCGTGTGACACAGTTCTGACCAATGAGATGCAAGAATATGGGTGTCATCCAGCCAGCATTGCTCAGTGGTTGAGTGTCGACTTATGAACCAGGAGGTCAGGGTTCGATTCTTGGTTGGGGCATATGCCCAGGTTGCAGGTTCAGTCCCTAGTGTGGGGCATGCAGGAGGCAGGCAGTTGGTGATTCTCTGTCATCATTGATGTTTCTGTCTCTCTCTCCCTCTCCCTTCCTTAATATTTCAGGGAACAATGTGATAAGGTTTTGACCAATGAGATGCAAGGAGAAGTATGAGTGTGATTTCTGGTAAAGTTCAACCTGCCTGATGAAAGCACTGATTTCTCCCTTTCCTTCCCCTGCTCCGTCCCTTCCGCCTGCCTGGCAGGAGGGCAGATGAACTATGGACAGGCTGCCTGCACCATGAAAGCCCTGGTGAGAAGCCTGAGTCCGGGCCTCCTACGTTAGGAAGAAGCAGGGACAGAGAGCCAAGTCCTGGCAGCATGTTTGAGCTGCGGCCCCTGCTTTTGGTAACAGGAGACAGTCCCACGTTTCGGGACAGAGAAACATTGCTGAGAGAGGACCATCAATCAGCTGCCTCCTGGAGGCCCCTACTGGGGATCGAACCTGCAACCCAAGCATGTGTCCTGACCAGGAACAGAAATTGAACCGATGACTTCTTGGTGTATAGGACAACACTCACCCACGGAGCCACACCAGCCAGGGTTGGGACCTGGGCTTCATGCACAGTGGCCATCTACACGGCTGGATAAGACACAGGGCCCTGTAGCAGCCAGGGTCCACTCTGCTACAAACATTTTTTTTTAATCTTCACCTGAGGATATTTTTTTATTGATTTTTAGGGGAGAATGGAAGAGAGGGAGACAGAGAAACATCGATGTGAGAGAAACACATTGATTGGTTGCCTCCTGCACACGTCCAATCAGGGCCCAGGCTGAGGAGGACCCTGTAACTGAGGAACTTGCCCTTGACCGGAATCGAACCTGGAACCCTTTGGTCCGCAGGCTGAGCTCTCTCCACTGAGCCAAACTAGCCAGGACTCTGCTACAAACATGATTTTCCTGGCCTTTGGTCCTCCTGTCCTGGCCACCCTGTCCCAAGCTTGCCTGCCAGTAACTGACCTCTTGAGCCCCTGACTGAGCTGCCGGGGCCTCTCCCACTCCTCAGCATTGCATCCTGTGCTCCTGCCTCAGCCTCCGCTCCCAGCCATTATTGAGGGAAGCCGGCCCCCATCTCTGCCTTCTCCGGCCGCCACACCATCAAAAGACCAAGCTGTGGACTGAGAAGTGAGAGAAGGAGCAGAAGCCCCAGGCAGCCACCGTGGAGCTCGAGCTGTGCCGCTCCTCCCTCCCGAGGCCTCCTGCTGGCCGCTGGCCTTGGCGTCCTTGCTGGCAGAGGTGGAAGGGTGGGAGGACTATGTTGACTGCAAGGCACATTGAAAAACGTCTCTCACCATGGTATTTACCTGCTGTTTTTATCAAGAACTTAACTTTCCCTGCAATGGAGTTCCTCATCCCTTTGCCTTCTTGGACTCCGGGTTCTTGGAAGCTGAATGTCATTCTGGTACGGTTCCCAAGTGATGGCTTTCTGGGGCAAGGCCTGCTGGGCTTTGCTTCTGCCCCTCTGACCTCGCCTTCTGAGGCGGCTGCCCCCCTGTGGCCCGCACCTGCCCCACTGTGTCTCCTCTTCAGATCCTGGGGCCTCAATTCCTTCCAATAAAGAGCAGAAGTGAGTCTAGGCTGAGGTGGGAGACAGGACTGAGATGCTGTGGCCAGGAAGTTCCCGGCACGAGTCAAGGTCAGGAGCCAAAGAGGTTGCACAGGCATTGCCAGGCAAGCTCGGGAACAAGGTGAGCAGGGACAGGCAGGGAGCCCCGGAGCCGGAGCCAGAGAAGAGAGGCAAGGTCTTTTCCAAGCCCTGGCTGCTTCTCTGCGCTTCTCTTCCTCACGTGACCCTCTGGATGTGGCCTGCCTGTCTGCTGAGACTCAAGTTTGTCGGCTGCTGGTGGGCACTGCAGCCCTTGGGCTCTGGTCCTGGCCATGACTTGCCGAGGTCTCAGAACCATCACCCTGGTCAGCTGCAGACATGCTGTTCCCCCGAGGGAGCAGCATGACCTTGGCTGAGAGGCTAGAATGTGGCTGTCCCAACCTTAACCTGGCGGCGACTCCATGATGGCAGGGGCCTGGTTCCTGGAGCAGCAGGTTGCGGGGGGGGGGGGGGGGGCACGTAAAATCTACTCCAGGCTCTGCCCAAGGGACAGACCAGGACAAGCACAGTTAAATCGGAACAGGGCCCTGTGCGCTGCTCAGGCTGGTGTATGCGGAGACAGATCCTCTCCTGGTAAAGCGGTGATGTAGATTTCGCATTTTAAAGTTTTGTGACAATAATTCTTATGTATTCTCTCTTAATCCTTTTCGTTTTGATCTTGGAAGAAACTCTTTCTATTCAGAGATTTTTTATGACTCACTGTGGAAACCAAAAAGCTTTGCCAGATGGGAACTGGAATGTCAATTAATTGTCAGTTCATCACAGTGAGTAATTGATTAATTGGCACAACGTTAATCTCTAAATCAGTGGTATTAAATGACGGGGGTGTTAATCTTGACCTTCAGAGTGCTAAAACTCCTCAAATTGCCACTGTTCTTGCGGGAAAAATGACTGATGAAGCTACATTGCTCCCATAATTGTTGTTGCTCCTAAAATTTCCACTAATTGAGAATCGTGGGGGGGCCTGGAGGCCTCCGTGCCCAGACAGCAGGTGGGAACGTGAGGGCCTGGCCTCCGGGGGCGGAGTAGGGCACACATGCCACCTGATATTTCCTGTTGTTGTTTGTGCAAACTTAATTACTTCAATATCACATCGAGTTAATTTCCCAGGTCCCCCACTTACCACAAAATGCACAGCTCAGCTATTCGAACACACTCCTTGCTCTTGTGGCATTTATGAGGCCGAGCAGAGTCAGGCTGCCTTTGCCTCTGCCCCGCTCTCCTGCCCGGCTCCAGCCTCAGACCCGACCTGCCTGGCGCGAACCCTCAGGCTCCGGGCCAGCGCGCTCAGCCTGACCCCAAAGCTGGTCGGGGTTGACATGGTTATCATTTGGGAAGTGCTGGGTGGGAATGGCTCCTTCGACCTCTTGATGTCTGTGGTATGCAGCACAGACTTGGGGCGAAGTCGGGAGAGGGGTCAACATGTGTCTGGGCTGTCTCCAGCCGCTTGGTCCTCCCCTTACTCCCACCTTTTCTCTTCCCCGTTAAGATGAACAGATAACGCAAGTGTGGACCTGCCACAGTTTTGGCCGCGGAGAGCTAGCCCGTCCTCCTGAGGACACCCGATAACTGCCCCATGGTTTCTGCCTGTCCGCACTGCTGGAGCCTTCCTTTTGCCTGGCCCTCGCTGCCTCTTCATGGCTGTGCTGGGACTGAACACGCTCCTCTAAGTGACCATCAACACAGCCATACTGAGGTCCAATCTAGAAAGATCTACGTAGAAAGATCTAGAAAGGTCTTTCTCATGTCTGTACATGGATGGCCACAGGTCATTGTCACGTGAACATCCGTGTGAATGTCGCCCTGTGTTTGTGCAGCTCTGTTCCCACTGCCACCTGAGGTGCCCACCTTTCTGTCTGAGAGGTCCCTGTGGCCCTGGTGGCTTTACCCATCAGTAAAATGAGACTCCCATCCTTTACCTCCGAGGACGGCTCTTAAGATTATGTGAGCAGATGTTCAGGAAAGGCAGTGTTATACACAGAAGGTAGGTCCTATGTGACTTGTTTGAGGTTTCTGGGAGATCTGGCTGATTTGTGGCTTTTCTGGGAACCCCAGCTGTGGGGCCATCAGGGCTAGGGGACTCCTGACAAGTCCTCCAGAGGGGTTGGTGTTGGGGTATGGACTCAGCCAGGCCCCCGCAAGGAGAGAAAGCACCAGGCTGTGTGTCCCCTCCCAGGCCAGCCACTGGTGCTAGGGAAAGAAGGCTTGGCCCTGCCCACATACCTGGGGGCTCTGTCTCTGCCAACGCCTCCCACAGACACTTCAGTGTAAACACAGCTGTGCCACACGAATTCTGCCAGACCTCCCCTACACACTAATTCACACAGACACACACATCCATCCGCAGACACACACATACCCACCCATAGACACACACAATGACACCCACACCCAGACACAGGCACACACCCATCCACAGATACACACCCCACACCCACATAGACACACATCCACAGACATACATACTCATTCATCCACAGCACACACATCCAAGTCACACGCACACAATATTCCCCAACACACACCCATCCACAGATACCCACATCCACATACACACAAACATCCACATCCACAGACACACACATATCTACAGATACATACCATGCCTGCACACAGGCACCCACATTCATCAGGAAAAAAAGAAAATGTGACAAAATGTAACAACTGGTGAATCTAGGTGTTTACTGTAGTATTTGTTTATTTTTCTGTGGGCCCTAGCCACTTTGGCTCAGTGGATAGAGCATTGGCCAGTGGATTGAAAGGTCTCAGGTTCGAAGGGTCAAGGATGTATGCTTTGGTTGCAGGCTCAATCCTGGGGCCCAGTCAGTGTGCGGGGTACCTTCGGGAGGCAAATAGTTGATGTGTCTCTCTCACATCAATGTTTCTCTCTCTCTCTGTCCCTCCTCCTTTCTTCCACTCTCTCTTTCTAAAGAAGGAAAAATATTCTCAGATGAGGATTAACAACAACAACAAAATAACAGGTGGGATGATAGGTCAAAGAAACACAGTCATGGCCTGGATTTGGCCCATTGTTCACCCGTAGTAAAACCCAGAACTAAATTTTCACTTACATTCTTTTCTTGACTCTTCTAAGGTGGTATAACAAAATACATAGACTGGACACTTTCCGGATGTCATTCCGGATGGCCTTCTTGACGAAGCCGGGGCGGGACGGAAGCCTGCCAGTGTCTGCCCGTAGGGGGTGTGCAGAAGGCAGCTGATCAGTGCTTCTCTGTCATCATTGATGTTTCCATCTCTCTCTCCCTCTCCCTTCCTCTCTAAAATCAATAAAAAATATACTTAAAAAGAAAGAAAGAAATGACAGCAGCCAACACAACACTAGCCATCTCGTGTGAATCAATCAAAAGTATACCTAATTTTTTTTGTCAGATCGGCAAAAAAAAAAAAAAAAAATACACCATCCAAGTTCTGGAGTACCACAGCATTTCAGCAGTTAGTTATGTGCCACAAGTTGAAAAGGGTTAAAATCGTGCTCTAGCCATTGGCTTCTGTCTCAGAGCCATGAGCCTGTGGTGGCAGGAAGGTGTGCTGAGCACTTCCTGACTTTGGTGTGGACCTGCCGGGCTGAACGGGGGTAGGGGGTGGGGTGAGGGCTACCTATGCGGAAGCTGCTGCAGGGCAATGCTTGGCAGAGGCTCAGCTCAGCAGAGAGGCTCAGCTGCTGGCGGTTCGATGACCAATGGTGGTTAGTTCCCGAGTCTGGTCACCAGTGGCAAGACAAGCCCAGCCCGTGCCAGCCCCGTGTTGGTGCTGCCTGGTGTCTGGAACAGTTGTAGGCACCTGGGTTCCTCTCCTGGACTTTCGCCTTCCCAAAGACGCTCTGTGGTGGCCAGTGTGCTACAAGCTTGAAGATCCCTGAACAGTCTGGAACTTTTCAGTTTGATTTCTCCCCGAGGTAGAGAAATCCTGGTTTACTAGGAAATCCTATGCAGCCCCATTCCTGCAGCGTTTTGCATTTTAACTGGAGAGACTCTCCCTCTGGTCAAGGGCATCATAGGTCTCCTGATCATTGTGGGAGAAGAGGAAGAAAGTCATGCTGTGTGCAGGCACACACACACACACACACACACACACGCACACACGCACACATGCACACACGCATGCAAGCACATGCACCCCAGCCCTGGGGGGCTGAGGATCCTGATTTAAATTCTTCCTCTTCACAGTATTTTCTGCCCAGATGACACAGACAACTCCTCTCACTCTCTTTTTTTCCATGAAGACAAGGAGAGGGAGACTTTTTCCTCTGAAAGTGTCCTTTTGCTCTCGCTCCTGCCCCGCCTGCCTGCACAGAGGCCACAACACTGACTAATCCTGCACTTCAGCAGGTGAGAAATGGCTGTGTGTAGAGCTCTGCCAAGTTTTAGGGTTTCCTTACCCAGCTCCCAACCTTCGCCCAGAACCAACTTCTAATTGTAGTGGAGAGCGCCCGGCTCGTCCCGGCACCTTCTCCGCTCCCAGCCAGCACCAGCACGTGCCGCGTCGGGATCCGTGAGTCTGTCCTGAATCTCTGGTCCTTCCAAACCCTGGGGTGAAAGCGGGACTAGCTGGTGTGAACGTGGTCCTGAGCCCGAGGAGGCCGCTCGGTCCCCCACACTGCCCGTGGGAGGTCCCCACATTGATCTCAGGTTCCTGCACTAAGTTCCCCTCCTTGTCCCCGAGAAAAACTGGAAGAGGAGACTCAGCACAGAACCCAGCCCAAGTGCGAGTGAGGGAGGGTGCCGGCCTGCGATCAGGTGCCCCGACAACATTCACCCCCCATTTGCCAAGTGCAGTCTGGGAGCAGAGCCCAGGCGGCTGGCTGGCCTCCAGTCTGTGGCAGTAACCCCTCATTGTCCAGGGGAGGGGTGGAGGAGGCCGCACCTCTCAGGGTGCAGGCTGCAGACTTGGCCTCCCACCCCACCTTGGAGGGCGGGCTGCCCGAAGAGACGCTGTTCTGGGGTTGGGTACCCACTTGTCCAGGGAAAAGGCTACATATCAGTACTGGGGATCAGGGGGGAGCAGAGGTGAGGGGTAGGAATGAGGGGAAATGGGGGAAGGTGGGATCCACAGCCCTCAGAACAGGGCAGGAAGCATTATAAACGAATCCCACGTTTTACACCTAAAAATATAAAGCTGTCAGTATTCATCAAGTATGAAGCCAATGAAATGTAGATGGTGCCAAATAATTAATGATTTAATGACCTCATAAATTTGGGTTTCATCAAAACCATGCTGCCCGTCAGGACGCTCACCTGCAAGAACGGGGAGCGGCGAGGGGCCACACCTGTGGCATCTTTCCAGGGGTGTCAACGCCACCGAAGAGTGATGAGGCCAGTGGGCATCCCTAGCACATGGACTTCAAGGCCCCTGCATGAGGAACTAAGCCCATTAATTGTCACTCCTCTGCCTATGTGGCCCCACAGGCGGTGCACACACTCTGGCATTCCCGCCTGTCATTAGGATGTGAGTGTATTCAGTTCAGGAGGCCGCATGGAGCACCTCAGTCCCATTGCAGAGGGCCCTTAGGTCCTGTGGCTGCAGACTGCTCAGAACCTGATGGGAGGATATGGTCCAGGCCTGGACCACGGCTGCCTGGGTTCAAGGCCTCCCAGCCTGGGCTCGAGAGAGGAGGCATGTGTGGCTTCCTCTTGCTGTGCAGTGAAATTTTATTTTAAAAAAACTTTTTTTAATATAAATTTTTATTAGTTTCAGAGAGGAAGGGAGAGGGAAAGAGAGTTAGAAACATCAATATTGAGAGAGAAACATCCATCAGCTGCCTTCTGCACGCCCCTATTGGAGACTGAGCTGCAACCTGGGCCTGTGCCCTGACTGGGATTCCAACCATGGCCTCCTGGTTCATAGGTCAATGCTCAGCCACTGAGGCACACTGGCTGGGAAAAATGAAAGTTTTTTTCATGGCACTTGGCATTTTTTTCCTGACCATTCTAGGAGCCCTTTGGACTCCCCAGCAAGGGACTGTCTGGAGGAAAGACTCCAGCTATGAGAGCAGCACTCCTGGGGCAAGGGTGGGGAGGGTGGGTGGGAGATGTGGACTCAGCTGCTGGTCAGCCCCGGTGCCTGCGCACTGAGTCCCGGCCTATGAAATGTCCAGCAGGTGGGCAGCTATGTCTGGAGCTCAGAGACCCCTGAGCTGGACGAGCAGGTGGGAAGCCCTGGGTGGAGATGGGAAAAGAGTGATGGGCACATACCTTGGTTGCAGGACTGGAGGGGCAGGACTCAAGGGAGGACCCCAAGGCCAGGCCACCCTCTGTCTGCTCCTGCTGCTTCTTTCTGGCTGTGTGTGTGTGTGTCTTCATTCAGTCTCTCTGTACCTCACCTCTCAGGATGGTTCTTGGGATTCTGTGTGACCTTGAACCAGACAGTTAGCTTCCTCAGGACAAGGTATTCCTGGGTCATTGCACGCAGTAGGTATTCGCAGTGATGTCATCCGAATGGTACTGTGTCTGGTCCTCACAGGGTGACATCACCATACACCTGTTTGGGGGGAGATTTTCCAGTGAAACCCTCTACAGGAGTTGGGGGTAGAATCATCTGCTGTCCACTGGCTGGGCCCAGTACCACCAGGCATTTACTCTGCTCAAGCACTGAACTCTGCCCCCAACCTCCTAAGGCCCCGTAGAAAATTCTCTCCTTCTTTGACATGACAGCCTCTCAAACACTTTAAATAAAAAAAATACACTTGGAATTTCATGCCTCGGAGAACTAAGATGGCGGCAAAGGCAAAACACCTATCTTGCCGTCATAATCAGCAATTTTAATACTACAACTTAACGAAGGAACAAACACCTTCCAGAATCGCCAGAAAGCTCGCCGAGTGAAAATTCCACAAATAAAAGTGAAGATAAGACACTGTGACTCGGAGGAGCGGCGGCGGACGGCGTTGAAAGATTCGCACAGAGAGAGGTTTGGAGTGCGCGCCGCGGAGAGGGCGGGCGGCTGAAAACCGGCCAGGTTTCTCGAACGGGGAGACAGGGGCGTCCCACTGGACAGATTCTCCAGCTCTGGGCGAAGTCCAGGGAACCCACTAGCACACGGGGTGAAAACTGGACAGTGGGAGGGCACGCCGAAGCTCGGGTGCTGCCGGGTCTGCCGGCTTGTGGAGAAGGCAGCTCTCCCGCGAACAGCTTGGCTGCGTGACTGCGCAGAGAGCGCACCGCGACTTGTCTCTCATTCGGAAAACCGTCAGACTGCTTTGTTTTACGACCCTGGGTGAGACATTGCGTATGCAAAGTCATTTGGGGACAGTCTGAATTCCCCGGCAGCCGGTGGAGCTCCACAGCGGCTCTCTCTCAGAGGTGCTGGCAGCCATTGCCCCCGGCACAGAGCCCCTGGGGCCGCATAGGAAGGAGCTAGCGCTGTCTGCTTGGCCCGGAGACTCCGCCCATCCAACCTGAGCACAGCTGAGCTTCACAGACAATTGGCCTGGAGGTCAAACCCTCCTAGGGCTAACAACAAAAAGCTGGGTTTAAATTCAAAAACACTGAATACAACCCATAAAGGATTGCAGTAAGAGTACCCACCTCAGGTAACTGGGGAGACTGAGCCACTGTCCCTTTGAGGATAGCCACCACATAAAGCAGCCACCATGCAGAGACATGGAAAGAAATCAGGTGTGAAAGAAATGGAGGAGAAAAGACGACAAGACATAGAGTTCAAAACCACGGTTATAAGGCTTTTCAAGAGGCTCCTACAAAAGGCCGATCAACTTAATGAGAATTACCAGGAAATAAACAAGACCAACCAGGAAATAAACAAGACCAACCAGCAAATGAATGAGATTTACAAGGAGATGAATTATACTTACAAAGAAATGAATGAGACCCTCAGGGAAATGTGCAAGACCTCTGAGGATACAAACCAGACCCTCACAGATAAAAAAAAGGACCAACTAGAAATCAAGCATACACAGGCTGAAATAAAAAATATTACACAAAGTCCTAAAAGCAGTCCAGAGGGCCACAAGAACCAAGTCAAAGATCTGAAATACAAAGAAGCAAAATCCACTCAGCTGGAAAAGCAAGAAACAAAAAGAATTCAGATAATTGAAGATAGTGTAAGGGGCCTCTGGGACAACCTCAAGCAAGCCAACATCCGAATTATTGGGGTGCCAGAAAAAGAGAGAGAGCAAGTTAATGAAAACCTACTTGAAGAAATAGTGACTGAAAACTTTCCCCACCTGGTGAAAGAAACTGACTTAAAAGCCCAAGAAGTACACAGAACCCCAAAATATAGGAATCTAAAGAGGACCACACCAAGACATATCATAATTAAAATGCCAAGAGCAAAAGATAAAGAGAGAATATTAAAAGCAGCAAGAGAAAAACAGTTGGTTACCTACAGGGGAACACCCATACGATTGTCAGCGGATTTCTCAACAGAAACGATGCAGGCCAGACGGGAGTGGCAAGAAATATTCAAAATAATGAAGAGCAAGAATCTACAACCAAGATTACTCTATCCAGCAAAGCTATCATTCAGAATTGAGGATCAGATAAAGTGCTTCGCAGATAAGAAAAAGCTAAAGGAGTTCATCACCACCAAACCAGTATTATATGAAATGCTGAAAGATATTCTTTAAGAAGAGGAAGAAGAAAATGGTAAAAATATAAATTATGAACAACAAATACACATCTATCAACAAATGAACATAAAAATCAAGTGAACTGATAGGCTGATGAACAAGATAAACTGGTGACTATAACAGAAACATGGACATAGAGAGGGAATGGACTGACAATTCTTGGGGAGAAAAGTGTTGTTGGAAGTACAGCAAGAGATTGGACAAAAATCTTGCAACAATGGGAGAGGACATTGGGGAGGGGGAGATGAGGGCGGAGGGTGGGATAGGTACAGGGTGGAGGGAAGATATAGGGGGATAAAAAAGGGGAAACAATGTAATTAATAAACTGAACAATAAAAAAAATTTAAAAAAAAATACACTTGGACCCTGGCCTGTTTGCTCAGTGCTTACAGCTTTGGCTTGAGGAACGAAGGGTTGTGGGTTTGATGCCCGGTCAAGGGCACATACCTTGGTGGCAGGTTCAATCGCCCACACCCAACTGGGGCTGCATGTGGGAGGCAACCAATCGATGGGTCTCATATTGATGTTTCCCTCTCTCTCCCTCTCTCTTTAAAAGTCAATTTTTAAAAATCTTTTTAAAAATGAAGCTGGAGAACCAAGATGGCGGCATAGGTAAACACCTAGGCTGCTGCCTCGCACAACAATTTCAAGAATACAACTAAAAGACAAAAGGGAGAACCAAGATGGCAGCATAGGTAAAACACCTATCTTGCCGCCATATACAGCAAGTTTAAAACTACAACTTAACGAAAGAACAAACACCATCCAGAATCACCAGAAAGCTGGCTGAGTGAAAATTCCACAAATAAAAGTGAAGATAAGACACTGTGACTCAGAGGAGCGGCTGAGAACAGCATTGAAGATACTCGCAGAGAGAGGTTTGGAGCGCGCACCAGCAAAGAGGGCGGGCGGCTGAAAACCGGCCAGTTTTCTCAAACGGGGGAGACAAAGACGTCCCACTGGACTGATTCTCCAGCTCTGGGCGAAGACCAGGGAACCCACTATCATACGGGGTAAAAACTGGACAGTGGGAGGGCACACCGAAGCTCGGGTGCTGCAGGGGTCTGCTGGCTGGGGGAGAAGGCGAGCTTATGCGGAGTGCACGTGAACTTGGGAACAGCGCAGCTGCCTGACCGCGCAGAGAGCACTCGTGACTTGCTCTTTCATTCAAGAAACCGTCAGACTGCATTGTTTTGCGACCCTGGGTGAGACATTGGGTGTGCAGACTCATTTGGGGAGAGTCTGAATTCCCTGGCAGCTGGTGGAGCTTGGCAGCAGCTCTCTCTCAGAAGTGCTGGCGGCCATTGCCCCTGGCACAGAGTCCCTGGGGCCACATAGGATGGAGCTGACGCTGTCTGCTTGGCCCAGAGACTACGCCCATCCAACCTGAGCACAGCTGAACTTCACAAACAATTGGCCTGGAAGTCAACCCCTCCAAGTGCTAACAACAATTAACCTGAGCTTAACTTCAGCAAGATTGTGCAACCCATATCCACCTCAGGTAACTGGGGAGGCTGAACCACTGTCCCTTGTAGGAAGTCTACCACAAAAAGCTAATTGACCAACTCAGGGAAGCAGCCATCATGCAGAGACATGGAAAGAAATCAGATGTGAAAGAAATGGAGGGAAAAAAACGACTGGACATGGAATTCAAAACCAAGGTTATAGGGCTTCTCAAGAGGCTCATACAAAAGGTCGAGACCTATAAGCAAATAAGCAAGACCTCAAAGGAAATGAATGAGTCCTACAAGGAAATGAACAAGACCTGCAAGGAAATGATCAAGACCAACGTGGAAATGATCAAGACCAACGTGGAAATGAATGAGTCCTACAAGGAAATGAACGAGACCCTCAAGGATATGAAGGAGACTCTCAAGGATATGAAAAAGGACGAACCAGAAATTAAGCATACACTGACTGAAGTAAAAAATAGTATACAAAGACCTAAAAGTGCTCTCGAGCACCCCAAGAACCAAGTTAAATATTTGAAATACAAAGAGGTAAAATCCACTCAGCTGAAAAAGCAAGAAATCAAAAGAATCCAAAAAACTGAAGATAGTGTAAGGGGCCTCTGGGACACCCTCAAGCATACCAACATCCGAATTATAGGGGTGCCAGAAAAAGAGAGAGACCAAGACAATGAAAACCTATTTGAAGAAATAGTGACTGAAAACTTCCCACACCTGGTGAAAGAAATTGACTTAGGAGTCCCAGAAGCGCACCAAACCCCAATATATAGGAACCCTAAGAGGACCACACCAAGACACATCATAATTAAAATGCCAACAGCAAAAGACAAAGAGAGAATATTAAAAGCAGCAAGAGAAAAACACTTAATTACCTACAAGGGAGCACCCATATGATTGTCAGCAGATTTCTCAACAGAAACTATACAAGCCAGATGGGGGTGGCAAGAAAATTTCAAAGTGATAAATAGCAAGAATCTACAACCAAGATTACTCTACCCAGAGAAGCTATCATTCAGAATTGAAGGTCAGATAAAGAGCTTCATAGATAAGAAGAAGCTAATGGAGTTTATCAACACCAAACCTGTATTATATAAAATGCTAAGAGGAAGAAGAAGGAAAAGGAGGAAAAGGTGGTGGCTTCAAACTAGAGCATAGATGGAAATGAAGAGCATTATGCTAAGTGAAATAAACCAGTCAAAGAATGATAAGTATCACATGATCTTACTCATTTACGGAATATAATGAACAACATAAACTGATGAACAAAAACAGATGCAGAGACAGAGAAGCATTGACTGTCAAACCTCAGAGGGAAGGTAGGGGAGGATGGGGATAAGGGGAAGAGACCAACCAAAGGACTTGTATGCACGCATATAAGCCTAACCAATGGACACGGACACCAGGGGGGTGAGGGCATGAGTGGTGGTGGGGGGGGGTTGGAAGAGGTAATATGGGATGAGGACACATATGTAATACCTAATCAATAAAGAAATTTTAAAAAGATTATGCTGGATATTATTTTTTAAAACATATTTTATTGATTTTCTTTTACAGAGAGGAAGGGAGAGAGATAGAGAGTCAGAAACATCGATGGGAAAGAAACATCCATTTGCTGCCTCCTGCACCCCTCCTACTGGGGATGTGCCCACGACCAAGGTATATGCCCTTGACCGGAATTGAACCTGGGACCTTTTAGTCCTAAGGCTGATGCTTTATCCAATGGGCCAAACCGGTCAGGGGTGAATATTATTTTTAAAAATACACCTGCCGGCCATTTCCTGAAGCCCCTAAAGACCATGCTGGACTCTGCACTTCAGAAGAATCACAACACCACTGTGTGTTTTCAAGCAGCGAAGTTTGTGGTGATTTATTCCGCCATCACAGGACACCGATACAGTAGCACATTCTTATCTCCTGTGGTCAGAAATTGAAGCCCTCCTTGCTCCAGAGAACAAAGTGTAATAGAATCAAGAAAGTGCACTGTGGGTATCCCATGTTGGGCTGCCGGTTGCGAGTGTCCACCCCCCCCCCCCCCAGATCCCACGTGGTTCAGGGTTCAGGTTCAGAGTTCGGGCTCTGGAGGAGGCCGCACACAAATGAAAGAGACTAGAAAATATTAATTTGGAAATATTAGGGGCCAGGCAGGAGCCCAGCTCAAGAGAAAGGACTCCACCCCGCTCTGGCCTTGCATCCTTTTTATTCAGATGGTGAGATACATCCATAGCTTTTAGGCAGGCAATTCCAATGATAGCTGGTCAGCAATGATTTACATGAAACTAAAAGGTGGAAGTTGCTTTAGCTACCACTGTCTCAACTAAACAGTGGGTGGTTGGCTCTGACCTTTCAGAGTTTCAAAGGTGACCAGCCTTCCGGGTTCCTTGTCCACACCTCTGTGCTAGCGAAGACAATGGGCTGCTTCCAACTGTGCACCCAGAATCCCTGAGAAGTGATGATCTCACAGCTCAAGGAACAGAGCAGTCAACAGGGGGGCACCTGCCACCACCAGCCCCGGAGGGAGGCCAGTTGAGGATCTGGAAGATGAGCCCTACCCCAACCTGTCACCTCTTAGGTTTTGTTTTAGCCACTTTATCAGACTCCAGTGTTGGAGGAAGCCCCCAACTGGCTTCTGTGGGTTATTGAATTGTTTATTCTAAGACTGAAGCAACTCATGAGCCAGCTGAAAAGCCCTAATGTGGAAATAACCAATCTGTTACTCAAATAGCAGAGCCATTGGGCAGTACAGATGGCACATTTCCTGCTCTTGGATTGTGACATTGTATACATTTTGGTAAAAATATGTTTTTATTGATTTTGGAGAGGAAGGGAGAGGAAGGGAGGGATAGAAACTGTCAGTGATGACAAGAGAACCGTCAATTGCTGCCTCCTGCTGGGGATCCAGCTCAGAACCTGTGGCCTCCTGGTTCAAAGGCCACATTGGCCCTGAAACATTGCATCCTTCTTGTTTTCTTTCTTTCTTTCTTTTAATCCTTATTGTTCAGTTTATTAATTACATTGTTTCCCCTTTTTATCCCCCTATAGCTCCCCTCCACCCTGTACCTATCCCACCCTCCACCCTCACCTCCCCCTCCCCACTGTCCTCTCCCATTGTTGCAAGATTTTTGTCCAGTCTCTTGCTGTACTTCCCACAACCCTTTTCTCCCCAAGAATTGTCAGTCCATTCCCTCTCTATGCCCATGTCTGTTATATTCACCAGTCTATCCTGTTCATCAGCCTATCAGTTCACTTGATTTTTAGACTCATTTGTTGATCATAATTTATATTTTTACCTTTTTCTTCTTCCTCTTCTTAAAGAATATCTTTCAGCATTTCATATAATGTTGGTTTGGTGGTGATGAACTCCTTTAGCTTTTTCTTATCTGCGAAGCACTTCATCTGACCTTCAATTCTGAATGATAGCTTTGCTGGATAGAGTAATCTTGGTTGTAGATTCTTGCTGTTCATCACTTTGAATATTTCTTGCCACTCCCGTCTGGCCTGCATCGTTTCTGTTGAGAAATCCGCTGACAATCGTATGGGTGCTCCCTTATAGGTAACCAACTGTTTCTCTCTTGCAGCTTTTATTATTCTCTCTTTGTCTTTTGCTCTTGGCATTTTAATTATGATGTGCCTTGGTGTGGTCCTCTTAGGGTTCCTATATATTGGGGTTCGGTGCACTTCTTGGACTCCTAAGTCAATTTCTTTCACCAGGTGTGCGAAGTTTTCAGTCACTATTTCTTCAAATAGGTTTTCATTGTCTTGGTCTCTCTCTTTTTCTGGCACTCTTATAATTCGGATGTTGGTATGCTTGAGGTTGTCCCAGAGGCCCCTAACACTATTTTCAATTTTTTGGATTCTTTTGGATTCTTGCTTTTCAGCTGAGTGGATTTTCCCTCTTTGTATTTCAAATATTTAACTTGGTTCTTGGGGTGCTCCAGAGCACTTTTAGGTCTTTGTATACTATTTTTTATTTCAGTCAGTGTATGCTTAATTTCTGGTTGGTCCTTTTTCGTATCCTTGAGAGTCTCCTTCATATCCTTGAGGGTCTCGTTCATTTCCTTGTAGGAGTCATTCATTTTCATGTTGGTCTTGATCATTTCCTTGCAGGTCTCGTTCACATCCTTGAGGGTCTTGTTCATTTCCTTGTAGGACTCATTCATTTCCATGTTAGTCTTGATCATTTCCTTTGTGGTCTTGCTTATTTCCTTATAGGCCTCGACCTTTTGTTGGAGCCTCTTGAAAAACCCTATAACCGTGGTTTTGAATTCCATGTCCAGTCGTTTTTTTTCCTCCATTTCTTTCACATCTGATTTCTTTCCATGTCGCTGCATGGTGGCTGCTTCCCTGAGTTGGTCAATTAGCTTTGTGTGGTAGACTTCCTACAAGGGACAGTGGCTCAGCCTCCCCAGTTACCTGAGGTGGATATGGGTTGCACAGTCTTGCTGAAGTTAAGCTCAGGTCAATCGTTGTTAGCACTTGGAGGGGTTGACCTCCAGGTCTATTGTCTGTGAAGCTCAGCTGTGCTCAGGTTGGATGGGCAGAGTCTCTGGGCCAAGCAGACAGCGTTAGCTCCGCCCTATGCAGCCCCAGGGACTCTGTGCCGGGGGCAATGGCCGCCAGCACTTCTGAGAGAGAGCTGCTGCCTAGCTCCACCGGCTGCCGGGGAATTCAGACTCTCCCCAAATGACTCTGCATGCACAATGTCTCACCCAGGGACGTAAAACAAAGCAGACTGACGGTTTTCCGAATGAGAGAGTCAGTCGCAGAGCGCTCTCTGCGCCGTCACGCAGCCGAGCTGTTTGTGTGCAAGCTGCCTTCTCCACAAGCTGGCAGACCTGGCAGCACCCGAGCTTCAGGGTGCCCTCCCACTGTCCAGTTCACCCCGTATGATAGTGGGTTCCCTGGATTTCTCCCAGAGCTGGGGAATCAGTCCAGTGGGACGTCTTTGTCTCCCTGTTCGAGAAAACTGGCCGGTTTTCAGCCGCCCGCCCTCTCCGCGCGCGCTCCTAACCTCTCTCCTCGCGAATCTTTCAACGCTGTCCGCCGCCGCTCCTCCGAGTCACAGTGTCTTATCTTCACTTTTATTTGTGGAATCCTCACTCGGCCAGCTTTCTGGTGATTCTGGAAGGTGTTTGTTCTTTCGTTAAGTTGTAGTATTAAAATTGTTGAGTATGATGGCAAGATAGGTGTTCCACCTATGCTGCCATCTTGGTTCTCCCTCCTTTTTGTTTTCAATTCCATATATCTCTGCAATATAATCAGTGTTCTCACTCAGCCATGTCATCTGATATTTCTACTTTAAGCCAAAGGGAGTTAACTTTTTTTTTTAATAATCTTCAGAATTTTCCAGCTTGTGTTTCAGACTGAATTTCTTGGGACAGTTCTGGGGTTTCCCAGGCTCAGGCATGGAGCCCTGTCAGTGCAGATTTCCACCTGTGGTACAGGCTGATGGTCACCACACATCCGATCTGTCAGCTGTCACCACAGCTCCTCTGGGCAGGAGAATAGCATTATGCCAGGCTGTGCCATTCCTGATCAAGATACTGTGGAAAAGTCTCCAGCAAGGACTGCTTCGGTGACAAAGACCCTTCCAAATTATTAGAAGGTAGGCCAGGACAAATCTCGGCCTCATGTGAATAAGAAACGAGGTGACACTGGCTTTGTAGTGAGGCACATCCCAGATGTAGCAAGCAGAGATGTCCCAGAGCAAGGACAGCTCAAAGGTGTAAGGATGGCAATTTCTAGAGCAGTGATCTTCACCCAGGTGCCTCAGCACACCAGTGTGCCGCAAGGAGGTTTTTTAAAAATAATGTATTTTTATTGATTTGAGAGAGGGAGAGGGAGAGAGACACAGGGAGAGAGAGGGAGAGAGAGGGAGAGAGAGGAGAGACATCAATGATGAGAGGAAATCATTGTTGGGGTGCCTCCTGCACACCCACACCGGCGACTGAGCCCACAACCCAGCATGTGCCCTTCAGTCTGCAAGTCAGCGCTCTAGCCACTGAGCAAAACTGGCTGGGGCTGCAAGGAGTTTGATACACACAGCACCTGGCTCCCTTCCCGCAGACTGTCAAGTTTAAAAAATGGTGACAGCCAGCATGACAACAGCCGGCCAGTGGGAATGAATCAGAACACACCTACTTTTGTCAGATTGGCGATCTATACATTTGGTGTGCTACAAAATGTTAGTAATTAGTTCATGTGCCCTGAGAGGAAACGGCTGAAGGTGCTGCTCTGGAGCCACAAGCCGTGAGGGTGTCACTGTGCTTTATGAGCTGCTCGTCCAGGAGCACAGGCCCGGCTGTAAGGCTAGGTTTGTCTTGATTTCATTTCATCTCACAGGCTGAGTGTATTTTATGGGTTTTCCTGAAAGGCATGATTTATGCTTTGAGATTCGTGGAAAAGCTCACGGATTTTAAAAATAATTTCTGAAAATGAAACTCTTTTAAAAAGGGTCAGTGACCCTACCAGGCGGCTCAGGGACAAGGGCCGGCCACAGAGAGTGTGAGGTGTTTTCTTCTTCCTTCAAAGTCCATTTGTGCTTTTGAAATCTATCAAAAGTATTTTTAAAAAATATGTTTTTATTGATATTAGAGAGAGAGGAAGGGAGAAAGAAAGAGAGAAACATCGATGTGAAGAGTCCCCGGTTCAGGGCACATACCCATGTGGGTTCTATCCCTAGTCCATTGAGTACAGGAGGCAAATGATCAATGTTTCTCTCTCATATGGATGTTTTACCTCTCACCCTCTCTCTTCCTTTTTCTCTAAAAATCCTATCCAATAAAGAGGGAATATGCTAATTGACCCTCATGCCATTGCAAAGATGGCAGCACCCACAGCCAATAAGGAGGGATTATGCTAATTAACTGCCCCACCCTCAAAGATGGTGGTGCCCACAGCCACAAGATGGCAGTACCCAGTCCCCTCAGCCCTGCCAGGGCAGCAGGTGCACGGCATGGCTGGGCTTGCCCCCAGGTGGGCCCGGCCACTCTGCACACCTGCTTCTGGAGTCCCCCAGTCCCCTCAAAACCCCAGCTGCCCAGGGCGGCCTGAGGCTGAGGTAACCAGAGACAGCTAAGGCTTGTGCTGCCAGCAGCAGAGGTGTGTTGGGGCATCATCTTGCCCTGATCACCAGGTCACCTCCCATTCCTGAGGGCTCCCAAACTGTGAGAGGGGGCAGGCTGGGCTGAGGGTTGCCCCCTCCAGTGCATGAATTTTCATGCACCAGGCCTCTAGTCAATAATAAAAAAACATTTAAACCCTTGCTGGTTTGGCTCAGTGGATAGAGTCTATGGACCGAAGGGTCCTGGGTTCGATTCCCATTCAGGGCACATGCCCATCTTGCTGGCTTGGTCCCCAGTGGGGGTGGGGGAGGCATGTGAGAGGCAGCCAATCAGTGATTCTCTTTTATCATTGATGTTTCCGTCTCTGAAGTCAGTAAAAAAATATTTTAAAAAAAATAAAAAAAGAAAAAGGGTGGGAAATGCCTCTTAAATCTGGGTGGTATGTACTGGTAGTGTACGCTCAGTACTTGTGTTTGCAATATTTCTTAAGAAAAATAAAAGAGAGAGAACCTGCTTATTCCATCTGCATTTCCATCGGAATACATTCACATGGGCTCTGCAAAAACCAGGCAGGACTCGGTAAAGCTGTGCCTGGACTTCCTGCGTGTTCCAGGTGGTGGGAGCTGCACATGGCCCGACAGCCCGGGAACAGACTCCTGGCGTGAGAAGCGGGAACATGAGTGCCACTAATTATAGGTGTTTTTCTCTCTTTTCTACGTCCAGCAAGGAGAGAGACGGGATCCAGTTTCTGAGTAGAGGAGCTGGGGATTAAGAAATAAAGGAAATAGAAGAGAAGATGCAGAAATAGAAATAAAAAGCTGGGGCCAGGTGGGACATCTATTCTCTCTGATGGAGAGACAGCGACTCCCAGCCCACGAAGCCATGTTTATTTATATCCCTACAAAGGGGCTTCTCCAGCATTAGGATCAAAGGAGTTTTGGTGGGCCCAGGCCCTATTCATTCCCCCATTCCCGGGCTAGGTGGATTTACATTTCAAGGCCCTCTCCCCCGACACCTGGAGCAAAGTTAAGACCAAGCTGATAATATATTCAACCTTGTTGGTGAATGTGTTTTCCCAAGATGCAGTTTTGCCAGGAGCCTTGGATTCAGCCAGCAACGATTTAAAGAATGCTCACGGTGTCTTGCCTGGGGCGCTCTCCACAACTAAGGATAGTGGTCACAGCTGCAAAAGCGTTCATGTTTGATGGACATTTATAAAAACCTTCACTGGGCCCTCGCTGGTGGGGCTCAGTGGACAGAGCATCAGCCTGCAGACTGAAGGGTCCTGGGTTTGATTCCGGTCAAGGGCACGTACCTCATTTGCAGGCTCTGGCCCTGTCAGAGTGCATGCAATCAATGTTTCTCTCTCTGTCTCTCCTCCTCTCTTCCACTCTCTCTAAAAATCAATGGGAAAATATCATTGGCTAAGGATTTACACACACACACACACACACACACACACACACACACACACAAAAGAAATGCTACATAGACACTTAAAAATTAAACAAAGAAAAAAACCTTCATTGGAACCCAGTTAGATAGACTGGAGGAGCAGGCCCCAGGCTCCGTAGGCTGCGCTCGCTAGACCCCACTGGTAAGTGTGGGGGTTCTAGGACTGCCCTCTCTCCTGCAAATTCTGGGGTTCCCAGGACCTCATGCAGGTTCCCACATTTACTGCAAAGGCTCACAGGAATTGGGAAAGCGCTCCACTTATGATTCAGTTACATTATAGAGAAAGGATGGAGCTTAGAGCCAGCCACAGCCCGGACGCTGGGCCAGGCTGGGACAGGTCCCTCGAGAGGCTTCCCTGTCCTCAGGCAGCTGGCCCTTCCAGCCACCAAGTGCAGCTCTTCTCAGGGTGCCCTCAGCCCTTGAGTCCAAGCCCATCCCCCAGGTCAAAACCCTCTAATGATGAGGTCCTCCAGGCCAGCCTCCTCCTCCCCATCACTGCCTCTGTGTGGCCTGCGAGGAGGCCGCTGGCTGCCTCTGCGGGAGGGGCTGGGCTCCTGAGGCAGTGCCGGGAGGAGGGCTGGGATGTGGATTCGCAGAGAGGGCAGTAAGGTGAAGCTGGCACCAGGCTGTTCCTTTCCGCCACACATGGTACTAAGTCATGTACCACACATGGTACTAGGTCACCAGGGCACATTTGGCCATAACTTGGTTGTTTTTGTTAATCCTCACCTGAGGATATTTTTTACCATTGCTTCTCAGAGAGAGTGGAAGAAAGGGAGTGAGGAGGAGAGAAAGAGAGAGAGAGAGAGAGAAACATCAATGTCTCACATCAACGTGTTGCCTCCTGCACTCAACAGGGGGCGGGGAGAGAACCCGCAACGCAGGTGTGTGCCCCTGACTGGGAACAAACCCTCAGCCTTTTGGTGCTCAGAGCAATGCTCTAACCAATGAGTGTATAAATCTTTGAGGCAAAGCCTTAGCCACAACACGAGAAGTTAAATCCTGGCGGCTGTTGATCATGAAGCAACGGTCCTTAGGAGGGAAACACGGTACTTGGTTACACAGTCCCTGGGTTTGGGTCCTAGCTGCCACATCCGTTCACCTGCTCTCATAGCTCCAGTCTCTGCACTTGTAACACACGGAGGAGAGCCGGCCGGCGTGGCTCAGGGGTTGAACATTGACCTGTGAACCAGGAGGTCATGGTTTGATTCTGTCAAGGCATATACCCCAATTGCTGACTCCATCCCCAGTAAGGGGGCGTGCAGCAGGGAGCCCATCAGTGATTCTCTGTCATCATGGATGTTTCTGTCTCCCTCTCCCTCTCTCTTCCTCCCTGAAATCAGTAAAAATGCAGAGGATAGCCCTGACGGGGTGGCTCAGTTGGTTGGAGCATGGTTCCATGCACCAAAAGGTTGCAGATTCGACTCCTGATCTCGGCACATGCCAGGGGGCAGGTTTGATTCCCGGTCAGGGCGGGAATAGGAGGCAGCCCACTGATGTTTCTCTCTCACATCAATGTTTTTCTTTCTCCCTTCCTCTCTCTCTTAAAAAAAATTCAATAAAAACATATCTTCAGGTGAGGCTTTAAAAAAAAGTGGAGGATAAATAATATTTACCTGATAGGTTCGCTGTGAAAAGGAAGTAAAGACTGCACAGTGTACAGCATCTGCAGGACAGAAAGGGGCGCCAGGAAACAGCATGCACCCTCCAGCACTTTGCTATTGTTGGGGGGCTTTGAAGGGAAGCGTGAGAATGTCCTTCCAGAGCACAGGCTGGGAAGTTGGTCCTGGGGCCTTGAGGAAGGGCAGCTTGTGGAAGTCTCCGGGGATCGGAGACATTGGCAGTTTGGCTTCCTGCTTCCCACACACTGACCGGTAGCCAAACTCACTCTTAATTCTCTAACCTTTTAAAATTATTGAAACCAGCATGATGGTGATGCATAAACATAGTGCCAGGAGAATGTGAACAGCGTATTTTCAGTACTTGTTTTCTTTCATAGAATTTATTGTTGAACTTTTTTTGTGGCTTATGGACTTAGCAAAATGTCCTTCAAATATAGATGTTCAGAGCTAACACAGTCTAAAACAATACAGCTGTATCCCCAAAACGCCAGTCTCAAGGGCCATAGGGACAGGCCTAGATCTTCAGCCCAGGGAGGCATGTTGCCTGCTTGGCGGAGGGAGTGGAAGAAGTTAAATGACTTACCCAACATCACTCAGTTGGGGACCTGGGGGACATTCCTTATGACCTGGAAGGTCTCAGAGGGAGCCTCTCAGGTGCTACAACATTGTTTCTCAACCTGTGTCATCTTTCCAGGGTGTGGGCATGGGCATTGTTCTTTAACATGTAGTTATCTTTAATACACTTTTTGTATGTATCATTTGAATGCTAAATTTATTCTAGAAAAGGAAATGTCATCGTCTCCAAGTTGGGACTGCTCCAATAGATACTGCAAACTGGGACAATGACAGCAGCTCAGGGGCCGGGAGCTCAGTGTGCCCGCAGGGCCTGTGCTGATGAGGACCTGCATTCTGATTCAGAACCAGTCTCCCCCCTACCCCCCCCCAGGAACACAGCTCTGTGCTCACCCTCACCATCGCCTCAGGAGGCGTCTGAGGACCACAACCGGAAGATGGTAGGTCTGTGTTGTTACGCCACTGAGTTTATGGTAATTTGTTACCACAGTGACAGAAAACTAAGATAGATAAGTGATTAACAGATAGGTGATTGATAGATTATAGATAGATGATAAGTAATTGATAGATGATATAGATAGATACAAAATTGATAGGTGATAGATTATAGGTAGATAGACAGATATTCATCACATAGGTGACAAATAGCTGGACATATGGGTGATATATGACAGACAGATGATAGATAGGCTAGATTGAACATATAGGGCTGATAGAGTTTCTCATACTTTGCTATGCTGGTATTGTTTAGATTTCTCTTAAAAGTTAATATGCATAACTACTCTAAATAAATTCTTACAGTAAGAATACAACCAATTCTTACCAAATGTATGAATTGTGAGGTAACTAAGATGAGAGTGAGTAAGAGAGAAGAAAATTAATAAATGGTTTCCTGACGGAAGTAGCTCTTTTGTTTCTCTCCTGCATGTTGCAAGGAACTTCTGAAACAATTTCTGATTTTCAGCTAAAATATTTATATAAATTGAGAAGGTCTCACAAGCTTCCAAAGACAATAAGAATATATTGCACTATAGGCCTGGTGCACGAAATTCATGCACAGGGGTGTGTGTCCCTCTATCCAGCCTGCATCCTCTCCAATCTGGGACCCCTCCAGGGATGTCTGACTGCCAGTGGGATCAGGCCTAAATGGGCAGTCGGACATCCCTCTCACAATCCAGGACTGCTGGTTCCCAACTGCTCGCCTGCCTGTCTTCCTGATTGCCCCTAACCACTTCTGCCTGCCAGCCTGATCACCCCCTAATCACTCCCCTGCCAGCTTGATTGATGTCTAACTGCTCCCCAGAGAGCCTGATTGCCCCTAACTGCCCTCCCCTGCAGGCCTAGTCCCCCCCACAGCTCCTCTTCCCTGCAGGCCTGGGTCCCCTTCAACTGCCCTTCCCTGCAGGCCTGGTAGCCCCTAACTTCCCTCCTCTGTGGGCCTGGTCATCCCTAACTTCCCTCTCCTACAGGCTTGATCGCCCCACCTGCCCTCCCTTGCAGGCCTGCTCCCTTGCAACTGCCCTCCCCTACTGGCCATCTTGTGGTGGCCATCTTGTGTCCACATGGAGCAGCCATCTTTAACCACATGGGGGGAGCCATCTTGTGTGTTGGAGTGATGTCAATTTGCATATTACTCTTTTATTAGAGAGGATATTTTATGTTAGATTCCTTTGGAGCCACGGTATAAGAAGAATGGGTGGTGTATACATTAAACAAAATTGGCCATTGAAGCTAGATGATGGGGTTGATCACATTTTTCTTTCTGAATTATTAGGCTTGAAAATTTCTATTAAAATATTTTTTAAAATATTTTAAGAAATATTTTTAGAAATATTTTAAGAAATATTTTTAAAATCTTTGGAAATTTTTTTGTGGGAATCATATCAGAGAATGCTTTTTGGATAAGCCAGTTTTCCCTCCAGCTTGCGGGCAGGTTTTTAGTTCTCCAGTGGAGTGAGTGCCAAGTGAAATGGCTTGCAGTGAGAGGGGCATGCTCACCCCACAGAATAGATGCCAGGATCGAAGCCCAGGAAATAGCCCCACTGCCCTGCCCACATTTCTAGCCAGCAGGAATAACACCCAGCAGTAGAGACCCCGTGCCTTCATTACCAACATGCTGGCATGAAGAGCTGGGCTTGACGGTCTAGTCCATGGGGCTTCCCTGCACCTCATTCCTGGTCTAGATCTCAGAAGAATTTATTTGAGGCAAAATCTAAGACCTCAGAGTAGAATCAGTTACTAGAGTACATAACGGATATTACCAATATGTTAAATGTGCCCATACGACACATTAAAAAGACGTGATATTTTATTTACAAAATCTGCAAGATTTTGTTCGGCTGGTGTGGCTAAGTTGGTTGAGCATTGTCCCATGTACCTGGTTCACTTCCCAGTCCGGGCCACATGCCCAGGTTGCAGGTTCAATCCCCAGTAGAGGGCATGTAGGAGGCAGCCGATCGATATTTCTCCCTCATCAGTGTTTCTATCTCTCTCCCTCTCCCTTCATCTCTCTGAAATCAATAAAAATACTTTTTAAAAATCTATAAGATTTCAAGATTGGTAAAATTTGGACTTTTTTTTATGAATCAAGAGTTTCTTGACATTTTAGAGTAGATGTATGGAAACAGTACAATAAACCACTGGCTTTCAAAGTTTTTGGATCCTGACTTAAAATAAAACTAGTGGCTCATGCATGACATTTGTGCACAGGGGGAAAGTGTCCCCTCAGCCCAGCCTGCATCCTCTCCAATTGGGCACTGCTTGGGGGATGTCTGACAGCCAGTTTAAGATTGGGCCTAAACTGTCAGTCAGACATCCCTCTCACAATCTGGGACTGCTGGCTCCTAACTGCTCACCTGCCTGCTGGCCTGCTCTCCCCTGCCAACTTGATTGCCCCTAATCGCCTCTGCCTTGGTCCTACCACCATGGCTTTGTCCGAAAGGACATCCCGAAAGCCATCTGGAAGTTGTTTGGTCTAATTAGCATATTAGCCTTTTATTAGCATAGAATTAGGGGCCCGGTGCACGAAATTTGTGCACTGGGGGTGGGTGGTCCCTCAACTCAACCTGTGCCTTCTCACATACTGGGAGCCTTCAGGGGATTTCCAACTGATGGCTCACCCCAGCCTCCCCAAGGCCTAAAACCTCACCAGAGGGCACCCAGCCATTGCCCTGCTCAGCTCAGCCCCCACTGCCTGCGACCACCCAGCCCTAGGGGCTGGACGCTCACCGCCACTTCCTTTCACAGTGCCTGGGGGCCAGGCGCTCCCTGCCACCACCACCACCACTGCTGCTGCCACCACTTTCCCTCACAGTACCTGGGGGCTGGGCAATCGCTGCCACTGCCATTTCATCTCCACCCCCGAGGCCCCATGCTCATACCACTTGGCCCCGCCCCTGCTCCTGATTGGCTGGTAGCATAGCCAATCAGGAGCGAAGGTACGATCAAATTCACCTGTTTCTCTTATTATATAGGATGATTACAGAGAGGGAGGGAGATAGAAACATCAATGATGAGAGAGAATCATTGATTGGCTGCCTCCTGCAGGCCCCATACTGGGGATCAAGCCCACAACCCAGGCATGTGCCCTGACCAGGAACTGAACTCCGGGCCCTTCAGTCCTCAGGCGGAGGCTCTATCCACTGAGCACACCAGCCAGGGCTACACTTTCCCTTTCCACTGGAATGTATTCTGTCTGCTGGAGCTGAAACACTGAAGCCGTCTCACTGGGGCAGAGTGGGGTGCACCAAGCAGCTCAGGGCCGAGCAGGGTGCACTGGGATGGAGCAGGTGGGGCCCCCCGAAGCTGGAGAGGGGCCACATTTACCAGCCGCACTGTTTGTGGCTGTGCTGTCTCCTCACTGAGCGGCCACACCCTCGGGCTGGGCCACCGTCGGCGGGAGTTTACACACCTGGCTGTCTGCACGGGTAGCTTCCTGCTCACCACACCCCCAAGCTAGGGCTCCTCTTAGGGTTGATGTAACACCGACCACCCTTGGTTGGCAGCCCAATCAGCCATTTTGGAAAGAAGTGGGAAATCTGATTCTACGTGAACGCTCAAATTTCTTAAGTTGGCAGGTAATGTGCACTTCAGATGTTTGGGCCAAATCAGAGAGGCGGTCAGGCCTGGTGTCCAGGCCACACTGGGCAGTACTGGACTCAGCCCAGCTGTAAAGGGACCCCAGGCGTCTGGGCAGGTGAAAGGATTAGGGACGTGTTTGGGTAATCCCAATGTCACCCTACTTGGTGTTTTTTTTCCCCCACTGATCACAATTTATTATAATCTGTTGGCAGCACAGGTAGATCTTAGCAGAACTCTGTCTTCATAGAAGTGGACAGTATGTAGCCATTCTATGGAGAACTGTGTGCACTTAATCATCAGCAGGATCTTTCAGTTTATTTTTGTTGTTAATGAGAATAAGCTTTATTACATCAAGTAATAAATACAACGATGCAAACACTATTAGTCACTTTCTTACAGATGTTTGGATCCACTGATGGAAAAGGCGAAACTGAAGTCTACATACATCCTTAGGGGAAATTTCAGGGGTCCTTGCCAGGTGAGGTTTAATAAGTTGCTCTTTTTTTCTGTATTTATAACTTGTGCATTTGAAAGATTGACTTCAAAGGACTAATAGTCATGCAAACGCTTAAGCAAAAAAAAAAAAAAAAAAAAGGTTACACTGAGCAGAATTTCTACTGTGTGGGGAACGGGCACTGGCTGCTAAAGGCTGCCTCAGGACTGCTGAAACAAGCCCTCAGGGTTGGATCAGCTCAGAAGAGAAACAAGAGCCACGTGAGTAACAGAAATACGTCCAGAAGAGACACACCGCTATCTGGGAGGCCAACCATGCTTTGCCTGCATCATGTAAATCAATACTTAAAACACACACACACACACACACACACACACACACACACACACAAAACGCCTTGGGTAGTTCCTAACTAATATGTAAACCTAATAACTGTGGAAAATCTCTTCTCCATCTCACCCACAGGAAGTTCAGAGCCTGATGAACCACAGGAAGGGTGTGGGGAGGAGAAACCAAGCTGTTACCATTTTGAAACCAAGTTTCATCTGAAGGGGGGTGGGGGCTATGAGCTGTCATTTCTTGGAAGAAGATGGAAAGCCTTTTGGGCTGACTCAGAGGCTAGGACCTGGTGTTAGCTCCCTCTGGGCCAAGCACTCCCAAACCAGCCCTCCCGCTTGGATGATGCCTCATTTCAGTTTCTTCATTGCACTCTTGCATGGATCTCCTTCCCCAACTCTTCAATGATGGCCAGCAGCTCAGCATATTTGCTCTGGGGCGCTTGGCTATTCCCTATTCCCTGCATGTAGTCTAAAGATGGTGGTCTGTAGTCACTCAGCAGCTGGCAGTGCTGAAAGACGTCCCCATGCTGGTAGAAGGCGGATGGATGCTCCCAGCAGCCTTGAGGGAGGCGGTGGGCATGTGCATGGTCAAGTTCAGTTTGTAAGATATCCACCTGGGCAGCGGCAGTGAGGCTGGGTGGCGCCGGCGATGTGGGCCTGGCTTCCATGCGCCTGTGAGCCCAGCAGTCGGACATCCCTCCCACAATCCGGGACTGCTGGCTCCTAACTGACCACTGCTTGCCTGCCTGATCACCCTCAATTGCTTTCCCTTGCCGGCCTGATAACCCCTAACCACCTCTGCCTCAGCCCTTGCCACCATGGCTTTAATTAGGATATTACCCTTTTATTAGCACACACATTGTGTGTGGGGTGGGGGGCAGGATTTTCTGAGATTGAAATCCATTATTGGATTGTGAAATCATAAAAACAAAACATCAGTGCATCCCAGAGAGTAATCATATATATATATATATATATATATATATATATATATATATCATTATATATATATATCATTATATATGTATATATCATTATATATATATATATTACTGTTTAAAATGTTAGTTTCAGAGAGATAAGCACAGTACTTGCATCCTCCCACAATCACATCAAAATTACAACTAAAATACAGAACAACTATTATTCAGAACCACCTGAAAACTGGCTGATTGGAAGACCTACAACTAGAGAAGTAAAGAAGAAAGTGCACTAAGACTGTTAGGAGGGGCAGAGGAGCAGAACAGGCTGGTTGGATACCCACACATGGTGTGTTTTGAATCAGGAGGGATGTCTTAGCTGCAGAGGCTTCCCATGAGGAGCAAGGGGTCTCAGCTCCACACCACACCTTCAGCCCAGGGCTCCAGTGATGGGAAGAGAAGACCCTGTAAAAATCAGCAGGGATTGTGGCTGAGTGACACAGAGGCTGCTGGAGATCCAGGCAGTTCCTCTTAAAGGGCTAGTGCACAGACTTACTAGTACCTGGACTCCCTCCTTTTGAGCTCCAGTGTTGGGGCAATAGCTTGAAAGGACCCAGAAACATATAGGAAGGAACTAAACTGTCTGACATTAGGGCAAGAACTTGGGGGCAGCTTTCTCCCAGACAGGGGTTCTCATGGCGGTCATTGTTCTTGTGCTGAGACCTTCCCCATCAGAGTCACAGAACCAACTGGCAGGCACCATATCTGAGTCTCTATTAACCTGAACCTCACTGTTCACTTTGCCCTGGTGATTCCCTGAGACACCTCCTCACCCAATTTGCAGCCCCACCCAAGCTGTTTGCAGCGGCTTTTCCATGTGAGTAGCCTGTCCTGGCTCTTCAGACTTTCCTAAAAATCTCTCAAACAAATAGCAGCTGGGCTCACCATGCCCCATACCTCTGGATAAATGGCCTCAAGCCCAACACTAGCAGCAGCCTGTCTTGATTCACAGCTTGGTCTCTCCTGGGCACCTCCAAGCCCAAAACAAGTAGCATCCATTTGCATATCACTCTGTAGCTTGTGCCAGGTACCCCAGGCAAGGAACAGGCAGTGGCTGATTTTGCATCTCCTGGGAGACCCCAGAGCCAGTGTACCCGGTGATCAGCTTTAGACCATGCCAAATTACAACCCTACCACATCCACAAGCAACACACTCAAGGGCAGACTCAGTGAGCATGAAAGCCCCACTGAAGCAAGTCCTGCTCTGTAAGGGTGTTTCCTGCATAGCAGCTCTCCCACTGTAGTCGCGGCTGGTCCTCACAGCCAGCTGGCCTGGGAGTAAATTCCTCCCAGTGACATCAACAGCAATCAAGGCTCAACTACCACAAGACTGTCCACACATTCACACATGGTACACCTAGGGGGCCCAGCTCAGGTGGCCTGCAAGGCTAAGCCACTGGGACCTACAGGACACATACTACACAAGGGTACTCTATCAACTACAGGAGACATAGCAGCTCTACCTAATACATAGAAACAAACACAGGGAAGCAGCCAAAATGCAGTGACAAAAAGAAACATGTCACAAATGAAAGAACAGAAGAAATCTCCAGAAAAGGAACTAAATGAAATGGAAGAAGGAAACTACTAGATACAGAGTTCAAAGCAATGGTTATAAGGATGCTCAAGGAACTTAATGAGAGTTTCAAGGATCTTAGTGAGACTTTCAAGGATCATAGGGAGAACATCAAAGACATGGAAAGGACTAGTCAGAAACAAATGATAATTTACAGGGACTCAACAGTAGAGTAGAAGATACCAAGAATCAAATCAGCAATTTGAAATAAAAGGAAGCAACCCCCCCGAAAAAAAAAACCAAAAAACAAAACAAAACAAAACAACAAAAATACCCAATCAGGAGAGAGAGAGAGGGAAAAAAATCCCAAAATATGAAGATAGTGTAGAAGCCTCTGGGACAACTTCAAGAGTACCAATATTTACATCATGGAGTTGCCAGAAGGTGAAGAGAAAGAACAAGATATTGAAAACCTATTTGAAGAAATAATGATAGAAAACTTCCCCTAGCTTGTGAAAGAAATAGACTTACAAATAAAGCCAGGAAGTGCAGAGAGTCCCAAACAAGATGAACTTCCCCTAGCTGGTTTGGTTCAGTGGACAGAGCGACAGCCTGTGGACTGAAGCGTCCAGCCTCAGTTCTGGTTAAGGACACACGCCTGGGTTGTGGTTTCGATTCCCAGTGGGTGTGTGCAGGAGGCAGCCAGTCAATGAATGATTCTCCATCATCATTGCTGTTTTTCCCCCTTCTTTTTCTCATTCTCTTTTCCTCTCTGAAATAAAAACAAAACAAAAGGATGAACCCAAAGAGGCCCACAACAAGATGCATCATAATTAAAATGCAAAAAGAGAATCTTAAAAGCAGCAAGAGAAAAGCAGTTAGTTACCTACAAGGGACCGGCCATATGACTACCAGCTAAGTTCTCAACAGAAACTGCAAGCCAGGAGAGAGTAGCAGGAAATATTCAAACTGATGAATAGCAAGTACCTATAACCAAGATTACTCTACCCAGCAAAACTCTCATTTAGAATTGAAGGTCAGATAAAGAGCTTCACAGATAAGAAAGAGCTAAAGGAGTTCATCAACACCAAACAAGTATTATATGAAATGTCTAAGAGTATCTTTTAAGAAAAAAGAGAAGAAGAAGAAGAAGAAGAAGAAGAAGAAGAAGAAGAAGAAGAAGAAGGAGAAGAAGAAGAAGAGGAAGAAGAAGAAGGGGAGGAGAAGGAGGAGGGGAAGGAGGAGGGGAAGGAGGAGGAGGAGAAGGAGAAGAAAGAAAGAAAGAAAGAAGAGCAATAAAATGGCAATAAATACATATCAAAATTGAATTTTAAAATAAAAATAAATGAACAAGGAATCTAATGAACAAAATAAACAGATAAACAAAATAGAAAAACAAAACATGGAAACATGGAACACACTGATGAATCTCAGAGGAAAGGGGAGAGAAGAGGTTGGAAGAGATTAACCAAAGAACTTTTGGTATATGCATATATGTATAAACTATGGACACAGACAATAGGGTTGTGAAGGCCTGGGATGGGCAGGTACTGGGTGGAGGGGAGCATTTGTGGGGGAAGGATATCTGTAATATTTTCAACAGTAAACATTTTAAAAATATCTTTTGGTTTCAGTTATGTGTATATAATATGCATGTGTCTATAACACACATTTGTGTGAATTATGTGATATCTATTTGTGTAATATATTTATGTACATATACGTGTCCATACTATAAATTTATAATGCATGTGCATGTAACATATATTTATGCATATGTGTGTACTAGTACATGATATACATTTCTGTTTATGTGTGTGCATGTGATGTGTGTGTACACACGAGTACTTTACGGAGGCTAGCCAGGTCATGACAGGATATGTACGCACTCCCCTACGGGCACTAAGTATCTGATCCTTTTTTCTCAGATGAGTCGTTTGACATGTTACGGAGACCCCCGAGCCTGCTTCCTTTAAAGGTGCACAACTGACAGATAAGTCCAACAACTCAGGGACCAAGACTCCCACGACCCAGGCCCCGCCCGCCGCCGGCGCCCCGCCCCTGGTCCTGCCCACGACATAGGCCACACCCACGATCTACGCGCCTGGGTCCAAACGTCACGTTCCCACCCTCGGACGCGCCGTCCACGGTGGGCACGCGCACGCTGGGGGGGGGGGCGGGGGGGAGAGGACGGTGTCGGGAAGGCGCCGCGGCGTCAATGGCGGGCGCGCGCACGGCGGCAGCGACCGGCGGCCATCTTTCCTCCCGGCCGCTGCTCTGGGCGCAAGTGCGGGTGGGCTTCCCTGCGGCGCCCTCGGCCAGGGCCGGAGCAGCGGGGAGGCGTGGATGAAGGGGGGAGTGAGGCGGAGCCCCCTTAGTGTCACCGCCCCCACGCGAGGACAGGCTCGACGGGCAGAACACCAGGGTGGGTTCGAGGTCGCTCCCGGCGCGGCCCGTCCTCCCCGCCGGGACCCACCCGGGCGCTCCCTGCCCGCTGGCCGCCACTCTCAGGCCCGAGCCTCTCCCCGATGGGCTAGGCTGTAAAGATGTTCAGCTTTGAAGGGGATTTCAAAACGAGGCCCAAAGTGTCCCTCGGAGGCGCGAGCAGGAAGGTAAGCGCGACCGGTGCCCGTGGCGTCCGGGCCTCCCTCCGGGGGCGAGGACCGGGGTTCGGGCTGCTGTGTCACCTGCCCGCGGCCCGAGCAGGTGTGGCGGGACCGCGGCCGCCGGTGAAGCCGCCCGCCTGGTCCAGACCACGCAGGGAGGCGGTATGCGCGAGGTGCATGGCCTCCTCGGGTCCGTACGAAGGACACAATGTTTCTTCTTTGGAACCAGCTGCGCCACTTTGTCACACGCTTTCTTCCGCGCTGCGCGAGGGGCCTTTTCTGCTGGGGAACTAAGCCGGCTGCTGCGTTCGTCCGCGTCCCCGGCCTCGGATTGAGGCAGCCCAGATGGTCGGCCGCGTGTTCGAGTCCGAGGCTGTGGAAGTTATGCTTTCCCAGCCTTGGAAACGTATTTCTGGAGAGAATCTAAGGCTTTTTCTACTACGATTCTTAAAATTGTTGAGAACAGGGGTGGACAAACTGTGGAAACTCTGCACTTACACAGCAAGCCAGCACAGGTTCCGCGCCGGAGCCGTGGCCCTTGCTCGTGTGGGGCCTGGTGGCCTGCACCATTGACAGGTCCCTGGCACGCCTCGCCCTGGGCCTGACCCGCTTTTATCACCAGGTAACATCTCTGCTCCGAGGAGAGGAGCTGCAGCATTTCTCGCTTTCTAGCTGTGCAAACAATTGCACTTTACTACTTTTTACGGAGGTTTAGAGCTGACGTCACTCAGGGTCACCACAAGCCCCTCTGTGTAGTATGGGTGCACCTGAGGAGGGATGGGGAGAGAGCAGGGGAGGCCTCATCTCAGGTGTGGGCAGAACTCTGCAGCAAGGCTAACGTCTTGTACACCCATGTTAGTCATTGGCAGCAGGCTGCCTCTTGGTGAGAGTGGCGCCCGCTGGCCCCTTCACCTGGGGGCCAGTCCCCTAAGACAGTAGCAGTGACCTGCTGTTCTGGAGGATGGGTGCACTGGCTCCTGGAGGAATCTGAATGAGTACGTTGAGCTTGAAGGATTTTACCTGTGAAACCACCTATGTGGCCACCACTCCTCCCAGTGTTCCCAGACTTCCTCCTGCCCCCTTCCCTGGCATGCTTTTCCCCAGAGATAACTGTATTCCCACAGGTTAGTTTTCCCTGTTGAATGGCCTGTGAATAGAGTCTCAGACAGCTTGCCATTTTGTTGGACCTGGCATCTTTGGCTCTCTGAGTTCTGAGAGGTAGGATCACCTGTCTGGTTTTATCCGGTTGTGTGACACAGTTGATCCACTCTTTTTTTTTTTTAATCCTCACTGGAGGATATTTTTTCCATTGCTTTTTAGAAAGTGGGAGGGGACGAGGGGGGTGGGTGAGGAGAGAGAAAGAGAAAAACCAATAGGAGAGAGAAAAGAGAAACACCAATGTGAGAGGGACACATGGTTTGGTTGCCTCCCTCATGAGTGCCTACCAGGGCAGTATCAAATCTACAACCCAGGTACGTTCCCTTGACTTGAAATCTAACCTGTGATACTTCGGGTCACTGGCCGACACTAACCATTGAGCACACTGGCCAGGGTGACCATTTTTTTCTACAGGCATTTGTGTGTGGGTCTTCTCTTTGGGTGGATGCACTGACCTGCCAGTCGTACGTTCCACATGGGCTTCACCCTGGACACGTTCCACTTTCCCTGTCAGTCTCTTTAATTCTGGCGGGGATGTAGTTTCATTGTAATTTCGATTTTGCTTCTTGATATTGAACACCTACCTACACAATATTCTCCTTAATTCTCTTTGGCCGAATTACGGCCTTTCCCTTATCTAAAAGACAAAAGTTACAATGATCTTTCCCCCATGTGTTAAAGTAGTTGACATCGTCCCTTTTTTCTTTTTCTTTTTAAAATATATTTTATTGATTTTTTTTTTTTTACAGAGAGGAAGGGAGAGGGATAGAAAGTTAGAAACATTGATGAGAGAGAAACATCTATCAGCTGCCTCTTGCACACTGCCTACTGGGGATATGCCCGCAGCCACGGTACATGCCCTTGACCAGAATCGAACCTGGGACCCTTCAGTCTGCAGGCTGACACTCTATCCACTGAGCAAAACCAGTTTCGACTTCATCAGCCCTTTTTTCTTTAGCTTAGTAGGAAACCTTTTGAATAAATACATACTTCCTCTCCAATATAGTGGTTATTTCTAAAGGCTCTGTGTAGGATCTGAAAGTATAAGGAAACATCATGCCCTTATTATTATTTGATTTTATTTTTTATTGGTTTGAAAGGAAGGGGAGAGAGAGAGAGAAACGTCAATGATGAGAGAGAATCATTGATTGGCTGCCTCCTGCATGTCCCCTCCTGAGGATCCAGTCTGCAACCTGGGCATGTGCCCTTGATTGGAATTGAACCAGGGACCCTTCACTCCCCAGGACGATGTTCTATCCATTGAGTCAAACTGGCTCATTATAATGTTGTTGGGAACATAAGCCTTAAACAGGTAAAGGTGAAATTACAGTAGAGATAGTTACATCTGGGTCTCCCTTAGGACAGGTCTAGGAAAGGATAGAGTTGGTGGGGCTTAGTCTTTTCTTTCTTTCTTTTTTTTTTTTTTTTTTATGGAGGAAGGGAGAGGGAGAGAAGATGAAAACATCAATGATGAGAGAGAATCATGGATCGGCTGCCTCCTGCACACCCCACATGAGATCAAGCCCACAATCTGGGCAAATGTCCTGACTGGGAATCACGTGACCTCCTGGTTCATAGCACTTAACCATTGAGCCAGACCTACTGGGCAGGGGGCTTAGCCTTGAAGGGCGAGGATTGGGGTAGATCAGGGACAGGAAGGGGTGTCGCGCAGGTGGAAGTATGTGAATGGACTTAGTATTCACTGGGCTCTGTTGTCTGTGGGTCACACAGGCTTCCGCTTTTTAACATTCTGAGATCTGGTACATGGTGGTGGCATGCCATGGTTTACTGACATAGGTTCCCTTTTTGGTGTATATAGAAGATCTTGGGGTCATTTGATTGCAAGTATAGGAATCCACTGAGACTGTCTTAGTGGACAAAAGAATATGGAAAGTTAGGACATACCTCACAGAATGGAAGGACAGAAACATATTGAAAGTCAGCAGCACCAAGGTGGTTATCCCTACCCCTTCATTGTGCCATCTCCTGCCTTCTTGGCTTTCTGCAGATTGGCTTTCTCCTTTCATCTGCAAATTATCTTGGTGAGTACGATTTCCTAGTTCAGTTGTCCACTGAGACAGTTGGATCTCCATCCCAATTCTCAGGAGAGGGAATCTGACTAGTCTGGGCAGGAGCTGGAGCTGTTGGTACAGACAGCAGTCTAGATGTGGGAAGGATGGGGAGTTCATGCTCTAAAAATGGGAGTGGTTGCTGAATGAAGGAAGGGTCTAGGTTCTTGGACATAGGTGGGGTGTACAACAGGCTGTTGACTATTCCTGAGTGCTTGTGCATGTGTGCCTGTGCATGACGAGAGAAATCTGGGACAGACATGGAGATTTGCGACTTAGCAACAGATGGGTAGCTTGGAACCATGTCAGCAAGGGTGAAGGCAACATTTAAAGTGAAGGGAATACTTAGGAAAGAATCATGTGGGGTGGGGTGGGGTGGGGTGAGGATGGCGTAACCACAGAGCCAAGTGCTGCAGGGATGCAGTGAAGAATACTAACCAACAGGAAGGCTTGTTGACTTTGTAGGGAGCTATTGTAGGGTGGTAGGAGCTAGAAGTCCGATCACAGCACATCGAGGATGAATGGAAGTCAGGATCTAAGCAAGGCTTTCGTTTTGTGGGGAAATTTAAGCAAGTTTAGAGGAGGGAGGGTTTCGGGCTGTCAGGGCCTAGTTGAAGCAGAGAAGAGGGAGATCTTTTTAGATTTAAAGGAAAGAAATGGATTTGGATACAGGAGATTATAGATAGGAAGGAAAGTAAATTCCTTCTCCAGCTTTCCAGATAGTTGAGGTGAACGTAGCAGTAGAATTAATATTTCAAGAGACCACTTTTTAGAGCTTTCTTAGGTGTATAGAAAGTCTAGCAGATGGAACAGAGTTCCTCATTCCCCCTTCACTCCATCGCACATTTCTCCTGTGATCAGCATCTTGAATAGTGTGGTTCCTGTGTTACAGTTGGTGAGCCATTATTATACATGAAGGCTCGCTGTTTGTGCTGTATTTTCTGTGGGTTTTGATGAATATATAGTGATGTGTGTCCAGAGCTACAATATCAGACAGAGGAGCTCCTTGCCCTGAAAGCCTCTGCCATTTACCTGCACATCCTCCATCTTACCTCTACTCCCACTTTAATTAACTCAAAGGAAAGGGTTTTGCCTAAATATTCTTTGAATTGTGTAGAACTTTTAGTGTCATGTCAGTGCTTTAAAGTGGGAAATACTACCTTGAAGCAGATGTAAAACTGAAATTGCTAATGACAATAACCCAAATACATGAAACAGTGGAAACCTCATAGCTGTTTTATTTTAAATCAAGATGTCAATAAACATGTTACAGTTCTTTTTTAAAAAATAAATCTTATTGTTCAGATTATTACAAGTGTTCCTCTCCCCCCCACCCCAATATCTTCCCTCCACCCAAACCCTCACCCCACGCCATGCCCTTACCCTGTCTTCATCTGTAGGTATATTTTCATCCGTAGGTGTAAGATTTTTGTCCTATCACTTCCCGCACCACTCACACCCTCTTCCCCGAGAATTGTCAGTCCACTCCCTTTCTATGTCCCTGATTCTATTATATTCATCAGTCCATTCTGTTCATCAGATTTTTCATTCACTTGATTTTTAGATTCATTTGTTGGTAGGTATGTATTTTTTGTCATTTCATTGTTCATAGTTTTTATCTTTACATTTGTCTTCTTCCTCTTCTTAAAGAATACCCTTCAGCATTTCATATAATCCTGGTTTGGTGGTGATGAACTCCTTTAACTTTTTTTTGTCTGTGAAGCTCTTTATTTGACCTTCAATTATGAATGATAGCCTTGCTGGGTAGAGTAATCTTGGTTGTAGGTTCTTGCTGTTCATCACTTTGAATATTTCTTGCCACTCCCATCTGGCCTGCATAATTTCTGTTGAGAAATCCGCTGACAATCGTATGGGTGCTCCCTTACTGTTTTTCTCTTGCTGCTTTCAAGATTCTCTCTTTGTCTTTTGCCCTTGGCATTTGAATTATGATGTGTCTTGGTGTGGTCCTCTTTGGATTCCTCTTGTTTGGGGTTCTGTGCACTTCCTGGACTTGTAAGTCTATTTCTTTCACCAGGTAGGGAAAGTTTTCTGTCACTATTTCTTCTAATAGGTTTTCAATATTTTGTTCTCTTTCTTCTTCAGGCAGCCCAATAATTCGGATGTTGGTATGCTTAAAGTTGTCACAGAGGCTCCTTACATTATCTTCATATTTTTGGATTCTTTTGTTTGCTTGTTTTTCTGGTTGGGTGTTTTTTATCTCCTCATATTTCAGATCTTTGGTTTGATTCTTGAAATGCTTTGATCTACTGTTGAATTTCTATATATTCTTTATTTCAGTCAGTATATATGGTTAATTTCTGACTAGTCCTTTTCCATTTTCTTGACATTCTCACTAAGGTTCTTGAAGGTCTCATCAAGTTTCTCGGCGGTTTTTAGAAGATTCTTGAGTAACCTTATAAACGTGGTCCTGGACTCTGTGTCCTCCATTTCTTTCATTCGTGACATGTTTCTTTGTCTCCGCGTTTTGCTGCTTCCCTGTGCTGATGGAGTAGAAGAACTGCTGTACTGGAGACACGCCTATGGGACAGGACTTGCTTCATTGCAGCTTTGGTGCTCACCGAGTCTGCCCCTTGAATGTGTCACTTATGGATGTGAGTAGTTGAATTCTGACCTCTAGATACACTAGCTTCTGGATCTCCAGTGGGGTACAGGTCAGCTACTGTCTGAGGCAACCCAGCAGGAACTACAGCGAGGTCTGCAGATTTCTCCTGGGCTGACCAGAGCTGCAGTTTGTTAGATAGTTAGGGCAGACCATTTATATGCCAGTGCCTGTGTGCACAGCTGGGGCGGGTTTGCAGATTGTACAGGGCGGGGTCTCATGGAGTCACTAGGGCGTGGCAAACAGTGATGGCTGACACTCAGCCTGTTTCTGCGTTTCTGCATTTCCAAGTCCCCCCCGAGTTCCGTGCCTTCAACAGTAATTGCTGTGGGCACCTCTGCAAGGGAGCCACCGTCACTTTCTGACCGGATGGCAGACATCCAGCTTCTCCCTGTAGGAGTCTGGATCGCCAGCGTCTCCCCAGAGTAATGTTGAAAACAGCAGCACCCTGTTGCCCACTGCCAGCCCGGTTCTCACACCTCCGTACCTTTTCAGCGCATGTGCTTGTCTCAATGCTCTGTCTACTTGGAGAACTTCCACCCAGCCGGCTTTCCCATGGTTCTGGGTGATAGACATTTTGTCTTTTAGGTGAGGTTTTGAAATTGTTGTTCGAGGCAGCAGTTTAGGTGTTTACCTATGCCGCCATCTTGGTTTCCCCTACTTTATTTATTTATTTTAAATGGTTAGCAGTTAATTTGAGCATTTGATTTTATAGAAATTGTCATGTTGTGTAAATTTACTTTGACATATACCCACATTTTTTACTGTAATTTTTTTATTCTGATGGTTAATGAAATCTAATCTTCCTATCTAATTTAAATTACATATGACTTAATTTTCTAAAAACTTCTTTTTTTGTTACCACTAAGTTTATTAGCACGAAGAAAGCATTTTTCCTCATATAAGAACACCTCTGTTACGGATTTGTGAAGTTTGGTCATATTTAATTTTCAGAGGAGGTAAGATAATGTGTCTACAGCTCAACTGTCATTACTGTTTGCATAGTGATGAATAAATAGGTTTAGAGCCACAACTGTGTAGGTAAGAGATTAGCATGGAAAGTGACAAAGGTGCTCTAGAACAATAGGCTTAGTCATCCAAACCACTTTCTGAAAGTGGTCTCTAACTGCTCCTAGAACCCCTAACTTTTCTAGGTTTGTAGAGCTTAAAAGGTAAAAGTTGTTTGCAAATCCTATCTAATAAAGAGGGAATTTGCTAACTGAACCTCACACCATCGCAAGGACAGCGGCCCACAGTCAATAAGGAGGGAATATGTTAATTGACTGCCCCATTCTCAAAGATAGCAGTGCCCAGTTCCCTCAGCTCTGCCAGGGCAGTAGGCATTCAGCAAGGCCAGGCCCGCCCCCAAGGAGGGCCAGGCTGCTCTGTGCACCTGCCTCCGGAGTCCCCAATTCCCCTCATCCCCCCCAGCTGCCCAGGAATGGCCTAAGGCGCAGGCAAGCCTCAGATGGTGGCTGCCCAGCCACCTGGTGTTATCCTGAGGCACAGGCAAGCTCAGATGTCAGCTTCTCAGCCATCCAGGGCCGGCCTAAGGTACAAGCAAGCCTCGGGTAGCAGCTGCACAGCTGCCCAGGGCTGACCCAAGGTGCAGGCAAGCCTCAGATGGCTGCCCAGCTGTCTGAGGCTCAGGTAAACAGGGCCGGCCGAGGCTTGCACTGCCAGCAGTGGCAGCAGCAGAGGTGTGATGGGCCATTGCCTTCCTCTGATTGTCAGATCGCCTCTCGCCCTGAGGGCTCCCAGACTCTGAGAGGGGACAGGCTGAGCTGAGGCCCCCTCTCACTCCAGTGCATGAATTTTCATGCATTGGGTCTCTAGTATAATAATTTGAAACAAAAAAACTTAAGAATCAAAATCTAAATGTGCTTGTTCCTGACACCTATTGTTCTTTTCCTTCTAACCACTCAATTATGAGCTTATGAGGGGTCTAGTGCACGAATTCATGCATCATGAAAGGAACTGTGGGCCATGAGGCTATGGTGGACAGGGGGGTGGGTCTCAGCCCATCTTCTGCACCCCCACTCAGCCCTTCCTGCCATGGCCCCTGGTCCCACTCCCACCACTGCTGCTCCTATGCGCTGACAGAGCCTGCCCTGCTTGCACCTGCTGGTGGTGCAGAGTGATTGGGGCCGGTGCCAGCAGCAGGTGCGAGTAGGGCCGGCATCAGCAGTGGGTGTGAGAGGTGGCTGCTGCCCCAATTGCCCCTCAGGAACAGGGGGAGGTGGAAAAGCCCTCAGGGGCAATTGGGGCAGCAGCTGCTGCTGGCACCCGCTGATGGCGCTGAGTGAGTGGGGCCGGCACCAGCAGCAGGTGCGAGTGTCCTGCCAGACTGTAGCACGCGGGAGCAAAGAACTTTCAGTGACCAACCACCAGAGGCTCGCCCTAGTGACAGCGAACGATGCTCTGCCTTGGTCTGGTGCCCCCGCTCAGCTGCTCCACCATCCTGCGGCAGTCAATACCCGCCATGTTTCACACTCTTCGGCCTGCTGCTGACAACCGTCATGTTCTGTGCATGTCCCCTAGTGTCAGCACATGTCATAGCAACTGGTTGTTCTGTTGCTCTGCTGTTTGGTCTATTTGCATATAAAGTTTGTATAATAGAACTAGAGGCCTGGTGCACGAAATTTGTGCCCGGGGGTTTGGGGGTTGAAGGTGCCTGGTTGGAGGGGTGTGTCCCTCAGCCCAGCCTGCACCCTCTCCAATCTGGGACCCCTCGAGGGATGGATGTCTGACTGCCTATTTAGGCCCGATCCTTGTAAGATTGGGCCTAAATGGGCATTCGGACATCCTCCTCACAATCCAGGGCTGCTAGTTCCAAACTGCTCGCCTGCTTGCCTTCCTGATTGCCCCTAACCGCTTCTGCCTGCCAGCCTGATTACCCACTAACCACTACCCTGCCAGCCTAATTGATATCTAACTGCTCCCCTGCCAGCCTGTTTGCCCCCAACTTCCCTCCTCTGCTGGCCTAGTCACCCCTAACTGCCTTCTGCAGGCTTTATTGCCAACTGCCCTCCCTTGCAGGCTTGGTCCCTCCCAACTTCCCTGCCCTGCTGGCCTGCTGGCCCACAACTACCCTCTCTTGCAGGCCTGTAACCTCCCACTGTCCTCCCCTGCTAGCCACCTTGTGGTGGCCATCTTGTGTCCACATGGGTGCAGGATCTTTGATCACATGGGGGCAGCCCTCTTGTGTGTTGAAGTCGTCAATCTGCGTATTACTCTTTTATTAGATAGGATAGAGTCCTGGTGCATGGGTGGGAACATGCTAGTTTGCCCTGAAGGATGTCCTGGATCAGGGTGGGGGTTCTCTTGGGATGTGTGGCGGCCTGGGCGAGAAGCCTATAGTGGTTTGCAGGCTGGCCACGTCCCCCAGAGACCCAATTGGAGGCCCTGGGATCTGGGATTAATTTGTGTTCTACAATTGAAACTTTGTAGCCTGGAGTGGAGCCAAGCTTTCTGCTCGCTCCATGGCAACGGCCATTTCTGTTTGAAACTTTGTAGCCTAGAGTGGAGGCCTAGACTAGGACTGCAGAAGTTTGGCTTCCTCCATTGCCCCAGCAACCCTAGGCCTCTTCTCTCTCCAGCTCCGTGGCTGCCACTATTTCTGTTGATATTATGTATCTTCTATAATTGAAACTTTGTAGCATTGAGTGGAGGCCTAGGCCAACAACGGCAGGCAGAAAGGTTGGCTTCCTCCGTTGCTGGGGAAACCCAAGCCTCCCTCCTGCTCTCAGTGGCGGCAGCCATTTTGGTTGGGGTTTATATGCATAAATTGCTCCTGATTGGCTAGTGGGCATGGCTTGATCAAAGGTACGGTCAATTTGCATATTACTCTTTTATTAGATCAGAGTATATAGATTCTTGGTTATACTGAGATTTTTTTAAGATTTATGTTTTCATATAACTTCATAAGATTTATATTCTAAAAAAATGAGGAAGTATTACATGTACATGGGTAATAACTCAAGCAGTAGAAAATACAGATTTAAGTACAATAATAAAAGTATCCCTGTTACAGAAAACCAGAGAAGAACCAAGCAATACTTAGAGAGATGGAATTACATTTATTACACGCGGGTCCAGAGGAGAATGTCTCTCAAATTCTGGGCCCCAACATGGAGGAACTTTCCCTATTTATGTTTTTACCTTCTTTGTCTCCCAAATGTGGGGTGTTTACAGTCCCCTTTGCAAGTTCTTAAAGAGCCCCTGTGTACTGGGGCCTTGAGACCTCAACCAAAGGCCTGGCCTGGCTCCAGCACTGGTAATTTCATCCGGGGAAGCTTTAATGGCCTCTCTGAAGTGGGAGTAGTTTTATTTTCCGTATTATTTAAGCAAGCAAGCATTTACAGAAGCCCAGTAGCAGGGTTAAAGTTTCCAACAGCAGTTTTTATATAAGATGGATGCTTCATTCCTCACTGGTTTTATGTACGTACATGAGTCAAATCATTGACTCTTAATCATTGTCAGGGAGGGAGTTACATTTACTCTTGAGGACTATAATCTTAATTTTCTGCCTAATAATGTTAGTGGGCCTGCTTATAAGATAAGAGCCCAGAATGAGGAATAATCTTTAGGGAGTCCGTAAAGTCCTGGACTCTATTTGCCTGGCTGTCTTAAGCCTGGTGTGGTGAAGCCATGTTGAGATCCGTCGATCTTGACTGCCGTGGAGGTGGTCCTCTCCAGGTAGGAGTCAGTCCTTGGGTGGCAAATTTCTTTATTCCGACTCACCAGGATGGAAGGGATGAACCGGATCAGAAGTTGGCACAGGCAGTGTCTTGGACATGCTTCTGGACTGCTTCCTGGGTGGATTGTAAAGCCTGTAAGAACTTGAATAAAGACTGGTTGTGGATTTCAGCTTTTCCAGATTGGGTAGGTCAGGGTCTGGAAGAGTCACTAGAATCTGTAGAGGCCCCACTGGTTTTAGGACAGCCTCCCGGGCCGCTTCCTCTGTGGCCCAGTTCCCTCTTGCTTCTGTGGAGTCCCCTTACCTTGTAAACAGCACCATGTACGTGAGCCATTGTAAATGCATACCTGCTATCAGTATAAATTGTTACTGATTTTTCTTTTGTCCGCCAGAGAGCCTGAAACTGGGTGACTCGAGTGTTTGACATCCAATGCTCCAGTGTGTTCCAGAGTAAAGCCTCAACCTCTTGTGGGGCAGTTAGGATTAGTTCCTGCCCTAGGGCTAATTTGTTTGCAGTTTGGATAAGCATAGCTGTGGCTGCTACTGCCTGGAGACGAGTATGTCGCCCAAATGCAAAGGGGCAAGTCTTTTGGACAAATAGACTACTGGCCTTTTCTAGGGGCTGAGACTTTGGGTGAACACCTCTTTGGCTGTGCCCCTTGTCTTAAATACTTAGTTACATCTGGTATCACTAGTTGGCCTATCGTCCTTGCTCTGCTCTTGTCTGTCTAACTGCCTAATACATTACCTCAAGGATCCTGGCTCTGAATTCTTTTAGGGAAAATGGACATTGAATTTCTTCTGTAGCCGCTTCATGCTGAGGAGGGACGAAGTTTTCTCTCAGAGCCAAGAGATCCTGGCTGTCTGTCAGAGGGACGATGAGGCCTGGGCACAGGAGGAGGTGGGCTTGGGACCTGGCAGAGACAAACTGTAACAAATGGTCCGATGGAAGGGAAAGAAAACATCTCAGTTTTAATAACTTCTATTGAAATAGAATTTTTCTCCTCAAGATTACCCCCATGTCTATCAAAAGAGCCAGATCAAGGCTAACTTATCTATCGTATTCATTTTGGCCTGATTGTTTGCATAAACACAACAAGAATGGTAACTGACTACCTTTGCCAGAATTTCATGATTGAATCTTAGTGTGCTTTGTAGGGCCAGGAAGCCAAGCCATCCAGCTGCCGTCCAGCTGCCTGCAGTGTCTGCTGAGCGGGGGAAGTCCTCGCCTGCAGAGACTCCACCGGGCCCCGCCCTGGCCTTCCAGGCCCATCTCGGCAGCCCTCCTGCTTGACGCAGCTCAGAGTGCGTGGGGTTCTGCAGGGACACAGAGGTGTCCTTATTGCTCCCCTCTCCTCTGACCAACCGCCAGTGATGGCAGGGCATGGGCCTGACGCTCCAGCGCCAGCCATTTTCAGGGCTCCCAAGCAGGATACCAGGCTTTCTCCATGGCACTTTTTAAAAAAAATACATTTTATTGATTTTTACAGAGAGGAAGGGAGAGGGATAGAAAGTCAGAAACATCGATGAGAGAGCAACATTGAGCAGCTGCCTCCTGCACACCCCCCTCTGGGGATGTGCCCGCAACCCAGGTACATGCCCTTGACCGGAATCGAACCTGGGACCCTTCAGTCCGCAGGCCGACGTTCTATCCACTGAACCAAACCGGTTTCAGCTTCCTTGGCACTTTTATTGGCTTCAAGTCTGCAGAGTTCAGACAGGGCTCTTTAAAACATGATACTTCAGTCAGAGTTTTCAGCTATTAAAACCACTATTAGAAACCGGTCTTATGGAATTTATGCAAAGAAATATATTGCCATGATTTATTTATTAAGAATTGCCAAATTTTGGAGGAATTATATAAGGAGAAAAGTATCTTCTGATTTTTCTTGTTTTTCCTTTCTGTGGATTCTTCAGAGTAATATAACTGTCTTCAAATAGCAAAAAGAAATTCAAAATGTGTCTATATTTAAATAGACAGTTACAGCTGTCCCTGTAGTAGGGTTCCCCCTACTTAACTTGTCCTTAAAATTTCATATGGTCTCTGGCAGGGGTGACACGCCCTCTCAGAAAGGACTAAGGGAGCTTCATTTCTTCACAGGGTCTCACATGTCACAGGACCTCACGGGGTCTGTAATTCCTGTACCAGAGGGCTGGTGCTCACCACTTCCCTCTGTTCCACACAGGCCTCCCCGTTTCCTAAAGCTGAGGTGTGTGCCGCCCTGACATGGGCATGGCCACACAGACAGTAACATTGGCACTGCAGCCACTTCTGACAGCTAAACCTTCTGCTGCTAAACAGGACACATGATAGGGCTGTGTAAATATCTTAGGGCGGTAACTAAAGTCTATTCCTGACCTTCCCACACAAATCAAACTTGTCCTTGTCTTTCTGGAGTCATGTCCATGAAGACGCAGGCATCATCTTAGTCTGTTATAGTTTTCTGCAGGCCACTTCAGGACTGTGCATGGTGGCCAGTTCTTTCTAGCCACAAACACAGCTGTCTGTTTTCCCTAAAATTTATTCTGGCATGGGAGAAAGTTGTTTTGCTGTATGCAGGCAGCTTAAGCCGTATATAATTGAGCTTAGACATCTGCCTAGAAAGCTGTAATCTATAAGGTTAACATGCGGCCTTAAAGGGTCCTTCCAACCCAACAGGTCTCGGCAAGTCCTCAGTCAGACTCCTCCTCTCAGAGAATCTCAAAGTCCTGAAAGCCCCAGATCTAGGGAGAGCACCTTTCCTTTGCCCTTTGATTTAAGCTGCCAGTCCAAACCAGCCAGAATTGCAGTTAGAAACAGCTTTGCATATTGCAAAGCGCTTCTGTGGCAGTGGCTTGGGTATTAGGCCCCGTCTTCCCGCCAGTCCCCTTTGTGGCAGAGCAGCGACCAGGCCTCTCCCACGGGAGTGCACGGAAGGGGATCTCAGCCCCTCTTCCAGCAGCAACAGGTACTGAGCCCTTTCAGTACATTTCAAACAGGGAACTTCCACTAGCTCTGCCTGCTGCTCTCACAGATCCCGGCCTGCTGCTCTGTTCCCGGGGCTGCCGGAAGGCCAGTAGCAGTCACTGGCTTCTGGTTTAACTGTTGTAGCCAGCAAGCCAAAGGCCTAAGTCTTGTATTGCTTATTGTAAAACACTCATTACTCACTGGGCAGCAGCAGGGCAGCTGTTGTGTCAGGTAAATGTCTGTTGTCCCTCGCTTTTCTCGCTGCTGCGGCTTCTTCCAGGGCCACTGCAGTCAGCTCGGGCATCCAGTCCCCCTTCTTTTACCTGGCTCTTGGGGGCTGAGTCTGCCTAGCAACCAGTTTTAAATCGCCAGGGCAGCTGCAGATTTCAGCTTCGTGTCTCCTCCGCTTGGTTCCTGGGAGTTTAGTTTTTTTTAATGTATTAGAATTCTTTATTCTTAGAAACCTCAATTCTTTAATGATTATCAAAAGTGAACAGTTGGCATTTTAGATTAATATTTATGAACACATTTAAAATGTTTTTTTAAGAAAATATAACCTTCAGTGATAAAACTAAGAGCAGGTATCTAGTAAAAACTGCTATATTCTTATGTAATTTTAAGTTATTGTATTGGTCTAATTTAGTATTGGAAGGGTTAAAAAAGAATAGACCGGGGCAGCTAGATTAATTATGGTTGCAGAAAACTTGCAACCTTGAATCTAGTGAAGTTCTGATAAGACATGTGGACCAGACCCCGCGGTCTGCAGCCAGTGAAAGTCAACAAGACCTATCTCTCCCTGCTTCATAATTAACTGCTGACACCCTCCCCCGCTTTCTGCATTAACCATTTACTGTCTTGAAACAAGGCAAATGGTCTACGATCCTGTATATAGGTTTTTTACGTTTAAGATACTTTTTTCTTTCTGTAACCGTTGTTTTCCAACATAGATTTTTATCCTAAGCCCCTAGAGGATCTTAAATCCTCCTCCTTTACCACTCTTGATTTCTCTGATCACCCCTTCCCCACCCCGTCCCATCCCCCAGTCCAGTTGCTTGTCTCCCTTTCCCATTGTGAGTCAGAGGAAGACGTTTCCTACAGAGGGGAGAAATAGAAACAGTGGGAGTTTTGGAGAAAACTATAGACTACAGCTGTAGCAGTCCTCCCTCCCGGAGGCTGAGGTCCGACCCGTGGAGAAAAGTGACTCTTAGTCGGCCTGGAAAGAGAGTGGAGGAGGATAAGGGTGTGTAGGGAGATTTCTTGTGGACTGAAAAGCCTGAAAGAAAAGATCTTCAATCCAGTTACAGACGCTGTCAGAATCGCGATGAGGGAGGAAGGGAAAGACCAGGTTATGTCCTCTATGACTGAAAACAGCAAGGCAGACAAAACACACAACCATGAAGAAAGCAGACCACACAACACAACCAGGGTTAGCGGGGCCACAGACAGTTAATAACTTCAGCCTCAGTTCCACCAAAGGTGGCTCACGCTGGACTATGTCACAGGCAGGGACAGGACCTGTGAATCTCTCCGCCCTGCAGAGCTGTAAGCCCTGCCCCTGGACGTCTCCGATTAGCAAAAGAGATAAGAAAGCCATCAATAAAAGTTCTTTGTTCTTTGAAATGTCACAAATTTATACCTGTAATTTAACCCTAGGACTTCAAAATTTCAATTTAATATAGAATATTCACAAATCAGAGCAAACTGAAACCCTTACTTATACAAACACTAGAGGCCCGATGCACAAAATTTGTGCACGGTAGATTGGGGCGTCCCTCAACCCAGCATCCAGCCTCTCCAATCTGGGACCCCTCAAGGGATGTCCCAACTGCCCATTTAGGCCTAATCTCAGTAAGATTGGGCCTAAATGGGCAGTCGGACATCCTTCTCATAATTCAGGACTGCTGGATCTGAACTGCTCGCCTGCCTGCCTCCCTGATTGCCCCTAACCGCTTCTGCCTGCCAGCCTGATCACCCCCTAACCACTATCCTGCCAGCCAAATTGATGTCTAACTGCTTCCCTGCCAGCCTGTTTGCCCCCAACTTCCCTCCTCTGCCAGCCTGGTCACCCCTAACTGCCCTCCTGCAGGCTTTATCGCCCTCAACTGCCCTCTCTTGCAGGCCTGTTCCCTTCCAGTGGCCCTCCCCTGCTGGCCATCTTGTGTCCACATGGGGGCAGGATCTTTGACCACATGGGTGCAGCCCTCTTGTGTGTTGGAGTGATGGTCAATCTGTGTATTACTCTTTTATTAGATAGGAAAGAGGCCTGGTGCATGCATGGGGGCCAGCTGGTTTGCCCTGAAGGATGTCCCAGATCAGGGTGGGGGTTCCCTTGGGGCATGGCGCCACCTTGGGGAAAAGCCTATGGTGGTTTGTAGGCCAGCCACACCCCCAGTGACCCAAGTGGAGGCCCTGGGATCTTGGATTAATTTATCTTCTACAATTGAAACTTCGTAGCCTGGAGTGGAGCCAAGCCTTCTGCTCACTCTGCAGTGACAGCTATTTCTGTTTGGATTTAAATTCTATAATTGAAACTTTGTAGCCTAGAGTGGAGGCCTAGGCTAGGGCTGCAGAGGTTTGGCTTCCTCCATCGCCTGGGCTACCCTAGCCTCTGCTCTCTCCAGCTCCATGGCTGCCGCCATTTCTATTGGGATATATCTTCTATAATTAAAACTTTGTAGCATGGAATGGAGGCCTAGGCCGGCAAGGACAGGCGGAAAGCTTGGCTTCCTACCATTGTCCAGGAAACCCAAGCCTCACTCCTGCTCTCAGTGCTACAGCCATCTTAGTTGGGGTTTATTTGCATAATTTGCTCCTGATTGGCTGATGGGCATGGCTTCATCAGAGGTAGGGTCAGTTTTCATATTAGCTACATGGGCTGATTCCCTCTCGAACAGAGAGCAAAAATCTCTGAGAAAAAGAATACTTAGCAGCTCTTAAAGACTTTTGCATTCCATCACAGCAGGTCTGCTCTATCTTTAAACAAATTAAACAGTAGAAAGAGATAACAAATACTCTCATGTGTACAGCCAGAAGGCACAAAGTAGCTTTCACTTCACACAGACCAGTTAATAAGCAGATAATTATGTCGAGACAGACAAACATCCATACTCACACTCTCTCAATAGATTAGCCCAGACTGGAGCTGAGCAGATAAACGCCACCTGATGCCTGAGGAAGTCCTTGACTTCTGGGAAGGCAATCAAACTCCCCCTTCCACTCACTCGGAGTGAGCCTGACTGACGGGGCCCCCACCTTGCTGATTCTGTCGACAGGTCCAGAAGTGTCTGTTCACTCTCTCTTGATCCTAGCCGGTTCCTGGGCTGAGTTCGGGGAGCTCTTGGAGTCCCCCGGTTCAATTCTGCTAAATGAGCAGAGCAGCGCCTCCTGTAGGCCTATCCGGCTCCTCCGGGCCCCAAACCTGGCCCATTCGCCGGAGGCCAAAAGGCCAAGCACAGTCATTCCCCGGCCCAGGGAACCACTAATGCTACCGAAAACTGGAGAAGAACCAAGCAATACTTAGAGAGATGGAGTTACATTTATTACACGCGGGTCCAGAGGAGAATGTCTCTCAAATTCTGGGCCCCAACATGGAGGAACTTTCCCTATTTATGTTTTTACCTTCTTTGTCTCCCAGATGTGGGGTGTTTCCGGCCCCCTTTGCAAGTTCTTAAAGAGCCCCTGTGTGCTGGGGCCTTGAGACCTCAACCAAAGGCCTGGCCTGGCGCCAACACTGGTAATTTCATCCGGGGAAGCTTTAATGGCCTCTCTGAAGTGGGAGTAGTTTTATTTTCCGTATTATTTAAGCAAGCAAGCATTTACAGAAGCCCAGTAGCAGGGTTAAAATTTCCAACAGCAGTTTTTATATAAGTTGGATGCTTCATCTCTGCCAGGATCCTCTGACCCCAATCCTCTGTAGTCGGACTGTTACCAGGTTCACTGTCCTCACAGAGCTGTTTTCTGCACATAGACTCCCTGAGTGTGCACACACGCTCCTTTGGTTTAAATGCACGATGGAGCATGTTCTTCTCACCTTCCCCTGGAGAAGACTGCTGGAGGTAGTTCCAGGTCCGTAAACGTCTGTGCTGCATTCTCATAAGGAGCTGCGTGATACCCCATATAAAAGAATGAATGTCTCATAGCTTATTTAGTTGTCATGTCTTTGATGGCCAGTTAGATGGTTTCAGTGTTTTGCTTGTTTAAACAGCATTGCAGTGGATGTCCTTGTTATGTGTCTATCATATGTGAATTTGGATTTCTAGAAGTGCAGGTCAGTGGCTGTGTACATTTTGAATTTTTGTAGATATTTCCAGATCGCCTGTTAAGGGTTTTGTCAGTGCATGGGCGTAGCTGCTGCCCTCTCTCTGCACCTCACAGCCTCTCCTGAGGTGTCATTTGCCAATTGCGTAGGTGAAAAAGCCAATTTCACTGTGTTATATGGCATTTTTCCAAAAATGAATAAAATTAATTTCCTATGTTTAAGTAATATTTTTTGTTTATTTCCTATGTACTATTTATAACTTTTGCTAATTTTCTTATTTACTAATCTTTTAAAATTAATATTGAGCTTTTACAAATGTTCATTTTGCAGTGTTACAAATATTTATTACCACTTTGTCACTTTTTTAAACCTTGGTTATGATATTTTTTTGTGCAGAAAGTTTTAATTTTATGTGGTCAAATTTGTCATTCTTAAGTAACTTAAGAGCTTAAATAACTTAATGATGACAGTAACATAGACTTAATGTGTGATGTCTTTCTTAGAAAGTCTTCTACCCTGTTGAGATTTTTAAAATTCCCACATTATCTTCCCATATTTTATGGTGGTGTGTCTGCATATAAATCTTAGGTTCATTAGGAAGTTATATTGATATGAAGATGAGGTATACAATGTCATTTGTTTAGGCTACTCAGTTGCCCAGCGCTATAGAGTAATATACTTTCTCTATAGATGACTATTATCTCCATTTCTATTTGCACCTCCCTGGAGGTCTCTGACATTGACTTGTCTACTCATGCAGAGTATTGTGTGTGATGATTTAGTGATAAATGAAGGAACAGCTTTAAAATTTAGTAGTATGTATTTCAGTGTCAGTAGAAACCTAACTAGGATATCAATCAAATGTGTGATTTCCCTGAGATGCTTGTTCATGGTGGAGTTAGCTAGGGAGCTTTGTGGTGAGCCAGGTGCAGGCATGTGTGCACCAGCACAGCATGGGCTCTGTTTGTAGCCCTGCTCCATATCGCTAGTGTGGGTCCCTATATGCCGACTCTCCTGTGTGTTGTTGTAGGTTTGGTTGTTCATTTTTATTAGCAGCATGGCAACATTTCACTTTCAGAAGGTGACAGCTATTTGCTAGTGTGTGACACATGTAGGTATTCGTAATTTTGAATTAGGATCATGCCTCTGCCTTTATTTTTTCTGAGCCTTTAAAGAACTTAGTTTCAAATGGGGCTTTTCAGAAATAAATGCATTATGTTTTGTTGTAATCAGTGTTTATTTTTTAATTTAGTTCATTTAAAATGTAACTGCACTTTGGACTTCATTTAGGAAGTATGTACTTTCTACTTTGTCAATGTTATAGGCTTTATATTTAGTGTAGCGAGCGATGCAAGGTTTCCTCTTGAAATGAATATAATTAAGTTGAAAAAGAGTCTTTTGTCAAGATAAAAGTTTTTTATCCTTTGCCTCTATCTAGTGGTGCTGCCTGATGGCCTTGTGCCTTTCTCCTGGTGAGATTCGCCTGGTTGTGTGGTTGGTGTCTGCTGGGTTGCTACTGTCTTTCCCTTGGTGATTGCTAAATGTTTTGAGGAAGATACTCAGAGATCAGGAAGCTCTTTGTTTTAGCTCAGGCCTTGGCCTGCTAGCGTTAGCATAGGGCAGTAGGCTGTTTGCCTCTTTCCTTTACATTCATTAACTGAATAAATTCTGAGGAAGAGGTTTTTCTTTTCTCCTATATGTATTTGATTGTTTATGTAATTGGAGTCGTGGATATATGTTTTACTCTATGATTAAAATTCAGAGCTATCACTAATAATTGTGAAAGAATATCAGAAACACCTAAATCAGGGACAGAGTCCAGGATGTGATAGAGTTCCAGATTGGTGAGAATTAAGGAGAAAGAGTAAGTCCAGCAAGGATCTGGATAGGATCCTAGAACAGGTAAAAATCACCAGTGGGAAATCGGTGAATTTTTAACATCTGTAGTGTTGTAGTTAGTAATACTGTACCTGTATTAATTTCTTATTTTTGCTAATTTTACTCCAGTTATGGAGGGGGAGTGGGTAAAACATAGAAGGATAAGGGAACGCTTATGATCATTCTGCAAATTTTTTTTTGTCTAAAATTAAAAATAAAAGTTTCAAAAGTCAGTGGTACAGATAGAATAAGTATGGTAGACTTTGTGGAGATGGCAAAGGGCCACCTGTGAGACACTGGAGAAAGAAGACAAGGAAAAGGGGGAGGGGAAGGGGAGGAGAGGAGAGAAAGGGAGGTCTTCGTGCCCAGAAGTCCCCTTCCTTCTCTCTTCTTCCCTCTTCAGGGGCTTTAGGTAAGTGGTCCCTGACCTTCCACCCTCTGTGCCTTCATTGCTGCATGAAGTGTAGCACATGTGGCTTTTGTTCCCATGTATGTCCCACTCCCACTGATCTCTGCTATAACTTGAAGCTTATGTTATAGATCACTGGGCTTCAAACTCAAATTCCTGAGAAAGTCTAGTATTTGATTAGAATTCAATTAAGCTTTTTGATACTTAGTACCTATTTTGATTGAAAATATTGCAATGGTATGGTTACTCCTTCTATTAAACTATTTTGTTTTACTTAAGTGTAAATATTAATTGAACTCCTATATGTGCCAGACATTGAAGTAGATGATAGGAGATGTACTCTGAACTTTTAGATTAGTGATGATTAAGCTCAGATGTGTGTAGAAGTAAATTTAGTGACATTTTCCAGCATGTACCTTTTTTAAGATAAAGTGTTGGTTTATTTAATTTTAGATCTTAAGTATGGTTTTTGTAATTATAACAGTGTATACTATTTTAGGAAATCTGAGGTTTTTAGTTATGATGAAATGATGAAAACACATTAAATCTGGACAAATGGAAATAAAGGAAAATAAATCCTATGTAATAAAAGCATAATATGGTAAGTGTCCGATCGATGTTTCAACATTCAGTCAACCACTCAACCAGTCGCTATTATGTGTACTGACCACGAGGAGGCAGACACTATGACCAGTAGGTTAGCTTGCTGCTGGGGTCTGGCCTATCGGGATTAGGCAAGAGGGCTGGACACACCCTGGAACCCTCCCGTAGTCCCTCCCTGGCCAGCCGTCCCCCATCAGTCCCCATTGGGACTGGGCGAGATGGCTCCAGTTGCTGGCCAAGGGACCCCACTCATGCATGACTTCATGCACCGGGCCTCTAGTTGTTAATATAAACATACCAGCCAGTTCTATTTACAAAAATAAATAGAACTGGTTGGTTTTTGTAAAAAAAATAAATTTACAAAAATAAAATGCAGTTCTGGGGGAGAGAAGCTATATTTTTATTGATTTCAGAGAAGAAGGGAGAAGGAGAGGAAGAGAGAGAGAGAGAAATATCAATGATGAGCCCTAGCTGGTTTGACTCTGTAGCTATAGCGTAGGGAGGCAGACTTAAGGGTCCTGGATTTGATTATGGTCAAGGGCACATGCCCAGGTTACAGGCTCAATCCCCAGTGCGGGGGTGTGCAGTAGGCTGTCAAATAGTGATTCTCTCTCCCTTCCTCTTTGGAATAAATCAAAATATGTTGTAAAAAATAAGAAATATCAATGATGAGAGAGAATCATTGAGCAGCTGCCTCCTGCATGCCCCCTACTGGGAATTGACCCCGCAGTCAGGCATGTGTCCTGACCAGGAATCCAACCATGACCTCCTGGTTCATACACATGGAGTGGCCAGATTGTTATGAGCACCCATCAGTACTTCGTTGGGCCACCTTTTGCCTTCAATGCTGTGGCGATTCTCCTTGGCATTGACTCCACGAGATGCTGAAAGGTGATGGGAGAAATCAGACACCGTGCCCGATGAATAGCACTGTCCAGTTCTGTGAGATTTGGTGGTTGTGGAAACAGCTGCCTGATGGCTCTTTTAATTTCGCCCCACAAATGCTCAATTGGATTGAGATCTGGTGATTGTGGGGGCCACCTAAACAAGGTGAAGTCTCCCTCATGTTCTTCAAACCACTCCTGTACAATACGAGTACAGTGGCATGGTGCATTGTCTTGTTGGAAGAAGCCATCTCCATTAGGATACGCCATCCACATGATAGGATGACTTGATCAGCAACGATACTTAGGTATGTTGTGCTATTCAGACATCGTTGTTCCACACAAATTAAAGGGCACAAATCATGCCAGGAAAAATGCCCCAAACCATAACACTGCTCCCACCAGCTTGAAGGTTTGTACTCATGCATGTGGGGTGCATGCTTTCATGTTGTTTCTGAGAAATTCTCGCTCTGCCATCTGCATGATGCAACTGGAAACGTGATTCATCAGACCACATGACTTTTTCCAATGCTCGACTGTCCAATCCTTGTGTTCCTGTGTGAATTGGAGATTTTTTTTTAAATACATATTTTATTGATTTTTTACAGAGCAGAAGGGAGAGAGATAGAAAGTCAGAAACATCGATGAGAGACATTGATCAGCTGCCTCTTGCACGCCTTCCACTGGGGATGTGCCCGCATCCAAGGTACATGATGCCCTTGCCGGAATCGAATCCGGGACCCTTCAGTCCGCAGTCCAACGCTCTATCCACTGAGCCAAACTGGTCTTGGCTGGAGATGTTTTATCTTGGTAACTGCAGACAGCAAAGGTGTTTGAACAGGCATTCGGCTTCCGTATCCCATACGGTGCAGTGTACGGCTAAATTGCCTACAAACGTCAGGTGGTCATAATAATCTGGCCACTCAGTGTATTTTAATTATGATGTGTCTGGGTGTGGTCCTGTTTTGGTTCTACTTGCTTAGGGTTCTCTGTGCCTCCTGAACTTATGTGACTTTTTCCTTTACTCTGTTAGGGAAGTTTTCTGCCTTTATTTCTTCAAACACTTTCTCTAGCTTTTTCTGCCTCTCTGGCACACCTGCTATACTAATGTTGTTATGTTCATGTTGTCCCACACCTCCCTTAAGCTGTCCTCTTATTTTTTCATTGTTTTTTCTTTTTTCTCTGATTTTCTTGCAAGAAAAATGATTTTAAATACGATGTTTCATGCAGTAAACACGGGTTATTTAAGAAAAAATGATCTCATATATAATATTACATGCAATAAACATCATTATTTCAAGAATAAAAGGACTGTAGTATAATAATATTACCAAAACTGTACTACCAGAATGATATCACAAAAGTCGTAGGAAATATTTCAAATCTGCAAATAACAGGATTACTTCTATATTCTAGAATATTTCCCCCTGTTTGGCTCTCTTTTAGTTCAACAGTGTATGTTGTTCATTATATTTCACAAATGGGTGAGATCATATGATATTTATCTTTTCTCTGACTTGCTTATTTTGCTTAGTATGATGTTTTTAAAAATATATATTTTATTGATTTGTTACAGAGAGGAAGGGAGAGGGGTAAAAAGTTAGAAAGATTGATGACAGAAATATTGATCACCTGCCTCTTGCACACCCTCCACTGGGGATGTGCCCGCAGCCAAGGTATATGCTCTTGACCGGGATTGAACTTGGGACCTTTCAGGTTCTATCCACTGAGCCAGACTGGTTTTGGCCTTAGCATGATATTTTTAAAGTCTATTTTGTTGGATATGAGTATTGCTACTTCAGCTTTTTTCCATTTGCATGGGAAATTCGTTTCCATCCCTTCACTTTCATCCTGCGTGTGTCTTTTGTTTTGAGTTGGATTTCTTATAGATAGCATATAGTTGGGTCATGTCTTGTATCCATTAAGCTGCCCTACACTTTTTGATTGGAGCATTTAATCCATTTACATTTAGGGTTATTATTAGGAGGTGCTTATTTATAGCCATTTTAATTCTTTATGGCTAGGTTTCTCTCTCTGTTTCTTCTTTTCAGCAATGCATTGCAGCAGTCCCTTTAGCATTTCTTGTAATGCAGGCTTGGTGGGGATGTATCCTTCAGCCTTTTTGTTTGTTTGTTTGGGAAGTTCTTTATTTGACCATCTATTTTGAATGATAGCCTTGCTGGAGATAGTAATCTTGGTCTCAGATCCTTGCTTTCCATTACCCTGTGTACTTCATGTCATTCCCTTCTGGCCTGTAGAGTTTCTGATGAGAGATTAGGTGTCAGCCTTATGGGAACTACTTTATAGGTAACAGTTTTCTCTTGCTGCCTTTAAGATTCTCTTTGTCTTTAAATTTTGGAATTTTAATTATGTGTCTGGGTGTGGATCTGTTTGGATTATTCTTGTTTGGGGTTCTCTGTGCCTCCCAAAACTTGTGTGACTTTTTCATTTACCAAGTTAGGGTGGTTTTCTACCATTCTTCCTTCAAACACATTCTCCATTCCTTTCTCCCTTTCTGCCTCTTCTGACATACCTATTATTCTAATATTGTTATGTTTCACATTGTTCTACAGCTCCCTTAAGCTGTCCTACTGTTGTTTAATGTTTTTTCTTTTTGGTTTTCTAATTGGGTGATATTTTAAACTCTGTCTTCTAATTCACTGATTCAATCCTCAGCTTCTCCTAATCTGCTGTGTATTCCTTCCAATGTGTTCTTTATTTGGGTTATGTCATTCTTTATCTCAGACTACTCTTTTTTCATGGTTGCTATATCTTTATTCATGTTGTTCAGCATCTTTACCATCATTACTCTGAACTCTGTTTCAGATAAATTACTTAACTCTGCTTCATTTATCTCTTCTTCTGGAGAATTCTCTTGTCCTTTTATTTGGGGGTTGTGTCTTTGTCTCCTCATTTTGGCTGCCTGTTTGGGTTTGTGACTACTTTGTATCAGGTAGATCCTCTATGCCTCTCAATCTCAAGTGCAGGACAGTGTCAACTGCTGCTCCTGGTTAATTAGATCAGGCAACGACTCAAAGCCTCTAGAGACCACCCCTGTCCACAGACTTCTAGGATTCCAACTTTAAATTGCTCTCAGGCAATCATCCCCAGGTGTAGTGAGAGTTGTTGTTGTTGTTTTTAATAGGGTGGGGCAGTTGCTTTTGCCTGGAGGCTTATTGTTATTTTTAGTCTTTTAAATGGCCTCAGGGCAAGGTGTTTTCTAATAGGTATATCAACTGTCTTACCCCCAGGCAAGGCAGATGTCTGTGTGGGTTAGATGTTCTCCTCTTGGTGAGGGAATGACTCAGTATAGGAAACTGGAGGTCTCTGCCTTCTAAGTTCTAACCTCCCAGTCCCCAATCCTGGCTTCTGCTTGTATAGCTTGAGTCCACTCTACTCTCCCTCTGTTGGAGCATAAGATGGCTGGCTCCACAAGGAATTTTGTGCATTGGTCCTTTAAGAGAGTGCCTGAATTTCCAGCCATCACTCCCTGGCAGACAGCAGCCTGCTGCTTTTCACAGCCAGATGTTATGTGGGTACCCTTCTCAGTTGTGGTGCACTCTGCTGGGGGGCCCAGCTTAGGGATTAGATCCCAGAGTTCTCAGTGGGTTCCCTCTCATCCTCCCCCAGCTGAAATATCTCTCTGGGTCTTCAGTTGCCATCTGTGGGTGCTGACCCAGCCAGTCCTTTCTTGCCTCTGCCCTCCTACCAGTCACTATGCCATCTCCACTTTTGGTCCTCCAGTATCAGGGTTCTCTTTCCAGTTTTCCGTTGATTATTCAGGAAATTCTGTATTTTAGTTGTGATTATAGTTTGTTTCTGGGAGCATGTCCATGCAACGTCCACTTACTCCGCCGCATTTTTAATCTCCTGGCTCATATATCGGCTCAACTGAGCCGCACTGGCCCGGTGGGCATGTTCATTCTACTCGAAACGTTTGATTGTCCCACTCATTATTTAGTCTTTTCTGCATTCTGGGTAATTTCATTCAAAAGTTAGTTTTATGTATGATGAAAAAACAGTAAAAAATTTTAACTCGATAACGATAAAGAAATTGACTTTCCATTGAAATTTAAGATAATTGTAGACTTCTGTGCAGCTGTTAGAAATAACATAGAGCTGAGACCGGTTTGGCTCAGTGGATAGAGCGTTGGACTGCGGACTGAAGGGTCCCGGGTTCAATTCCGGAAAGGGCATGTACCTTGGCTGCGGGCACATCCCCAGTAGGGGGCGTGCAAGAGGCAGCTGATCGATGTTTCTGACTTTCTATCTGTCTCCCTTCCGCTCTGTAAAAAAATCAATAAAATATATTTTTTAAAAAAAGAAATAGCATAGAAAGATCCTTCCTTGACATTGCCTCATTTCCCCTGGGGGCTATACTTTGCAAAAGTAGTCATTGTCACAAGCAGGGTATTGGCATTGATACAATGTACCAATCTTGTTCATATCTCCTGTATCACTTGAACTCACTTTGTGTGTGAAGAAATCAAGTTTTGTTCTTAAAAACTACTGAAGTACTAACTTTAAATCTGTGACCTCTGAAAACCACTTAACCTCTTGTGCCTCAGATTTCTCACTAAGTCAGTTGGTTTGATTGGATGATCTTTAGAATCCTTTTTGGGTCAAAACATTCTATAATTTTTCTCTTTATGTTTAGGAAGAAAAGGCTTCTCTTTTACATCGTACTCAGGAAGAAAGAAGAAAGAGAGAGGTAAAAACAGTTTTTTAATAGTCTATAAATAAGCATTTTTTAATTCTGGGTTTTACTGTTTTATATATAGATAATGTATTCAGTGTGATGAAATATATGTATATTTACATGTATATATTAAACTTTAGAAACATTTCTGGATTTGTTGGATTTTACAGTAAAGCATTTATTTCGACACCAATGTAAAAAAGATGGACGAAAGGGCAGTTTGTTGATTAGGCGGCATTCCTAAAAGGCATGAAACAGTGCCACATGGGAGATGGAGTACCCAGTTTAGTGTCGATCTGAGTTTGACTCCTGACCCTCGTTTTCTGCATCTTTAAAACGAGAAATTCTCACCTGGCAGGTTATTGTCCGAGTTGCATGTAAAGGGTCTTTCTTAGGGCTGGCTCACCACTGGCTGTCACACGTGGTACCTGCAATATTTCAATGATGACAAAGAATACATTATTTTGCTAGGTCACTAAAGACAGTTTTAAGTCAATAAAAATCAGAGTTTTCTGCTTTGAAACAAGGATGTGACCCTTAAAATAGGTGTTTGTATTGTCTGTATTCTTTTAATATTTAAAACCAAAACCTAAAAAAAGGTCTCACTATTCGGGTGGGATTGTAAAGTATTGTAGCCATTTTGGAAAACAGTCTGCAATTCCTCGGGTATTAATTTCACTCCTGAATTTACTCAAGAGAAATGAAAATTGTTTGTCCACACAAAAACTTGTCCATGAATGTCCAAAGTAGTATTGCTCATAGTAGCCCAAAGAGGAAGCACACATGTCCATTGGCTGATTAAAAATGTGAGGCAGCCATACAATGGCTATTGATCGGCCATAAAAAAGACTGAAAGACTGATATGTTATCAATGTGTGTGAACCTTAAAAAATGTCATACCGGCCCTAGCTGGTTTGGCTCAGTGGATCAAGTGGCAGCCCATGTGCGAAAGCGTCCATGTCCATGTTCGATTACCAGCAAGGGCACATACCTGGGTTGCAAGCTCTGTTCTCCGCCCTGGTTGGGGCGTGTGTGGGAGTCATAGAATCCATGTGTCTCCATTACATGGATGGTTCTCTCTCTGTCTCTTCCATGCTTCCTCTAAAAAAATAAAGAATAAAAGTTATTTTCAAACAAACAACACTTCATGCCAAGTGAAAAAGCCACAGCCCGGCCGGTGTGGCTCAGGCGACGCAGTGTCGTCCCGGGCCCCAGTTCGGGTCGGTCAGGGCACGTGCCCCGGCTGCAGCTTAGTCCCCAGGAGGGGTGTGCTGGAGAGATGAGTGAATGGTTCTCATTGGTGTTTCCCTCTTTCTTTCTCTCTCTGAAATCCATAAAAACATACATATTTTTTAAAAAGCCACATGTTCTGTGATTCCACTGTAGGAAGTAGCCAGAGCAGGTCATTTCATGCAGGTAGAAAATTCAAGTGGTTGCCACAGGCATGGCAGCAGGGGAAGCAGGGCAGGGAGTGAGGGTGACTGTGAATGGACAGATGGTTTTTGGGGAGCGGGTGACAAAAGTGTTCTAAAATTAGGTGGTTGCACAAATTTGAATATATTAATAGTTGGTGATGGTACAGTTTAAAAAGAGTGACTTTTGTGCTAAGTGTATTATATAGATGTAATTTTTAAATCTTTACTAACTAAATGGTATTTTCACTGATTCTGACTGCTTGTTCCCTCCTTCCTCCTTTATTTAGGAAGAAAGGCGAAGATTGAAAAATGCAATCATTATTCAGTCATTTATTCGAGGCTATCAAGACAGAAAACAGCAAGTAAGTATTTATAAACTGAGAACAGTCAGAAAGGCACGTAAGTACTTATCTATAATAATAAAAGTGTAATATGCACATTGATGACCAGACAGCAAAACGACCATTCGGACGACCACACTATGACACGCACTGGTGCCAGGCCAGCCAAGGCGGGTGTGATGTAAGGGGGCTCTGCCATTGCCCCATGATCACCCCGCAGAGGGAGGCCCAGGCCAGCGGGGTGATCGATGGGGCCTCTGCAATTGCGGAGCACTGATCGATGGTGGAGCCCCGAAATCTATTGCCCCAAAGAGGGAAGCCCAGGCTATCTGCAGGTGGTGCTGCAGTGGATGGGCAGGGCCTCCCTCTACAGGCGATCAATCTGCCCCCCCCCCCCCCCCCACGATTGGTTGCCACGCAGAGGGAGGCCCGGGCTAGCCAAGCAATTGTACTCCATGCCTGTTGCCCACAGTGGCAGGCAACCGGTGGCGGGGGGGGGGGGGGGGGGGGCGCAGCACTGCACAGATGGCGGGCACGGGTTGAGGGATACCCCCTACCACCCCCCCCCCCCAGTCCCCGCACAAATTTCACACACCTTTTGTTTTAAATAATAACTTTGGGTTCCTAGATGTGGAATTTATGTTCATGTATTTCTGTATGCCTGTGTCACGAAAGTTAATGTTGATGATAGTGTTTCCCCCAGTAACTAGTTTTTTATTAGTTTAGATTTACCTAAAGATCTATAGGTAGGTGAGGTTTTTTTAAAATAGTAAAATATAAGCATGCCAAACCACAGGTAAAGATCTAAAGAGGAAGAAGTGATGGAAGACTCTTGGTGGGCGTTGAAGAGTCTGCCATTCCATTACAAGTGTTTGGGTTTTATTTCACCTGATACCCATAACTCCACGACATGGTCATTGCCTGGTTCCCCGTCCTGTGTGCTGACTGTGTGCTCTTCTGTTTCAGTACGCCATTCAAAGAACTGCTTTTGACCGCTGTGCTAACTCACCCCAGGCTGGGGGCACATTTCCCATTGCCAGTGGTCCCAACCTGACTGTTTTGGTGAGGCAGCTTCTGTTTTTTTACAAACAGAACGAAGACTCAAAACGTTTGGTGAGTGTTAACTGTGTTTTCACTAATCTGGTTTTATATAATCTCCAGTTTTCTGAAACATAGGTCAAATAACCCTCTGCTGTCTCATCTTCATAAACTTTTCCTCAGTGGGAATAGGTTGTCTTTGTATGGTGTTTTACCTCTTAAAGATTGATGTAAATTTTTAATATGGAAAATTTCAAATATAAGAAAAAGTAGACTAGTGTGTGGAGCCATCCACCACATACCCATGACAGACATTGACACCTGATTTCACACAGAACCCCCCAACCTGTGCCTTTGATTACTGTGAAGGGAATCGTGAATATTACAGCCTGTTATCTGTATTCTCTTTAGTCTAAATCCCAAATTATAGGGTCTCTTCCTCAAAACATCCAAAATATAATTGGATAACTGGACCACTTAAATGGTCTAAGCCAGTGGTTAGCAAACTGTGGCTCTCGAGCCTCGGTTTGCCACTCTGTTGACTAATGAGTTTGCCAACCACTGGTCTAGGCTTCTGCTGTTCTCAGTGATGAGAAGCAGCATGAGTTAATGGTGGGAGTATATAGGGATTCACAATTAACAGTCGGTGCAGAGGACAAAGGCATACCTTCCTGCTTGGCGGTTGTTTGGCTGCAGGTCCCAGCACTGCTTCCTGAGAAATCTGTGGGAAAAATGTGCCGCAAACTAGAGCTGGTCTAGGTGGCAGTGCCAGTGGCTCTGCCCTCCCCTGCTCTGGACTTCCTGAGTGCCGGCCCTTCCAGGCATCTCTCTGAAGTTCAGAGGAGGCAGCATTAGGAAAGTACACAACAGGTTGTCCTGGTTCCCTGTACTCTGGTCTTGCAGAGGGAAGACCTCCACGAGCTGCCAGGTGGTGCCAGGGCCTGTCAGCCAGTTATCCCCAAGCACCCTTCCCTTAGGAATTGCTCCTGCTGCCTCCGGGGAAAAGTCTGGTTGCTCTCCCCAGGGTTCCCCAGGTGCAGCAGGCATAACCAGAGAGATGGGCAGGGACTGCGTGCTGACTCTAGGCTTTGAGCAAATATGAGGCCAAGCCTCTTGTGCAGAGTCTGAATCTCAGTAGAATTAAATGCCATCAAACCTGGTTAATGTGACAAGAGTGAACTTGATATTCAGTTTGCACACAAAGTGTAAGCACAGTAAATCAGTCACGTGTGTGAAGTCTCCTGGCCAGTCTTCAGATTTCCTGACTTGCACTGGAGAAGCATGATGCCACTTCTGGTTCGTGTTTCAGGCACTCTGTATAGCACTAAGCATGCGTCTCCCCATTTTCACCTCCCTGGTGACTTGCCTTGATCTCTGTTACAAATACACTGAGTGGCCAGATTATTATGATCTCTGAATGCATAATAATCTGGCCACTCAATATATATCCTATATAATAAAAGGCTAATATGCAAATTGTCCCCTCGACCAAGAGTTCGACCAGCAGGCAGGTCGGCCAACCGCCCATGTCCCCTCCCTCTGGCCAGGCTGGCTGGACCCCAACCCATGCATGAATTCATACACTGGGCCTCTAACACACACACACACTGAGTGTATATATTATGATCTCTTTTCAGATAATAATCTGGCCGCTCAGTGTATAATAAAGTAGAAGTGATTCCCCTTTAGGTATTGAGTTTTCAGAGTCATTTGTGACAGCTGCATCCATACAAGCAGGATGCGAGTTAGAGATCTGTCTGATAACTTGCTGAGCTCACTGAGGTGATCCTGTGATCCTGACTTTCCCCAGCTGCATTGAAATATAACTGACAAAAGTGTGGGATCTTTACAGTGTACACTGTGATGATTCTGTGTACATAAACACTGGAAGGTTCCTGCGTCACCTCAGTGTCACACACCTGAGCACCTGCTGGAGCAGTGTGCCTGAGTGCCTTTTCTGCCAGAGCTGCATGGAGCACCCAGTAGGAGAGGGTGCTGGGGACACGGGAAGGGCAGGGGAAACGTGCCCTGAATGACTAGTCTCATCATTGGGTTCTCCTGTATTTTTATTATGGATTGCTCATTTTTCTAATGAACTGTTTCTGTTTCAGATTTACGTGAATTTTAAGGGTTCTTTGTTTTAGTAATAAATGTAGTAATGTAGCTTACTGCCGGGAGTGCCGTTTTAAGGGACAGTCGACAGTGTGTGTGTACTGCTCAATAAAACCTGACCCGGAGAAGTCACCTCTCACCGTGCCTGATCTATTAGTGTTGGTTACATGTCTGTTTACCAGCTGAGGGGATCTGAAATGATGGTGGTTTGTAACAACTAGCTCTGTGGATTGAGAGTTGTAATCTCTGTGTTTTGCTGTTCCAGATATGGATGTACCAGAACCTAATTAAGCACAGCTCTCTGTTTGTCCAGCAGTTGGATGGATCCGACAGACTTACATGCTTATTTCAGATAAAGAGGTTGATGAGCCTCTGTTGCAGGTAAATCTCACCATCGTTGACAGCGTGTGTAAATGTGCTGATTACTTTGAATATCTGGATGGGTACCTGCAACAGTGGAATTTTGTTGTTTCCTTTTGATACTACAGAGTGTTCTGTGTGTCATAATTTTTAATCCTGGTGAACGTGGCCTGTAGACATTAAAATGTAGGTCTAACCATCCAGGGGATATGTTCTTTCATGTATGTCCTGGGATAACTGTGTGGCCCAGCCAAGCAAGGCTTGGTGTTGGAAACAGCTAGAGCACTGCTGCTCTGAGCCCATACATTGTTCTGAATTCTGTCGACTATGCCAGCTGTAGGGGCAGGTTCCTTCTCGAATCCTGCCCATTGCACTAACTGTCTGTCTGAGCCCCTCTGCCAGGAACTGGACCTCTTTAGATTGAGAAGCCATGAGAAGTTCTGAGTTTATATAGAAAGCCTTTTATTATAGAAGCTAGTGGCCATATAGCCATCAGACAGAACAGCCCTTCAGAGCAGTGCCATATAGATAGCTACACATCTGCTGGTGAACAAATACATCTTTCCTACGAAGGCAACATTTTTAGCCTCTGCACCCACAGCTGTTATCTGATCACCTGCACGCTGCCCTTAGACTTGCTACCTCACATCATAGTGGCACCTGAGCTCTCTGGCCTCAGTAGCCTCTCCTGCCTTCCCTAGCCTCTCCTCTCTAGCATACTAGCTTTACATGGTAGCCATATCTGAGCTCTCTCTGAGCTCTTAGCCTTTCATCCTAGCAGTACCAGCTCTCAGCTTCATCTGCCTCATTTGAGCTCTCTAGCCTTAGTAATAGCCTATCTAATAAAAGAGCAACATGCAAATTGACTGTACCTCCACTATGGCTCAAAAGCCACGCCCACCAGCCAATCAGGAGTGAATATGCAAATCAACCCAACCAAGGTGGTGGTTAATTTGCATATCCAAAAACTGAATTGTGGGAAGCCAAGTGCTGCAAAAGCGAACAAAGCTGCAGAGAAGCAAAGCAGAGTGGTAGAGACTGGAGGGAAGCGGCGGGGCAGGGGATGAGGGAGGGAAGTAGGTGAGGTGGGGGAGAAGGGAGGGAAGCAGATAAGGTGGAGGGAAGGGAAGGAAGCAGGGGGGTGAGAAGGAAGGGAAGCAGGGAGGCGCAGCAGAAACTGCTGCAGGAAGCCCTATTGCAGGAATCTTCCTGTAACAGGCCTCTAGTCTATATAAAAGGCTAATATGCTAAGTGTCCATCCAACTGGTCACTATAATGTACACTGACCACCAGGGGGCAGATGCTCAACACATGAGCTACTGTGATGCACACAGAAAAATGACACCATGGACCTGGCACCCACAAAGCAACACTCAGCTTCTCCCAAGTGGAAAACAGGCCCCACCATCACCCCAGAGCATCAGCCTACCAAATCACAGCCAACACTGCTCAGACCCCCTGGCGCAAAATTCAGCCCACAATCCAGCCTGGAAATTGTCACTGTGGGTGCTGTGTAATGATGTCATGTAGCAACACCCAGCTTCCTCTCCCTTGCAACAGGCCATCCTATATAATGAAGAGGTTAATATGCAAATTGACTATCACTCCAATACACAAGATGGCCACCTCCGTGTGGTGAAAGAAGGCTGCCCCCATGTGGACACAAGATGGCCAGCAGAGGAGGGCAGTTGGGGGCACCAGTCCTGCAGAGAAGGGTAGTTAGGGGTGACCAGGCTGGCGGGGGAAGGCAGTTACGGGTCAGCAGGTGGCAGGGGAGCAGTTAGGTATCGATCAGGCTGGCAGAGGAGTGGTCGGGGGTGATCAGGCTGGCAGGCAGAAGCAGTTAGGGACAATTAGGCAGGCAAGCAGTTGGGAGCCAGCAGTCCTGGATTGTGAGAGGGCTGTCTGACTGCCCATTTAGTGCCAATCCCAGTGGGCAGTCAGACATCCCTCGAAGGGTTCCAGATTGGAGAGGTTGCAGGCTAGGCTAAGGGACACACCCGATTCCCCCCTGCACAAATTTTGTGCACCAGGGTTCTAGTTTAACAATAAATGGCACCTGGATACAACTAGCCTCCTTGCAGTTTCTTCGCTCCAAAGTACAGCTTGCTTAGGTGCAAACATTTCACACTTTATCCAAATGTCTGTGAAGCATTTTCTCATGTCTCGTCTCATTTGATCCTCACAGAAGTCCTGGAGTGGGTAGATAGGAGATTCAGTGGAATTCTGTTTTCTTTTAATTAGCTGAAAAATGAAGATTTAGAATGTTTAGATACCTGACCCAACTGAAAAGAAGAAATGGTGGACCTTGAAAATTCAGATTTTCTCACTGCACAGAATATAGTCAAACACTGCTGCAGTTAAATATTTTAATCTTTGTTCTCCCAGTGTGATCTACAATAATAATCTGCTTCATGTTGATATTTACTGCTGTGTTGCTGACAATTACCTATAAGAGAAGTTGGGTGCTTCACTGGGCTGGAAAAAGTTAGCTACATCAGAAAGCAGGTCTAATTAAGCAAGTTTATTCTATAACTATAAAAGGCTAAGTTGACTCATTCATGTGTGATACATATAAATCTCTCACTGGTGCCAATCAGACACGTGTTTTTGATCTGTCATTGTCGAATGTGAATTTGGTTGATACTTCTGTAATAGAGAAAGGGCGAATAACAATATTAAAATATTTCTTCTAATTAATTTCCTCTCAATGTGCAGGAATCCATGCACGGGGCCACTATACTTTAATACTACTTAGACAAAAGAGGCCTCGTTCCAGTAGTTACATCCATCACTTGGATTATAGAAGGGCACAGTGCACTGTGAGATCGCTGTGGCCTTGAGCCCGCATATGGTGTCTTAGTCTTGAACATTCTCATTCAGATCCCCATGTTCTGAGTGGCCTTGCCCATTCAGCATACTATCAACAAGGCATTAAGTATCTGGCATCTGGCATTGTTCCCACACCTGATTACTAGGGAATGGATTGGCCAGTAGCGAAGCCTCCTGCGGTGAGAACAGTTCTGCTCTCCCAGGGCCTCTGCCTTTGAAGCTAGCCTTTTGCCAGACTCCAAATGTGACTTATGCATGAACCTGAAGTATGCCGTTTCCATGACTTGCTTGGATTCAGTCTACAAAATCACATGTTTAAGTGATGTGAACTGTTAGTACCTAAGTGAAAGCTAGTTAGTATCTTCACCATCTTTATACAATTGCTGTGTCTGTGCAGTAGCAGAAGTTTCAAATGATTCTGAGCCTGGATACAATTTCAGTTAATTTTCTAGAGGCTGCATTAGAAAAGGTTGTTTAGGATTCCTCTCAGAAGTAGGCCTTATTAAATACTTTCCCAGAATATTTAGCTGTGGAAAAAGTAGAGAACCTGATAAAAGAGAGAGAATTCAGAGGACCACAAATCCCAAGAATTTCCTTTTTTTTTTCCCTAATGCCTTGTGTTTTTTTGAAAACTTACTTTAGAAAAATACATTATGTGCACCATACTCTAGAGAGGCTATTTTCAACCAGTGTGGCACAAGAAGTTTAAAAATAGGCCATACCTGACTGAACCCAGACCATTCAGTCCACTGGCCAGTACTCCAACCACTGAGGCAAACCAGCCAGGGCCTAACATGCTTTTGAAAGATAATCATTTAGCAAGTAATTTTAATAGATGATGTATCAAAATATAATTTCTCCTTTTTCCCCAACATTTTGTTTTTAAAAATTTCTAACACCACAGTAGTGGAAAGAATCTTATATAATAAAACCCTAATATTCAAATTTACCAAAAGGTGGAAGGACCAATTGCTATGGCGTGCACTGACCACCAGATGGCAGACACTCAGCGCAGGAACTGCCCCCTGGTGGTCAGTGTACTCCCACAGGGGAGCGCTGCTCAGCTAGAAGCTGGGCTCACAGCTGCCAAGTGCAGCAGCAGTAGTGGGAAACTCTCCCACTTCTGGAGCAATGCTAAGGACCCCCTGGGGGTCCCGGACTGGGAGAGGGTGCAGGCCAGTCAGGCTGAAAGCCTCCCCCCACCACCCACCACAGTGCACAAATGTCGTGCACCTGGCCTTTAGTATCTTTATATCCTCCTTCTAGATTCACAGGTTAACATTTTGCCACATTTGCATATGTGTGTTATTTTTCCAAAGTATTTGAAAGCACATTGCAGATGGCATGGTACTTCACCCAGTTCACTTATATCTCCTAAAAGCAACACGTCCTTGCTGTTCATAGTAATTCTCTGATGTCCTATAACACGGTCCACATTCATGTTTCCTCAGTTATTTCAAAAATACCTCTTCTGTTTGTTCCCATGGTCCTAGGCCCATTCCATCAGCCCCTTTCCTGTGTCCTGTAATTGCAGTCTGGTCCAGGGCCGGGCTCTCAGCCTGTCCTATGCACTTCTGGGCTGGGCCGTCTCTGTGGTGCCTTGTCGGATTATGAGCAGCTTCCCGCCTGGTATCCACTGCCCAGTAGATAGCGAGGGCACCCCTCAACCAAGCTTGTCTCAGACTGCCAGGTGGCACCGGTGAGAGCCAATGTGGTATTTAGTGTGAACGGTTAACAGGTGTCAAGGTGGTGTGAGTCCTCGTAGCCACACTGGAGACACGTGGTGAGACTCCGGGGATTGATGCGGCTGTGGAGGGAGAAGCTGCTTTCCTGTCAAGTGGAGCCCCGGGTAGGGATTGGACTCACATCAGTACCACCGTTCACCCTGTGGGTTTGGCATTTGGTGATACTCTACCTGAATCCGTCGTAACGTTCGTAGTTGATAAAATGCCGGTGTTTTTTTCTCAGTTGTTCCATCAGGGATTGTTGGTTGGCATTATTTGTGCCTTTCCCCTTCAGTCTCAATAAGGCCTCCTGTACTTTAGAAATACAGTGTGTGATAGTCGGCTATTCCTTGTGATGGTCATGTGAGGCAGAGGGAGCCCAGTGAGGAGCGCCTGTGTTCTTCGGCATGCCCCAGCTGTGTTTGCGCGTGTTTGCTTTCTGTGGCCACAGTGTCCTAGGCTCAACTTGTTCTTCCCAGGGAAGCCCAGGCCAGGGCTGTTTGCGGAACCATGAAGCTTTAACAAGAGGAAATTAGAAGGTACTGTGTTAGCAACTTATTCCAGTTGCGTGATATTAACAGCCAGCAGTTTCACCAGCCACAGGGACATTGGATTTCAGTGCTCTGCACGTTCCAGAGAAAGGGTGTGGCTTGCTTCTCTGCTCTGAAGGTCTCCCCACCTGCAGGAGTTTAAGCTAATTTTGTAAGAGCTAAGTAGAGTTTTGTGTTTGAAATAGGATGTGTATAAATAAGATAATGAAGGAATGGATAACATGGAAGCTGATGCTGTGTAACTTGAGGGTAAGTGAGATTTGGGGAGGTGGAGTGTCGGGGAACCAGCCTGATGGGCGTCACTGGGTCTCATTCTCCTTGCTCATAAACTGAGGGGTGTTGGATAAGTCCTTCCAGGTCTAATAGTTCAGTTCTCTGCTGGCTGGTGGCTAACTCTCCAAGGCAGTGGTCTCTGGTCACCTCAGTCCTCAAGCGTCCCCTTTCCTCTCCTTGAACATTGTCTGTTGCAGGTGTTGCTATGGGAGGTAGCATCTCTGCACCTCTCTGGACAAGGTTGTTGCTGCCATCCAGACAGCTCTTTGAGTATACGCTTTCTGGGCGCGCTCTATTGAACACTGACAGGGTAAATACCTGCTACCTACGAATTAATTTGAAAGTAAAGGTAATTTGGCTAAGTGTTGACTTGTGAACCAGGAGGTCACGGTTCGATTCCAGTCAAAGTGTATGTCTGGTTTGTGGGCTCGATCCCCAGTAGGGACATGGGTGAGGCGGCAAATTGGTGATTCTCTCTCATCACTGATGTTTCTCTCTCCCTTTCCCTTCCTCTGAAATCAATACAAATTTTTTTTTAAAAAAGAAAGTTAATGTTTTAGATACTAGTGAATGTTGACATTACTTGAATCTTTTCTTAGGTGGGCCCCCATTAGGCACAACTTTTGGGTTGGTTTCTAGTGTCTTCATTTATTACGGAACCTTCATGGTCCCCACTGCACGCTGGGCCCAGTCCACAGCACAGGGCTTGACAGGCAGAGGAGGGCGATGCTCTCCTGGAGCTGGAGCTCATGGCGGAGACTGAGCAACATCAATAAGTAAAGCAGGAGTGTCTTTGTACACACAAGGTGAACGCTAACTAATGAGAGGTGTTGAGGAGGAAAAGGGAGGATTGGTGAAGACTGATGAGTTCTGTAGAAAGAGCAGAGCCCTGGAATCACACTTGGAGAGGCTTGTCCTTGCCTGTTTACAGCAGCTTCATGTACAGCAGCAAGAGGCTGGATGGCCCCGGTGCCTGCCAGCACGTGAGCAGGTGCCACAGGTAGTGATCTGTGCAGTGGGCACTTGCCAGAAGGTGGTCCAAGTTTTTCATACATGAAATGAATCTCAGAAAGAACCTAAACATCCACACTACGGTTCCTTCTATAAAATAGTAGAAAATGCACACTAACTCTATCGACAGGCAAAGATGGTTGGGATGGGAGTTAGAGGAAGGAGTTGATGGAAGGGGTCACAAGTAACCTTGGTGGAATTATGTAACATCTAAGCCTTCCCTTCTGCTTATAATTTTCATGTAATTCTCTTTAGTCAAAATAATAGATAACTTAGGGCCAGAAATATATGTTAACTTTTCTGCAGAGGGGACATTGCAAGGATTGGAAGTCTTTTTTAATTTAATTTATTGATTAATGTGTCCTCATTCCTCCATTAACCCCCCAAACCCTCCCCGCAACTCATGCCCTCACCTTCCTGGTGTTCGTGTCCATTAATTAGGCTTATATTCATGCATACAAGTCTTTGGTTGATCTCTCCTCCTTTCCCCACTTTCCCCTACCTTCCCTCTGAGGTCTGGCAGTCTGATCGATGCTTCTCTGCCTCAGGTTATGTTGTTCATTATATTCCAAAAATGAGTGAGATCATATGATATTTGTCTTTCTCTGACAGGCTTATTTCACTTAGCATAATGCTCCAGTTCCATCCATGCTGTTGCAAATGGTAAGAACTTTTTTTTTTTTATAGTGGCATAGTATTCCATTGTGTAGATGTACCACAGTTTTTTAATCCACTCATCTGCTGATGGCCACTTAGGCTGTTTCCAAATCTTAGCTATGGTAAATTGTGCTGCTGTGAAAATAGGGGTGCCTATATCCTTTCCAATTCGTGTATCTTAGTTTATTGGGTTATAGCCCTAGAAGTGAGATCACTGGGTCAAATGGGAGTTCCACTTTTAATTTTTTGAGGAAACTCCATACTGTTCTCTAGAGTATGTATACCAGTCTGCATTCCCACCAGCAGTGCAAAAGAGTTCCTTTTTCTCCGCATTCTCACCAGCACTTGTCGTTTGTTGATTTGTTGATGATTGCCATTCTGACAGATGTGATATGATACTACATTGTTGTTTTGATTTGCATCTCTCAGATAATTAGTGAATTTGAGCATGTTTTCATATGTCTCTTAGCCTTCCTTCTGTCTTCCTTCGAAAAGTGTCTGTTTAGATCAGTTGCCCATTTTTTGATTGGATTGTTTATCTTCCTTCTGTTAAGTTGTATGACTTCCCTGTAAATGTTGGAGATTAAACCCTTCTTGGTGATGGCATTGGCAAATATGTTCTCCCATGCAGTGGGCTTTCTTATTTTGTTGATGGTTTCTTTTGCTGTGCAAAAGCTTTTTATTTAGATATAGTCCCATTTGTTTATTTTTTCTTTAGTTTCCATTGCCCTAGGACAGTGATGGGCAACCTTTTGAGCTTGGTGTGTCAAAATTCACCAAAAAACCAAGCATAACTCGGGTGGTGTGTCACTTCGAGAAAAAAAACCCATAATTTCGTGATATTTATAGTTTAAATAACAAAAATGTATAATTGTAATATATAACTGTATTTAATAAACCAAAAACTAATTATTTAACTTACCTGCTTAGTGACTTCTTTGTTCATCTGTCAGTCAGTTTCTTTTGTTGGTCTTGATATTATTTAACTTGTGTGAGGTGCCGTGAACTAAGATAAGTGAGGGGTGGGGGGAGATTCTTTAACTAACCTGCCTATTAGTGACTTTTGTTGCTGAATTTCATTGGCTAAACCTTCAATTGAAGGTTGGTATTTTGAACACTTGAAGCCCAAGTAAGCACTAATAACTTTATCTGTCAACCTGTTTCTTTTGTTGGTTTTGATATTATTTAACGCTGAGGATAAGGTCAAACAAAAGTACGTGGAGGGAAAAATTGTGAGTAAAGCCATTGCTATATTTTTCAGGGTGCTAAAAGTGTCTGGTAATTGGTTCCAGGCACTCCAAATTTCCTGTTCTTAGTGGCACTCCTCTTGATTCTCCAAGAGGCACCTTTCCAGATTCTCAAGCTTTGGCCTCAAGTCGACAAACACCTCAGCACAGATGCTGTCTTGAAATTCTGCAAGTTGCATCGCCAAATCATCAATTTGCATTCATTGGAAGCCATTTAATTCCAAACTTTTGTAGACTACTCCATCAGGATACTTAATTATTTTTATGGTCTGTTCTAAGGTTTCTAAATTGATTAAATCTATCACTGAACTGGTCAAGTAACGAGTCTAAAACATGCTGGTACTTTATATGCAAGGGTTCCACCTCATTTTGTACAGCTGCACTGGCCTTCTCAAAATACTTTGTTACTCGAGGAAAATACTTATAAGTTTAGTTTCTACATCTCGCTTGAAAATTTTAAGTTTACTTTCAAAAGCTTTTGTGTGTCCAAACATAATGTCAATACTTTTGCCAAAACCTTGTAATTTTAAGTTCAGTTCATTAATATGAACAGAGAGATCTGTAAAAAATATCAGGGTGTTGACCCACTTAATCATCATTGAGCTGAGAAAAGTTTCCCGGATCCTTATCCTCAAGAAATACCTTAATTTCTTCAAAGCACTCCACAAAGCGCTCAAGAACTTTGCCTCTTACGTTATTGTACATCAGCAGTCCACTGTAGGTGGAATCAACCTCCAGTAAAAGTGTAGAAAATTCTCGCTTGTGAAGGGGGCGAGCAGCTATTAAATTAACTATTTTTGTAACAACTGACAGTAAGTCGTTTAAGTTGGTGAATCCTGCCTTGGCACATAAAACCTCCTGATGGATAATACAATGAAAATGCACAATCAGATGTCCAATAGCATCTGTAAACAATTTGACAAATCAGACTTTTCCCCCCACCATGTTTGGTGCCCCATTTGTCATCACAGACACAACTTTAGACATATCAATGCTTAGGTCACGGAACGTTTGTACAACAACCTTACATATTTTGCTTCCTGATGTAATTGTTGGCACTGATACTAACTTTATCAACTCTTCTCTCATTGTGGGACCCTCAGAATATGGACCAGTAATGGCCAACTGAGCATGTGATGTGACATCAGTAGTTTCATCAAGAGAGATAAAAAAATATTTACAATTACTTATGTCTCTCTTTAATTGATGTTGTACGTTTGTGTTCAGTCTCATTATTCGGTCTTTAATGATATTTCTACTGAGTGGTAACTTGGATATTCTCTTAATAATTGCATCTTTATTCTGTATATCATGAAATAGAACTGGTGCACATCTTAGGAGAGTTTCTTTAATAAATTCTCCCTTACTGAGTACTTTTCCATGATGAGCTATGGAGTGAGCAATGCTCAAACTTGCAGATGTTAAATTTGTAGAGCCTTTTATAAATTTAAGGATGTAATTAGATTGGCTCTTATAAAGGTGTAGCTGCCTGCAAATGTATTCCTTCCTATCATCCTCACTCTTTTTCAAGAGCTGGGAATGATTAGTTTCAAAATGTCTATTTATAGTCCACGTTCTGCTTACTACTGTTTCAGTACATAAATGCAAAATTATCTGGCATTTTTTTTTATAATGCCATATATCTCGGTCCATGTCTCTTGAAAGGGTCAGCTACTGCTACTACCACTTCCTTTACTTAACCCTGGTTTTTTTACTTTTTGTGTTCTCCATCAGGGGGGCAGTGACAGAAGAGAGACTTATAGATAGCCTGCAGGCAATTAGGGGTTAACTAGCCTAACTGACCACAAGATGGCACATATAACTGTCTTTTAGGAAAGGGCCGGATTAGTAAGCAGAAATAGGAGTTAATAAGGATGCACAACAGTAATGGTGGTGCAATGGAGTGTGCAGTATGCTGCAAATTGGCGTTCCTTATATAAATTAAGATGGCTGCCACTATTTCTGATGGCGGAAAACGGCACCCATACCACAGGCCCTCGCCTCCCTGGCTCTTATTTCAGTAATGATGGTCAATTAGAAATCCACGACACCCCAGAACAGTAGATTGGATGATGGTTGCTATGGTTATGTGGTTGCTGGTAATGGTGATCACAGGGCCCCCAGAGATCCATCCCCCACAGCATTCTGCTGCTCCCTGCTCTGCCGGCCAGAAGTGAGGTCAAAGGTCCCCTAACAGCCTAACTGGAAGTCCCAGAACTAGACGCTCTGTGCCGAAGTTCTGTTGTTTTGGCCTACAGACCTCCGGCACAGAATGTCTACGCTATAGTACAGCAAATGTTTTATCTTCTGCTACTGCACCTGGCCATGCAGTAGCTGAGGATGAAACGTCCTTCTCGGCATGCAGCGTGTCATGGAACATGGCTACGTGCGTCAGTGTTGACATGCATGTCATAGGTTCGCCATCACGGCCCTAGGACCAGTTTCAGTGAAGAAACTGCTTTGGCATATGTCTGAGATTTTTCTGCCTGTGGATTCCTTTAGTATTTTTATGGTTTCCCGTCGTATTTTTAAGTCCTTGATCCATTTTTAGTTCATTTTTGTGTAGGGTGTAAGTTGGTGGTCTAGTTTCTTTTTTTTTTTGCATGTATCTGTCTAATTTTCCCAGCACCATTTGTTGAAGAGACTATCTTGACTCCATTGTATGTTCTTGCCTCCTTTGTCAAATATTAATTGGGCATAGTGATTTGTGTTGACTTCTGGGTTCTCTATTTATTCTATTCCATTGATCTGTATGTTTGTTCTTGTGCCAGTACCATGCTGTTTTAAGAACAGTGGCTTTGTAATACAGCTTGATATTTGGTATTGAGATCCCACCTATTTTGTTCTTCTTTCTCAGGATTGCTGTGGCTATTCGGAGTTGTGTGTGTGTGTGTGTGTGTGTGTGTGTGTGTGTGTGTGTGTTTTATTCCAGAGAATTTTTGGAAAGTTCTTTGTGGGTCTGTGAAATAACCCGTTGGTATTTTAATGGGGAATGCATTGGATCTGTAGATTGGTTTGGGTAGTAGGGACATTTTGATGATGTTTATTCTACCAATCCATGAAAATGGTATGGTCTTCCATCTATTTCTTCCTCTATCTCTTTTTTAAGTGTCCTGTAGTTTTTCGCATATAGGTTTTTTACCTCCTTAGTTAAGTTTATTCCTAGGTTGTGAGATTGTAAGTGGGATTGCTTTTTTAGTCTCTCTTTCTATAAGTTTACTATTGATGTAAAGAAATGCCATAGATTTCTTCACATTAATTTTATATCCTGCTACAAAATTCATTTATTAAGTCTAATAGTTTTTTGATGGAGTCTTTAGGGTTTTCTATATACAACTAGTGGCCCAGTGCATAAAATTCGTGCACAGGGTAGGGGTGGTCCCTCAGCCCAACCTGCCCCCTCTCACATACTGGGAGCCCTTATGGGATGTCCAACTGATGGCTCACCCCAGCCTGCCCAAGGCTTAAAGCCTCAATTTAAAAAACCATCTGAAACACAGTGTAGTTCAGGAGTTTTTCATTACGGATTGGGTTCACCAAGAAGACCATGTTGCAATGTAAAGCGGAGAAGCTTGGTGGAAGTGCAAGCGCCTCTGTAGGTAGCCAGCGTGGGCTCAGGCTGTCAGGGCTCCCAAACCTGTTGCTTAATAGAGCTGCTTTGTCTATTAAAGAAAACACTCTTCTCTTGTAGTCCTTTCTACATTTTTTTCATAAGCACCCCTTTAGAGAAGACTTCTTTAATGTGTCCCTTCCTTTCCCCCAAAAGAGGGATGATCAATTATTTCAAGAAGCAGCAGAGGGTGGGGGAGGAGGCAATGAGGACCTAGGTCCTCGCAGTCACCAGAGAACTCTGAACTCGCTGTGTCAGGAGATAATCCTGTGGAGGGAAGAGCAGAGCAAATGGAAAAGTCTGTGTCCTTTTAAGCTTCTCCTGGATGCAAAGGCTTTGATCCTGTGATGTGTCTGACGATGATTTTCTGCATTTCTGGGTCAGAGAGGATATGAGTGAACAGATTCAGGAAGCTGTTGTTCCTTAGTGAGTTTTTCTGTCCCATTTTCACTGAATTGACCAATAATCTGAGCTCTGTGGTGAACATGTTGGGGCTGTGACCTGGGTTTAGGCGAAACGTCAATTAAATCTGTGAACTAAGAAAAAAAAGAGCCACCGCCACCCCTAACCACCTCCCCTGCCCACTTCTGCGCTCAAGCGGCTGGGGGAGGGGGGCCGCGGGGCACCCCCCCCCAACTGCTTCTGCATTCCACGCTCAGTACTTCAAATTCTCTCCCACAGAGAGTTCACAGCTTTCATTGAAGTTTTGCCTCAACCCAGGTCACGGCCCCAACATGTTCACCACAGAGCTCAAAACTACATTTCCCAGAATTCCTGCTGCTCCCGATACCCTGCAGCACTCGCCCAGTCCCACCTCCGCCTAGCCCCCACCCCCACCCCTGCATGCCTTGCCAGCCTCGCCTCCTGTCCTGCTGGCCATGCCCTCTGCTCCTGATTGGCTGGTAGCATAGCCAATCAGGAGCCAAGGTACGGTCACATTTGCTTGTTACTCTTTTATTAGATAGGATATGTCATCTGCAAATAAGGACAGTTTTACTTCTTCTTTTCCAATTTGGATACCTTTTATTTCTTCTTCTTGTCTGATTGCAATGGCTAGTACTTCCAGTACTGTGTTGAACAGGAGTGGTGAGAGTGGGCATCCCTGTCTTGTTCCTGTTCTTAGGGGAAATGGTTTTAGTTTTTGCCCATTGAGTATGATGTTGGCTGTGTGTTTGTCATATATGGCTTTTATGATGTTGAGGTATAATCCTTCTATTGCCACTATGCTGAGATTTTTTTGTCAAGAAAGGGTGTTGGATTTTGTCAAATGCTTTCTCTGCATCAATTGATATGACTATGTGATTTTTATCTCTCAATTTGTTTATTGATTTGCGGATATTGTACCATCCTTGCATCCCCGGGATAAATACTATTTGGTCATGGTGTATGATCTTTCTGATGTACTGTTGGATCCGATTTGCTAGAATTTTGTTGAGGATTTTGGCGTCTATGTTCAGGAGAGATATTGGCCTACAATTCTCTTTCATTGTGTTATAGTTATCTGGTTTTGGTGTTAAGGTGATGCTGGCTTCATAGAAGGAGCTTGGAAGTGTTCCTTCCTCTTGAATTTTTTGTAATAGTCTGAGGAGGATAGGTTTTAGTTCTTCCTTGAATGTTTGGTAAAACTCCCCTGTGAATCCATCTGGCTCCGGGCTTTTGTTTGCTGGAAGCTTTTTGATAACTGCTTCAATTTCTACCATAGTTACCAGTCTATTGAGATTTTTAGAGTCTTCTAAGTTTTGGAATGTTGTATTTTTCTAGGAATGTGTCCATTTCCTCTAGGTTGTCTAGTTTGTTAAGTTTGTTGGAGTAGAGTTTTTCATAGTATTTTTTTTAACAGTCCTTTATATTTCTGTGGGGTCTGTTATTATTTCTCCTCTTTTCTTATTTTATTTGGGTCCTCTCTCTTTGCTTCTCGGTGATCCTGGCTAGAGGTTCATCAATCTTGTTTATCCTTTCAAAGAACCAACTCTTGATTTCGTTGATCTTTTTTTTGTTTGTTTGTTTTTGTTTTTGTTTTTTTTGGTCTCTGTGTCATTTATTTCTGCTCTAATCTTTATTATCTCTTTCCTTCTACTCACTTTGGGCTTTTCTTTTTGCTCTCTTTGTAATTCTTTGAGTTGTATAGTTAAATGATATACTAACATTTTTTCCTATTTTTTGAGTTAGGTTTGTAGAGCTATAAACTTCCCTCTCAGGACTGCTTTCATTATGTCCCATAGATTTTGGATTGTTGTGTTTTTGTTGTCATTAGTTTCCAGAATGCTTTTAATTTCTTCTTTGATCTCTTTGGTAATCCAGGCATTGTTTAATAGCATGCTATTCAGCTTCCAAGTGTTTGAGATTTTTGGATTGTTTTTATTGTAGTTTATTTCTAATTTTATGGCATTGTGGTCTAAGAAGATGCTTGATACGATTTAAGTCTTCTTTAATTTGAGGAGACTTTGCTTGTGACCCAGTATGTGGTCTATTTTTGAAAATGTCCCATGTGCACTTGAGAAGAACATATATTCCATGGCTTTGGGGGTGAAATGTTCTGAATATGTCAATTAAGTCCACCTGATCTAGTGAGTCAATTAGGATTGCTGTGTCTTTGCTGATTTTTTGTCTAGAGGATTTATCCAGTGATGTCTCTGGTGTATTAAAGTCCCCTACTATGACTGTATTTTTGTTGATCTCTCCCTTGATATCTTCCAGGAGTTTTGTTTTGTATTTGGGTGCTCCTGCGTTGGGTGCATATATTTTTATCAGGGATATATCCTCTTGTTGTATCAATCCCTTTAGTATTACTAAGTGGCCTTCCTTATCTCTTGTTATGGCATTTACTTTGAGGTCTATTTTGTCAGATATAAGTATTGCTACCCCAGCTTTTTTTTTTCATTTCCATTTGCCTGAAAGATATTTTTCCATCCCTTCACTTTCAATCTGTGTGAGTCTCTTGTTCTGAGGTGGGTCTCTTGTAGACAGCATATATAGGGGTTGTGTTTTTTTATCCATTCAGCCACTCGATGTCTTTTGTTTGGGCATTTAGTCCATTTACTTTTAAAGTTATTATTGAAAGGTGTTTGTAGTCATATCTATTTTTGTGTCTGTGTTCCTTCTTACCTGTTTATTTCTTCTTTTTATAGTATTCCCTTTAGCATTTCTGGCATTGCTGGTTTGGTGGTGATAAACTCCCTTAGCCTTTTTTTGTCTATGAAGCTCCTGATTTCCCTTTCAGTTTTGATTGATAGTCTTGCTGGATAGAGTATTCTTGGATTAAGTCCTTTGCTTTGCAATACTTTGTATACCTCCTTCGATTCCCTTCTAGCTTGATGTGTTTCTGTTGAGAAATCGTTTGATAATCTGATGGGGGATCCTTTGTAGTAACCCTCTGTCTCTCTCTTGCCGCCTTTAAGATTCTCTCTTTGTCGTTCATATTTGCCATTGAAATTATGCCAGGTCTTGGTGTGGGTCTTTTGGGGTTGATCCTGCTTGGGATTCTCTGTACTTGTGTAACTTTTTTCTTCCCCATATCCGGGAAGTTTTCAGTCATTATTTCTTCAAATAGATTTTCTAATCCTTGCTGCTCATCTTGTCCTTCTGGCAGCCCTATTATGTTACTTCGTAACCCCCACGTATGTTACTTCGTTTCATGTTGTCCTGAAGCTCCCTTAGGCTCTCCTCCTGTTTTTTAATTTTTTTCTCCAGTTGCTGTTCAGATTGAGCTTGTTTCTCTGCCTTATCTTCTAACTCACTAATTTGGTCCTCTGCTTCTTCTAGTCTGCTGTTGAAACTATCCATGGTGTTTTTTATTGTAGCTATATTACTTTTCATTTCTTCCGGATTCTTGCATAGGTTGTTGATTTTCTTATCCATCCAATGTAAAAATTCCATGACTGTTACTTTTAATTCTTTTTTAGTCATGTTGCATGCTTCAATTTCACTAATTTCCTTTCTTGGTGACTCCTCATTCTCTTTCCTCTGGGGATTGTGTCGTCTCCCCCATTCTGACTTTCACCAGAAGGTTCAAACTTAGAGTTGTGTGGACTGGGCCATGTGCCATGGGAACTTCACCCTACCCGAGTGTCACTGAAGTGGTCCGACACTAGGGCTTGTGGGTGCTGTGGGTTGGTGGAAACCAGGCTTGCCCAGGGTCAGTGTTCCGAGCATTCAGGGTGCGCACCTAGAATCAGGGACCCTGCCTGCATCTTGCTGTTGATGTGTGCCAAATCATGGTGCCAGGAGTCAGAATTTCCCTGTGTCTGCACCAAGAATCAACTATCGGAGTCTCTGGCGCCTTATGCGGCTTCTTGCTGAGAATCAGGGTCCCTGTGTGCGCATGCACCAAGAATTGGAGTCACTGGCTCTTAGTGTGAGTGTGCTGTGAGTCAGGGATTCCAGGTGCACACACTAAGAAACAGAGTGAAGTCAGTGGTGCTCAGTGCTGCCTCTTGTCGGAAGAATGTGGGTCTCAATCACCATGGGGGACTGGGTTTCGCAATAGCTCTGTGGTATGCCTACACTGTGGAAAGCTGACTTCCGTGTGTGCTTGCCCTGAATCCTAGTCAGGTGGCACTGCCGACCTGTGTGGGCTTCGATTTGGTCACCCTATCGCATTGCGGGGAGCAGATTCCAGTCTTCCAATTCCCATGGCAGCGCTTTCGACCTGTGTTTGCGTTCTCAGGGTCAGATTCCCTTAGCAGCACTGTGGCCCCGTGTGCACGCTCTCAGGCTCAAATTCCCCGTAAGGGTGCTGAGGCTCGAGCAAGGGGCCGGTCTATCAGTTACTATGGTGCTATCCGCAAACTGTGGGGAGGGGGGAGGCTCTTTGACTCACAGAAATCTGCTGCGGGGAAGTCTGGATTCTTCTTGTCTGTTGGTCTGAAGCTGTGGTTACACTTCTCTGTCTCCACTGGCTGCAGGGTCCCGGTTTGCATCTGAGATGCGACTGGGTGTTGGTGAGGGCAGGATTCTAGTCTCAAGCAGCTTTGTTCTACAAGACGGAGTGGTCTCTGTGCCCGCACCGGCCGCCCAGGAGTGTCCACTTTGTGCGCAGGGCTCCACTGTCTGAGATTGCCCGGTTTGGCAGCCCCTTGGAGGACCTGCAGAATCTAAATGTCCCTAGCTCATGCACACACACCACACATGTCCACACTCTCCTCTATGGGTTCCTCACTCTCTCACACTCTCTCCCTCCCTACCTTCCTGCCGGTCACCGTCTTTTTTCTTAGGATGGAAAGTCTTGACATCTTTGAAGGAGATAACAGGCCCTTTTAGAGAGAAGAGTCCCTCGTTGCGTTGCACTAGCTGCAGTCCACGGACCACGCTGCACCTGTGGTCCGCGCTCTTTCTCGCCCTTGTCTTGGTCGCGCACTTTTCATCTCTATAAGCCCAGTGTCAACATGCTGTTTGGCACATAATAAGGATTCAAAAAAGTGTGAATGACAGATAATTTGCTCATTTTCCTGTCTGTCTGAGTCGGCCCTGTCCAAAAACATTCCAGGAACAGAGCAGATCGGCTCGAGCACCGACTCTAGTGAACAGCAGTGAGGAGGAGATGGCGACGTGTGCCATCCAATAAGCATGTGAACCCCTTTTTTCCTTTTTACAGGTTATTGCAGAATTGTAATGATGACAATTTGAATGTTGCACTTCCAATGAGAATGCTTGAGGTATTTTCATCTGAGAAGACTTACTTACCTGTTTTACAAGATACTAGCTATGTGGTGTCAGTAATTGAGCAAGTTTTGCACTACATGATTCAGAATGGTAAGTCGTGGGCGAGTCCAGGCTGGGCTCAGCTGGGGCTGGCCTTGGGTGAGGGGAGCACACTTTCTTTGAGCATCGCCTGGGACTTGGCCCAGAGCAGCGTGCACAGGTGGAGCTTGTGCTCGTGGTCGCACATCCTGACATCTGCTCTTGTCTCCACCCAGCCTAGCAGTTGGAAATGTGTTCAGTCTCTTCCCTTGCGTTTTCCCATCGCTTGTAAATGAAGCAAGTTAGTGTGCTGCTTCTGTCAGCTGTCCTCCTGGGCATACTGGTCACACGCTGTCTGCAGTGCAGTGGCCAGCCCTCCATGGCCGAGCAGCACTGGGACAGGCAGATCTGTCAGCAGGACCTGTCCCACTGAGACACGGTCTTGAGGCACCACCTTAGTTCATAGAGGAGAGGAAGACATGTGGTGTCTTTGATTTTCTTCCCAGCCTGCTGGGACAGCTTCGCACATTGACGCTCTGAAGAGGATGGCACTGGGGACACATCAGTGACATCATCTGGAGAAAGACTGTGAAATGCATATGATTTTACAAGTTTTATAATGAATTACCGTATTAAGTAAAACAATTTAAAAATTTGATTCCCATTGTTTCCGCAGGTAGAAAGTCAAATACTTCAGGATTCCACAGTGTTAGTTAGCATTAAAAATATGTATTTTAAGTTCTGGAAAGCAGTACTTGCTGATAAAGCATAAGTAAGCTTGCTTTTGTTTTCTTGAAGTCATAGACTAATCTAGATTAAATCTAACCAATCATGTTAAAACTGTGAAAATTAATTTAAAATGTTATACACCTCAACCTTACTGTTTGGCTTAGGTTGTTTTGTTGTTGTTGTTGTTGTTTTTAATGAAACCCTTCTTAGTTTGCTATAGATTAGGGAATTGGTTTAAAAGTAAATTAAAATAGATGAAATTTGGTCTTTTAAAAAACAAGTTAGTGGTAATCAGAAATGGTCCATTGTTCTTATTGGTGTATCAAGTATATTGATTTAAGGCTAAACATTCAATTAGAATTTTTATTTTTCTTGTTTTCTAAAAGTATAGTGAAAACTAAAATACACATTAGTTTGAAATGTGTCTAGAAATGGGAAATGCTTCAAAATCATGCACTGAAGCTGCTGCTTCTAGCATCTGGTGCCGTGACCTTTCTGCGGGTGTTTTGGTAAATTCTTTCCTGACATTAGTCTATGAAACATTAGCAGTCTGTTTGTATAGTAATTCTCTGATGTCCTGTGTACTTCTGTTCATGCTGGTACCATGCCTGTGTGCTCTGATTGCACGTGACGCTTTTTAATTGCCACAGTGGAACCTGACACTGGTCACACTCCAGTGAATCTGCTGCATGCACATGTGTTCACGTGCGTGTTCTTGGTGTGACACTCAGAAATGTGACCTGATATATATATATATATTTTTTTTTATTTAATTCTTACTGTGTTTATATCTTTTTAGTTTTATAGCAAAAGATCTTTCAAAGCTCCCTTATCGTGTTTCACTGGTCACCACTATCTGTGAGGGTGGTTAACAGGGGGTCTGACAACGGAGCACGGAGTGGTCGTTGCTTGGTGTTCATGACTTGAGTGCACATCTGAGTCCGACTGTTTTCAGAGGCAAAGCAAGCAATGGCTCTTCCCCAGGCACCGCCAAGTGTGTCTGTGCAGTAATGAGATGTTCACAGACTGCATCCCACCCGTATACAGGAAAGAGGCACCTATTTCTAAAAGATGAGATGATTTGGGTCATTGGTGGTACATCCAGAAATCCCACAAAGGCTTAGAAAGGTCATGAAAGTCGTTGCTTCTATTCACATGGAGTTGCCTTTTAAACAGATTCCCATTTTTTGATCCATAAAGAGACTATTTTCTCCCAAAGGAATGTAAGTCCCTAGAGAAAAGGCTGATTCCAGATCTCATTGAGTAGATGAAAAAGTGAGATCTGGGTCCCAGGAGTCCTTCAAAGTCCACTCCATTGGCCAAAGAGAGGGCAACCTGAGTACTGAGTATCAGGATGACAATGCAGTGGGTCGAAATACATTAGTGTGTTTAAGTCCGTGAGTCAGCAAGATATTTCAAAACAAAACCAAGAGGTTTCAGTCTAGATGGTGGCATAAGTAAACGTGGGACTCACCACTTCCTATAACCATATCAAAATTACAAATAAAATACCGAACAACCATCATTCAGAACCACCTGAAATCTAGGGAATTAAAGAAGCACATCAAGACTGGTAGGAAGGGCAGAAATACGGTGGAGATGGGGGTGGTGGTGGAACCAGCTGCTCCCACACCCAAATATGGAGGAATATCTTGGCTGTAGAGGTTTCCCTGAAGACCGAAGGGTCCCAGCCCCACACCAGGCTATGGTTCCTACAATGTGTGGCTGTAGAAACCAGATGGGATTGTGGCTGAGTGACAGTGTGTCAGGGGAAGGGGAAGGGGGGGGGGTGGAGGGAGTCTGCAGGAGTCCCGGCAGTTCCTCTTAAAGGGGCCAGGCATGGACTTATTCAGACTCATTCCCTCTGAGCTCCAGCGTCGGGACAACAATGTGAAAGGAACCTGGGGCATTCGGGGAGGAACTAACTTGTCTAGAATCAGGGCAAGAGCTGGAGGGGCAAGTTTCTCCCAGACAGAAGTGCTGGCAGAGGCCAGTGTTCTTTGCTGAGCTCTCCCTGCCGCAGTGCAGAGACGCAGGCACCACTCTGAACCTTCATCAGCCTGGTCCACACTGTTCACCCTGTGCTGGTGATTCTCTGAATCCCCACCCCACCCTCACTACTAGTAGGCTCATGCAATCAATTCCAGTGGCTTTTCTTCCTTTTTTTATATTAGAGAGAGGGGAAGGGAGGGGGAAGGAAAATATTAATGAGAGAGAAACATTGATGAGAGAGAAATATCATTAATTGGCTGTCTGCTGCCTGCCCCCTACTGGGATTTAGCCTACACACCTGCATGTGCCCTGATGGAATCAAACTAATGACCTCTTGGTAATGGGTCAACACATAACCACAGAGCAACACTGGCCAGGCTCCAGTGGCTTTTCCATACACCTGGCCTCTCTTGCCTCACACTTTGGACTTTTCTAAAACCTCTCAAACTAGCAGGAGTTGGCCTCAATGTGCCCCATACCTCTCAATAAGAGGCTTTAGGCATGACTCTGGTGGCAGCCCGCCCTGGTTCGTGGCTTGGTCTCTCCTGGGCCCCTCCAAGTAGCAGCCATCTGCAGGTTGCCTTGCAGCTCATGCTGGATGCCCTGAGCAGGGCACAGGCAGATGCTGACTTTGCACCTCCTGGGAGTACTGAGAGTCAGCGCACCCATCGGACACTTGAACCACATCAGATTACAAGGCCTACCACTTCCACAAGTGACAATCCAAGGACAGACTCCATGAGCACCAGTGCCTCCCTGAAGCAAGTCCTCCTGCTCCATCGGGGTGTCTCTTGCACAGCAGCTCTTACGTTGTAGTTGCAGCCTTTCCTTACAACAAAGTGGCCTGAGGGTCAGTTCCTCTCGAGGCCAACATCACCCAAAGCTCAACTACAACAGGACAGTGCACACAGCTCACAGGGTGTGCCTAGAGTTTTCATCTCTGGTGACTGGAGGACTTAGTCACTGGGCCCTACAGGACACCTACTACACAAGGCCACTCTTTCAAGTCCAGGAGACATAGCATCTCTTCTTAATACATAGAAACAAACCAGGGAGACAACCAACATACGGAGACAAGAAACATGTCACAAATGAAAGAACTTGAGAAATTGCAATGAATGAATGAATGAAATGGAAGGAAGAAAAATACCAGATACAGAGATCAAAACAATGGTTTATAAGGATGCTTGAGGATCTTAATGAGAGTTTCAAGGGACTTAGTGAGAACATCAACATCATAAAAAAAAATATCAGCCAGAAATGAAGGATATAATAACAGAAATAATGAATAAATTATAGGGAATTAACAGTAAAGTAGAAGACTTCAAGAATCAAATCAAGAATTTGGATAAGGAAGCAAAAAAGACCTAATCAGAATAGCAAAAAGAAAAAAATCCAAAAATATGAATATAGTGTAAGGAGCCTCTGGGACAACTTCAAGTGCCTTATGGGGGTACCTAAAGGAGAAGAGGGAGAGCAAGATATATATATTTTTTTAAATATATTTTATTGATTTTTTTACAGAGAAGAAGGGAGAGGGATAGAAAATTAGAAACATCGATGAGAGAGAAACATCGATCAGCTGCCTCCTGCACACCTCCTACTGGGGATGTGCCCACAACCAAGGTACATGCCCTTAACTGGAATCCAACCTGGGATCTTTCAGTTTGCAGTCCAGTGCTCTAAACACTGAGTCAAACCAGTTTCAGCGGGAAAGCAAGATATTGAAAACCTATTTGAATAAATAATGAGAGAAACCTTCCCTTACCTGGTGAAAGAGATTGCCATACAAGTCCAGGAAGCACAGAGTCCCAAACAAGATGAACCGAAAGAGGCCCACACCAAGGTACATCATAATTAAAATGCCAAGGGTTGCCATAACTGGTTTGGCTCAGTGGATAGAGCGTCGGCCTGCAGACTAAAGGGTCCCAGGTTCGATTCTAGTCAAGGGCATGTATCTTGGTTGTGGGCATATCCCCAATAGAGGGTGTGCAGGAGGCAGCTGATCGATGTTTCTAACTCTCTATCCCTCTCCCTTCTCCTCTATTAAAAAAAAAAGCAATAAAATATATATTTTTTATTTTTTTAAATATATTTTATTGATCTTTCACAGAGAGGAAGGGAGAGGGATAGAAAGTCAGAAACATCAATGGGAGAGAAACATCGATCAGCTGTCTCTTGCACACCTCCAACTGGGGATGTGCCCGCAGCCAAGGTACATGCTCTTGACCGGAATTGAACCTGGGACCTTTCAGTCCGCAGGCTGACGCTCTATCCACTGAGCCAAACCAGTTCGGCAAAATATATATATTTTTAAATAAATAAATTAAAATCCAAGAGCTAAAGACAAAGAATCTGAAAAGCAGCAAGAGAAAAGCAGTTAGTTACCTATAAGGAAGTACCCATATGATTATCAGCTGATTTCTCAACAGAAACTTTGCAGGCCAGAAGGGAATGGCAAGAAATATTCAAAGTGATGAAAAGCAAGGACTTACAACCAACGTTACTTTACCTAGCAAAGCTATCATTCAGAATTGAAGGTCAGATAAAGAGCTTCACAGACAAGAAAAAGCTAAGGGAGCCATCACCATCAAACCAATATTACATGAAATGTTGAAGGGTATTCTGAAGGAGAAGGAGGAGGAGAAGAAAGAAGAATCTGTATTATTTATATAAAAGCAGAATAGAAACAGACTTATAGAAACAGTGAACATTTTGATAGTTGCCAAATTGAAGGATTGTAGAGGTGGGTGAAGGAGATGAATGGATTTAAAAGTACAAATTGGTCATTGCCCATGGACATAGACAATAGACAGGTGAAGGCCTGGATGGGGTAGAAGATGGATAAAGGGGGAAAGGTGGGACATCGGTAAGACTCAACAATACAGTAAATTTATATATTTTTTAAAACCACAAAAATAATTACTTGGAGGATGCGAAAGAGACAAATTTTTAAAATCTCAGTATATGGCCTTACTTGCATCCTGATTCAAGCAAACTAGTTAAAACTTATAGCATGAGTCTTGAACACTGGCTAGATATTTGTGATATTAAAGAATTCCTGTTAATTTATTTTAGCTGTGATCATGGTATTTTTAAGAAAAATACAGTCCTCATCTTTGGCAGCACATGGACATGATCATGTCTTGGATTTGCTTCTGATGGGTGGAGGCTAGGTGATGGCTGGGTTGATCATCATTGATGCATGGAGTTTATATCCTTTCAGGGACTTACGTACTTGTTTATAAAGTTTTCCATAATAAAATGTTGAAGAATTCACTAAAATTTGGACTAATAAGAGTTTTATAAAAAAAAATTTTAAAAACTGACATGTTATTTTCTTCATATAGGAATATATACCACAATTTAAATGTGTCTTTCCTCCTTTTTTTTTTTTTTTTTTTTAGGGTATTATAGATCTCTCTATTTGTTAATTAACAGCAAGCTTCCATCAAGTATTGAGTATTCTGATTTATCTCGAGTTCCTATAGCAAAAGTTTTGTTAGAGAATGTCCTAAAGCCGTTGCACTTTACTTACAACTCCTGTCCAGAGGGCGCCAGGTAAGAACAGGATCATTTTTATTTTGCAATTTCACAATGTCTGTGTCAAACAGTAACTTTGACACAGGGTACTATCTTGAATAATAGACTTGAATGTCAGATTTTTACTTTACTGATGTGACTTCGTTGAAAGAATAATGTGCTGCTTCTGTCTGGCCTGGACCCTAATATGAATTGACCATTCTGAAGACCTGGTTATGTTCCCGCATTCTGGAAGCCACCAGAGATGCAAAGTTGTAACAGCATTTCCTGAACAGGGAGACACAGCATGGAGTTCCCCAGGTGGTCCGGTTGACCTAGAGTGCTTAGCTTTGAAGAACATAGCGGGCTGGTTTGGCATTAGCCCTCGGTTAGTTTTAACCCTGGATTTTATGAGCGGTGTGCTGCGATTTTATTAGAAAGCATGCATTTCCTTTTGTAGGCAGAGAGTGTTTGCGGCCTTCACAGAGGAGTGTTTGGCAGCCCCTTTCACAGACCAGGTCTTTCACTTCGTCATTCCTGCGCTGGCAGACACCCAGGCCGTCTTCCCCTTCGAGCCCTTCCTTGACGCACTGCTGTCGGCGGAGAGTGGCAGTGCCCGGGCCCACGAGCACGCACCCTGGCTCTTCTACTTTGTCTTGACCGTTGGTGAAAATTACCTGGGTATGAAGCACAGCTCTGTTTCACCCGTGCGCTCGAGTGGGCAATACTGAAGGGCCAGCCAAGAGAGGGTGGCTCAATGCACAGTCCCAGGACTGCCCTAGACAGTGCCCGGGGAAAGGGCCTGCACAAGCCTGACAGCAGGTTCCACACTTGTAAGGCACATGGACTATCAGGATCGTTGGTGTCACGTGGGGAAGCGTGTGCTTGCAGGGTAGCTCCCCATGTGCTAAACTTGTAATGTTCTGGATTATAGCATCTTCCTCTAATACATTTTAATACCAACATCTGCACATGGATGTTAGTATTTCAGTATTTTCTGGTTAGCCATGCCTCTCTGAGCATAGGAAAGGTGATTGATACCTTTTTCCTGATGTGTTTAGGACCAGCTCTAATTCAGTGTTCTCCCTGTCTCACAAAGGGGCCCTCTCTGAAGAAGGCCTGCTGGGGTACCTGCGAGTGCTGCAGGCCTTCCTTGCTCAGTTACCTGTCGCACCTGCCAGTGCCAGCTGCCAGGACTCTGGCAGCGACTCTGAAGAGGAGGGTGCAGAGAGCGACCAGCGGAGGAACACGCTGGTGAGCATTGCTGGCTGCAGGCTGTCAGGTCGTCCTTCACTCTCCCGTCTGTTCTTAGGGTAGAAGTAGTTCCCGAGGGGATGTGTGTGAAGCTTTCAGACTGTCCAGGTCGAGTCCTTTCCCTCCAGGGCATCACATCCTTTCCCAGAGGGGGCAGTCCTGGTTTCCAAGTCCACAAACAGTCCCTATGGCAGGCAGGGCTCTGTGCTCTGGGTCTGTGACCAGTAGGGTTGGACTGCTTTTCAGTTTAGTTATTGCAGAGGTAAAATGGTCAGGTGAGAAGGTGTGCTCAGGAGGTGCATGTGCTGTGTGCCAGGCACTCATCTGTTTTCATACGAATTTTTATTGACCGCTCTTTTGAGGGGCACTTTCCCATGGCATTCACCCTCTGAAGGGTTGTACAGTTCAGTTCATGTTTTCTTCAGTACAGTAGCAGTGCTGGGCAGCCGTCACCATGACCGGTTCTAGAACATTTCCTCGTTCCAGAAAGAAACCCAGACATTAGCATTGCTCTCTGTCCTCTAACCCCCAGCCCCTCTGGGGGGAAAGGCTATGTTTATTCTTACCCTATCTGGTGAAAACCAAGGAATGTGTTGGCCATTTCTGCCAACTTTATAGATGATAAATGTGATAATTTACTCTAAAATGAACTTTAACTTCATTGTCACACTTTCATTTCTTACCCAGCACTGTTTACTCTGTATTTTTAAAGGATAAAAAAAACTATACATTGAATACACATAATTTGTGTCTTACTGTGATATGTCTGCCACCAACCTCTTTTTTCTCCTAATTACACCCTTGAAATGCTTGAGGTATGGCTCTCGTAGGTTTTACACCTTTTTCTGTTAGGTTAACACAAAGTCTGATCTCAGGACGGGTGTGGGGATGGGGGTCAGGGCATAGATGAGAACCATCAGTCACTGTGAGCGTCCCGCCAGGCGGGTGCAGTGTGAGGGGCGTCTGTCCAGACTCAGAACTCTGTACCCAAAATGAACTTTGTTGTGTGGTCCAAAATGAATTGAGATCCTGTAGATGGCTGCAGGTAAACTTGCTTTTAGAAGACAGTTTTTTAATACTCATGACCTTCTGGAGAATCCATGAAGCTCTCATCACTTTACTTACTTTGTGTCCCCATGAGGAAGAAGAAGAGGCTGTGGCATGTTGGTGGGGAGCATAGACAAAGCAACAGGCTTGCAGCTCATGCTAACACTTGCAAGTGCAGTGTGCGGTGTGACTCACCTCTGTGGGAATGTGCTTTAAGAATGCACACACAAAACAGTAGCACTGATACAGCACTCTTGTTCTAGCATGTTTATTAGGTACATCTTACTCAAAGAGTCAGGTAGAATGTATTACTTTTACCTCTAAAATAGTGTTTTATTAGGTAGGTTATTATAAATCACTAGTATATTCATCCAAGCTTTCAAACAGTACAGTCAACAACGCCTAATCTTTTATATAGACAGGGTGTCCCAAAAAATGTATGTACAGTTTGAATAATTACTCATCCTAGTGGGTTAAATATAAAAATAAAGAAACATCAATTGAGCCTTCAGCTGTTAAAATATCTATTTTTGGGGTCACCCCGTATACGCTTACTTTTGTATAGGTTTATATATACACATATAAGTGAAGTATGTGTACATCTTTGGTTAATACCCCAATTTGGTAACTATGCAGAGCATTAGCTCAGGTTTTATTCAGTGAATCAGATCTTCTAGAGAAATTAAGATATAAAAGAATAGATTTATGTATTTTATTTCATTATTTTAAATAAGTTCTTTAATATTCTATTTTGCTTAAGCTCATTTTTCAAATAATTTAAAATAGAAATTCTGTCAATATATTTTCAAAGGTATGTGCTTAGTACAATGCAATGTAAACATATGAAATGAATTTTTTTTCTAGTTTTTTAAAAATTGATTTCCAGAGATAGGAAGGGAAAGGGATAAATAGAAACATCAATGATGAGAGAGAATAATTGACTGGCTGCCTCCTGTACACCCTTTACTAGGGATCAAGCCCGAAATCTGGGCATGTGCCCTGACCAGGAATTGAACCACAACCTCCTGGTTCATAGGTCAGTGCTCAACTACTGCACCATACCAGTCAAGCGAATGAATTTCTCTTTAAATCTGAAAATACTGTCACATCAATAGACAAAACTAGATAGTCACAGTTCTTGTCTGTGTGCTGGTCAAAATTGGTCCCTAATACAGATGTGACTATGGGTGTTCAGATGCCTTTAATGGATGCATGACAGAGATCTTGGTGTGCTCGTTGTGATTGGATAATTTTGGATAAAGCCTGCCTTGTACATGGACTTGAGCGATATTTCCTGTGTATCTGTTATGTAGAGGTGGGTTCTCCTGGGCCATTACTAACGTGGAGTAACTTCCGGGTGTGTTTCAGGCCGACGGGAGGCTGTCATTACCATACATAACAGAGGAGTGTCTGAAAAAGCTGGACACGAAGCAGCAGACCAACACGCTGCTCAACCTGGTGTGGAGGGACTCGGCCAGCGAGGAGGCCTTCACGCTGATGGCCTGCATCTGCCACACGCTCATGGTGCAGCAGCGGATGATGGTGCCCCGAGTCAGGCACGTGCGCTTGGTGCAGGCCCCGATGGGCTCTGTAGCCCGTCCTGTCTCTGCTCGGCCTCAGCTGAGCGACTCGCCGCTGTTTTCCTGTAGAATGTAGCCCGGGGTCTTCTGCTGTCCAAGCACTGCATGGACAATGAGAGCCAATTTTTCTCTGCTCGGCCTTAGCTGAGCGACTCGTCGCTGTTTTCCTGTAGAATGTAGCCCGGGGTCTTCTGCTGTCCAAGCACTGCATGGACAATGAGAGCCAATTTTCCTTTCTAACCAGTTAGGGCTGTTTGAGTCCTTTTCTTGTCCTGTGAGGCTCTGAGGTGTCCGGAATATGTAAACAGATGAAACCAGTCATTTTTCTACCCTATGAAAGGGAAGTATGGTCCTAGCCAGCCATTTTAATATGTCGCTGTGTTTTGTTTTGTTTTGTTTTGTTTTGTTTTTTTATGGATTCTAGAGAGAGGAAGGGAAGGGAGAGAGAAACATCTATGAGCGAGACATCACTTCACTTGGCTGCCTCCTACATATGTCCTCCTGGGGACGGAGCCTGCAACCCAGGCATGTGCCCTGACTACGAATAGAACCAGTGACCTCTTGGTGCGTGGGACGACACCCAACCACTAAACAATGGGAGACTGCCATTACCTTACGTAACCGAGGAGTGTCTGAAAACACTGATAGGGCCTCACCACTTATTTTAAAGTGCAGGGCTCCTGCCTGCATTTAGAGACCCAATATATGACATCTTTTCCGCTTTTTCATCTGTTCTTTTTATCAGTTTACTCTGGCACTTAACAGTTTACTTTGAGATTTTGGTTTTCAAAACTTTGAAATACAACTTTTGAGAGGAACAAAACATACGGGTTAAAGTGGCGGACTTGTGCTAAGATGACTGTGACAGTAGTCTTGAACTATTTCCCCCCTTCTATTTTAAAGGACACTTTAGCAGTTTCTTAGGAACTTAATAGAAAGTTACTTAATGGAATACAGTGCAAAAAAGTATATGCAGATCTAGGAAGTGAGGGACAGGCTCCACATGTCACCTCTGTAAGTGCTTGCCTGTGCTGTGGGAAGAGCTGCGGCGGCAGCGGCGAGAAAGGTGTCTTTGGAGTGGAGTATGTGCAGGGACATCAGCTGCAGTAGTTGCCATGTGAACACTGTTGTGGCCAGCTAATTAGGTGCTGTCTTTGCTGGCTGGCATCAGTTACTGCAGAGGGAGTCTGGTGCTAGGGAGGCTGTGGTCCACGATTACGTGATTAGCTCTTGGGGCTAATTGCGTTAGAGCCGGCTGTGAGATCTGAGGGCAGGCGCTGAGCGGCACTTGCTTTTATTGTAGCGCCAAGTCCACTGGTGTGGGCAGGGATGACGACTGGCTCTGGGTCCAGAGTGAGCCTCCTTCCAGTGGGCTTATATGTGGCCCTGACTTACAAATACAGTACCTGTTTCCTCCAAGAAACTGCTCCAGGAACATATGGACGGTCTGACTAGATTAGGCTATAAGTATTTAGAAGGTTTTTATAGCACATGAAAGAGCAAAATAGGCTTTCCTTAATGGCTGTAGATTTTAACTGCTTTCCATGCTTTTTAAAAACTCTCACCCAAGAACATGTTTATTGATTATAGAGAGAGGAGCCAGGAGAGAGAGAGAGAGAGAGAGAGAGAGAGAGAGAGACATCGACCCATTACTCCTTGTATTAACCTCAACCAGATACCGAATCCACAGCCTAGGTGTGTGCCCTGACCAGGAACAAACCTGAGGCCTTTAGTGTATGGGGTGACACTCCATCCAACTGACCCACACTGGCCAGCTCAACTCTTTTCAAAGGCGTTTAGCCTGGCCGGCGTGGCTCTGGTTGAGCATCGGCCCGTGAACCAGGAGGTCACTGGTTCAGTTCTGGGTCAGGGCACATGCCCGGGTTGTGGGCTCGATCCCCATTGGGGTGTGCAGGAGGCAGCCAATCAGTGATTCTCATCATTGATGTTTCTCTCTCTATCCCTCTCTCTTCCTCTCTAAAAAATCAATAAAAGTATTTTTTTTTTTTTTAATATTAAAGCAGGGTTAGTAGATTCCCAGGCTGATAACTCTCTCGAGTGCTCTCAGGCTCGCTCCCATCCCTCTGTTTCCAGCGTTGGGATTTACAGTTTTAATTTGTTTCACATTGATTGTTAGGGTGAATGAAGACATGTGGAACATCCCAGGCCAGTGTACTCAGTGGTTGAAGTGTGCGTTGAAGGTTTGTGTGCTCATGCCCCCACACTAGTTAGTTGTGTGCAGGAGGCAACCAGTCAATGTGTCTCTCACGTCAATGTTTCTCTCTCCCCCCCTCCCCCTCCCTCTCCCTCCCTCCCTTCCTCCCTTCTTCCCTCCCTCTCTCCCCTTCTCCCTCTCTCCCCCCACCTCTCCTTCTACTCTCTCATTAAAATAAGTAAATAAATCAGTGGCCCTTGCTGATTTGACCCACTGGTTAGAGTGTTGCCCTCGGACTCAATGGTCTCAGGTTCGATTCCAATCAAGGGCACGTACCGCTGTTGCAGACTTAATCCTGGGCCCTGGTCAGGGCACGCGCGGAAGGCAACTAATCGATGTGTCTCTCTCACATCAGTTTCTCTCTCCCACTGCTCTGATCAGTGGACAAAATATCCTCAGGATTAAGAAATTTAAAAATATGTTTATATACATATATATGGAACAATTTCTAAGATATGTGTCTAAGTAAAAGAAAGGGAGATCCGGACCTTGGGGACAGTAGCCTACTTTCTGGTCAGGGGAAAGGGAAACTGTGTCTCTGTCTCTGTTCACACTGCTCGGTCTTCCTTTCCTCACTTGCGGAGACGCCCCACAGGCTGCCAATAGTCCCAGCACCCAGCCATTCCTCCATGGTCCCCACACTCCACGACGTTGGCTCTCTGCCCTCCCTCTTTTGACCCCTCGCACCTGTCATCCCCACAGACCCCATTCTCATGCGTTCTCCTCAACCACTTGGTGGCTCCTCCGCAGGCCTCTCTGTCTCTGTGTCAGTGTTTCCTTCTCTGGGTGCCTCTCTCTCACACGTGGCTACCACCCACTTTGGGCTGACACTCCTCTCCGCTGCTACTCGGGCTGTCCTCAGACCCTGCGCACCCCAGGACTAACTAGTCTTTCCCCAGCCTGAGTCATGGCGGAGCCCCTGGGAACATGGCCACTGCACTTGGAACCCAATTCCTTGGTTATACTTTCCGTATTCCACATGCCCAGTAGTCATTGTGGCGGTGGCTTAGGGGCTTAGGCCATTGTCATCGTTCCAGAACGTCCTGCTGGAGTGCTAGCCTGGCCTTGAGGCTGAGGTACCCTCCCTGAGCGACTCCCGCTCAGGCACCGTGACACGTGAGTACTGCACTGTCTGTGTCACGTTTTGGCTGACTAACATGGGGAGAGCCTTCCACACTGGCATTTGAGAACTCTCTAACTTCATTTCTAGCCACAAAATGCTTTCCCTTGGCCATCTTCCTTACTGCATAGTCCTGATCCCAGGCGCTGGCTCTGGCCTCTCTCCTTGCTCCCACTCTAGTCTCTATCCAAGATGCACCTTCTTTCTCCTCCTCTCCCCTTTCTTGGCTGAGTTGCCTAGATTCATGCTCAGTCACCGCCTTTCAGGAGCCTTCCTGAGTTTATAGACAGATCTCTCCTCTCTGATTCCAGTGAATTTTCATTGTATGGTAGGGACTCCCTGTTTAGAGGGCAGGTTTTAAGTAGTTAAGCTTTACACTTAAGGTGGGCAGATGAGCATGTTCTTTGGGAGTTGGCTCTTTTGTTCTATTGTCAAAACTTAGACTTTTAAAGGTAATGTTTTAAGGATCAGAGTGTTTGATATAATTTGCCTATAGCTTTCTTGTAAATACATCACATCTTAAGGCATCACAAATTACTTTATTACAACGTGTGCTTGATTTTTCTACCTAAAATGGATAGAATGAGCCAACTTACTTGTGAGCCATCAGTCACTGCGATGTAGACAGTGTGTGTTCTGGAGATGCGCATGACCCCCCACTGTCCGAGCCAGGAAGAACCGTGATAACGGCCTCTGCGCTCTCGGGGCGCGGGCCATAGCCTCAGTTGTTGGGGACAGGATGATTATGCAGGTTACTTCAGTGAAGGCAAACACAGACTTATGTTTCCTGTTTATGTTTCTATAAACACATTTTTACAGTATTTTAGAAGAAATACTGAGGCGGTACCAATAAAGAGAAAGTTGCTTTTTTGTCTGTGAATTTATTTTTTCTTTTATTATCAGTAATATTCTCAGTATAATCAGTAGATTTAATCAGCTTTTGATTTATGTTAAAATTTGCATTGTATCGATAGGTCAAATAGGATTCATGGGGATTTTTTGTTTTGGTTTGGTTTTTTGTTGATGTTGTTAATCTTCACTGGAGGATATTTTTCCACTGACTTTTAGGGAGAATGGAAGAGAGTGGGAGAGATAAGAGAAACATCAATGTGAGAGAAACACATCGATTGGTTGTCTCCTGCATGTGCTCTGACCAGGACCTGGGCCAGGGAGGACCCTGCAGCCAAGGTATGTGCCCCGACCGGCATCAGGCCCGTGACTGTTGGCCAGTGCTTTCTCCTGTGAGCCAAACGGACAGGGACCGACTCCTGAGTTTTTAACATTTCTGCAGTGGTGATGGCACAGTTGAATCTAGTCTGAAGTCACATTTAGATGGCAAGCTGGTGGTGGCTGCTGACGCGCATCTCCTTAGGAAGTCGACTCAGCATATAGTCTGTAGTGAGTTTTCAGCTCCTCAGAATTTCTAAACATTGTTAATAATTGTTTCATGAGAAATGCATGTGAACCTTGGGAAAGCCCACATGAAGGCTACTTAAGCTCTCTTTGTTTGAAAAATCATGTGACGACAAAGTAAGGGGGGAATCTCAGGGAAGTAACAGGATAGTGAGTGCTGCTTCCACGTTAGCTCAGGCTGCAGCCTGAATGCAGGTTCATCTTAAAGTGAAAGGCACTCGGTTGTCAGGGAAATGCATACTATATATTTAAACTGGTGTGGATTTAGCACAGGAATGCTCAATTAATACAGCTGTGTGTCTAAAGCTTTTCTTCTGGCCTAGCTGCTAGTTTGTGAAATAAAAGTTTTTAGCAAATTGCCTGTAACAAATATGTCTTAAAAGTTTTTATTGTCATTAAGGAAACTTGAAATTTATTTTTAATCTTGCATTAGTGAGAGGTGAAATGCGTTTTAATGTTGCTTTTCCAGCAAAAGACACCTGCAGCAGGAGATCACTGGGCCAAGACTGCACCTGTGGCTACAGGAACGGAGGGGCCTTGGGTGGCTAGCTTGTCCCATTACTTGTCCCTGTGACAGCCTATGTACGGAGGGAGCTCAGGATGCCTTGCTGTCCCCACCTTTCCTGCCTGTTTGCAAGCTGCTGTCCTCTGCGTTTTTCTTAATAACTTTAGTGGTCCCTGCAGACTGTGGCCTGAGTTAGACATGGTTCTCACAGTGTAGCCCTGTACTGATTACTCATGGGTTTGTCTTAGGCAAACAAAACCTAGTGGGTAATTGTTTTTTTGTTGTTAGCATTATTTTTTAATTAGGGACCCAGGGCACGAATTTATGTACCTTGAAAGGAATTGTGGGCCACGAGACTGTGTAGGCATTGGGGCGGGTTTCAGTCCATCCTCCAAGCCACCACACTGGCTCCGCCTGCCACAGCCCCCAGTCCCCTATCTATTGGCAGACCCACTCTGGCCATCATCCCTGCTCCCACGTGCTGACGGTGCAGAGAGATTGGGGCTGGCACCAGTAGTGAGTGCAAGTGGGGCCGTTTCTGTCAGCAGGTGTGAGTGGTGGCTGCTACCCTGATTGCCCCTCAGGAACAGGGGGAGGTGGAGAACCCTCAGAGGCGATCAGGGCTGGCAACCGCTGCTTGCACCCACTGATGGCCTTGATCGCCCCTCGGAGTGGAGGTGGGGAAGCCCTGAGGGGCAATCAGGGCCAGCAGCCACCCTCGCACCCACTGATGGCGCCTAGTTATCGGTGCAAGCACCAGGCAGGACTACGGCACGTGGGAGCAAAGAATTTTCAGTAACTACCAGCGGCTCTCCCCAGTGACAGTGACTGGTGCCCTGCCTTGGTCTGGCGCCCCCACTCACCTGCTCCACCATCCCGCTGTGGCCGGTGCCCACCTTGTTCCTCCCTGTGTCACCTGCTGCTGATGCTTGCCATGTTCTGCATGCGACCCCTGGTGGTCAGTGCACATCATAGCACCAGTTCATTTGTTCCTCCAGATGTCTTTATTGCATAATTTTACTTAAAAAAATTAAATCCTTACTGTTGAAAGTACTACATATGTTTCTTTGTTTTCCCCCTTCTAGCTCACCCCCCTCCCCGCCCCAAGACCTTCACCATCCTATAGTCTGTGTCCATGGGTTATGGATATGTGCATACAGGTTTTTTTTTTAATCTTTATTGTTGAGGTTATTAAAGATTTCCCTATTCTCCCCATCCCCCATTGCCCTCTCCACCTAGTTCCCACCCACCCAGGCCTTTGCCACCCTGTAGTCTGTGTCCATAAGTAATATATATATTTAAGTAATGCATGCATTTAAGAACTTTAATCTCTTCCTCAACTTCTCATCCTTACCCCTAAGAATCATCAATCTGTTCTATTTTCATGCTTCTCATTCTATTCACCAGTTTATTCTGTTCATTAGAATTCTTATTTTGATTTTTAGATCCAGTTGTTGATAGGTATGTGTTTGTTGCCATTTTATTATTCATATTTTTTATCTTTTTCTTTTCTTCTTCTTCCCCTTCTTAAAGAATACCCTTCAACAGATTGTAAAATAAAAGGCTAATATACAAATTGACCGAAAGGCAGAACAACCAGTCACTATGACATACACTGACCACCAGGGGGCAGACACTCATGCAGGAGCTGCCCCTGGTAGTCAGTGCACTCCCACAGGGGGAGCAATGCTCAGCCAGAAGCTGGGCTCACGGCTGGTGAATGCAATAGAGGTGGTGGGAGCCTCTCCTGCCTCTGTGGCAGGCGGACATCCCCCGAGGGGTCCCGGACAGCGAGAGGGCACAGGCCGGGCTGAGGGAACATCCCCCCTCAGTGCACGAATGTTATGCACCATGCCTCTAGTTTCATATAATACTAGTTTGATGGGAATGAACTCCTTTAGCTTTTTCTTGTCTGAGAAGCTCTTTATCTGACCTTCAGTTCTAAATGATAGCTTTGCTGGTCCTGTCTCATAATAAAAGAATAATATGCAAATTGACCGTACCTCTGATCAAGCCATGCCCATCAGCCAATCAGGAGCAAATTGTGCAAATAAAACCCAACCAAGATGGCTGCGGCCACTGAGAGCAGGAGGGAGGCTTGGATTTCCCTGGCAACGGAGGAAGCCAAGCTTTGCGTCAGCCATTGCCCACCTAGGCCTCCACTCAGTGCTACAAAGTTTCAATTATAGAAGATACATAATCCCAACAGAAATGGCAGTAGCCACATAGCTAGAGAGTGCAGAGGCTAGGGTTGCCAGGGCGATGGAGGAAGCCAAACTTTTGCAGCCCTAGCCTAGGCCTCCACTCTAGGCTACAAACTTTCAAACAGATATGGCTGTTGCCACAGAGCAAGTAGAAGGCTTGGCTCCACTCCAGGCCTAAGCAGAACATAAATTGTAGAACATAAATTAACTCCAGATTCCAGGGCCTCTGCTTGGGTCACTGGGGGGCATGGCCGGCCTGCCCCACACCCCAAGGGAACCCCCCACCCTCATCCAGGACACCCTTCAGGGCAAACCAGCCGGTCCCCACCCATGCACCAGGCCTCTATCCTATCTAATAAAAGAGTGATACACAGATTGACCATCACTCCAACACACAAGAGGGCTGCTCCCATGTGATCAAAGATCCTGCCCCCATGTGGACACAAGATGGCCAGCAGGGGAAGACAGTGGTAGGTTCCAGGCCTGCAAGGGAGGGCAGTTGTGGGCGATCAGGTCAGCAGGGGAGGGCAGTTGAGGGCGATCAAGCCTGCAGGGGAGGGCAGTTAGGGGTGACCAGGCTGGCAGAGGAGGGAAGTTGTAGGCAAACTGGCTGGCAGGGGAGCAGTTAGACATCAATTAGACTGGCAGGGTAATGGTTAGGGGGTGATCAGGCTGGCAAGCAGAAGTGGTTAGGGGCAATCAGGGAGGCAGCAGACTAGCAGTCCTGGATTGTGAGAAGAATGTCCGACTGCCTGTTTGGGCCTGATCCTACCGGGTTCGGGCCTAAATGGGCAGTCAGACATCCCTCGAGGGGTCCCAGATTGGAGAGGGTGCAGGCTGTGCTGAGGGAACCTCCCCCGCCTCCCATGCATGAATTTCATGTACCAGGCCTCTAGTGTAAAATAATTTTGCTTGTAGGTCCTAGCTATTCATCACTTTGAATATTTCTTGCCACTCCGTTCTGGCCTGCAAAGTTTCTGTTGATAATTCAGCTGACAGTTGGATAGGCACTCCATTGTAGTAACTAACTGCTTTTGTCTCTTACTACTTTAAAGAGTCTTTAATCTTTGGCATTTTAATTATGACATGTCTTGGTGTGGGCCTCTTTGAGTTCCTCTTGTTTGGGACTTTCTGTGCTTCTTGGACTTTTTTTTTTTAATATATTTTATTGATTTTTTACAGAACGGAAGGGAGAGGGATAGAAAGTCAGAAACATCGATGAGAGAGAGACATCGATCAGCTGCCTCTTGCACGCCCCCTACTGGGGATGTGCCCGCAGCCAAGGTACATGCCCTTGCCGGAATCGAACCCGGGACCTTTCAGTCCGCAGTCCAATGCTCTATCCACTGAGCCAAACTGGTCTTGGCTGTGCTTCTTGGACTTTGAAGTCTATTTCTTTCACAGGTAGGGAAAGTTTTCTGTCCTTGTTTCTTCAAATAGGTTTTCAAACATCCTGCTCTCTCTCTTCTCCTTCTGACAACCCCATAATACGAGTGTCTGCTTGAAGTTGTCCCAGAGGCTCCTTACACTATCTTCATATATTTGGATTCTTTTTTTCTTTTTGTTCTTCTGATTGAGTGCTTTTTGCTTCCTCATATTTCAATCATTGATTTGATTCTCAGAATCCTCTACTCCACTGTTGAATCCCTGTATAATATTCTTTATTTCAGTCAGTGAATGCTTAATTTCTGACTGGTCCTTTTCCATTTTGTTAGAGGTTTTTAGAAGATTCTTTTTTGGGGGGGGGCGAGGCTTTGTTCTTATTTATTTATTTTTATTTTTTAATGTTATGTGCAATAAATGTTAATATTTCAAGAAAAATGATCTTAAATATGATAATGTTACATCAATAAACACCAATTCAAGAAGAGTGATTTTACATATAATATTACATGCAATAAACAATGTTTCAAGAATAAGGAGATTTTAAGTATATTACCAAAATTGTATTAACACTAGAGGCCAGTGGACGAAATTCGTGCATGGTGGGCAGGGGATGTTCCTCACCCAGCCTACAACCTCTCTAATCTAGGATCCCTCGAGGGATGTCCAACTGCCTCCTCACAATCCAGAACTGCTGGCTCCAAACTGCTTGCCTGCCTGCCTACCTCCCTGATTGACCCTAACTGCTTCTGCCTTCCAGCCTGATCACCCCCTAACCATTACCCTGCCAGCCTAATTTATATCTAACTGCTTCCCTGCCAGCCTGTTTGCCCCCAACTTCCCTCCTCTGCTGGCCTGGTCACCCCTAACTGCCCTCTCCTGCAGGCTTGATCGCCCCCAACTGCCCCTCCCCCCCTTTGCAGGCCTGGTCCCTCCCAATTGCTCTCCCCTGCTGGCCTGATGGCCTACAACTGCCCTCCCTTGAAGGCCTGGAACCTCCCAACGGCCCTGCCCTTGCTGGCCATCTTGTGGTGGCCATCTTGTGTCCACATGGGGCAGGATCTTTGACCACATGGGGGCAGCCCTCTTGTGTGTTGGAGTGATGGTCAATCTGTGTACTATTCTTTTATTAGATAGGATAGAGGCCTGCTGCATGGCTGGGGGGCAGCTAGTTTGCCCTGAAGAGTGTCCCAGATCAGGGTGGGGGTACCCTTGGGGTGTGGGGCGGCCTGGGCGAGGGCCTATGGTAGTTTGCAGGCTGGCCACACACCCCCAGCGACCCAAGCAGAGGCCCTGGAATCTGGGATTTATTTATGTTCTACAATTTAAACTTTGTAGCCTGGAGCAGAGCCAAGCCTTCTGCTCGCTCTGCGGCAACAGCCATTTTTATTATTGAAACATTGTAGCCTGGAGTGGAGGCCTAGGCACTAGGGCTGCAGAAGCTTGGCTTCCTCCATTGCCCGGGCAACCCTAGCCTCTGCTCTCTCCAGTTCCATGGCTGCCACCATTTCTGTTGGGATTTATGTATCTTCTATAATTGAAACTTTGTAGCATAGAGTGGAGCCCTAGGCTGGCAATGGCAGGCAGAAAGCTTGGCTTCCTCCATTGCCAGAGAAACCCAAGCCTCCCTCCTGTTCTCAGTGGCCCCAGCCATCTTGGTTGGGGTTTATTTGCATAATCTGCTCCTATTTGGCTGGTGGGCGTGGCTGTGGGCATGGCTTGACCAGAGGTACGGTCAATTTGCATATAACTCTTTTGTTAAATAGGATGGTGTGATATCACAAAAGTTGTAGGAAATAGTAAAAAACTGAAAATAACAGGATTACATTCTAGAATACTATTTTTCTTTGATTCTATTTTTGTTGATCAGTTTCTGTTGTTCATTATATTCCACAAATGAGTGAGATTATATGATATTTATCTTTCTCTGATGGGCTTATTTTACTTTTAAAGTCTACTTTGTCAGCTGTGCATTTTGTTACTTCAGCTTTTTTTTCCCTTTATCATCTGAATGAAAAAATTGTTATTCATTCCTTCACTTTCATCCTGTGTGTGTCTTGTTTTGAGGTGGGTTTTTTGTAGACAGCATATAGTTAGTTGGGTCATGTGTTTGCATCCATTCAGCTACTCTACACCTTTTGATTGGAGCCTTTAATCCATTTACATTTAGGGCTAATATTGAGAGGTGTTTATTGATAGCCATTTTAATTCTCTATGACTAGGTTTCTCTCTCTGGTTCTTCTCAGCAATCTCTTTGTCATTTCTTGTCATAGTGGCTTGGTGGCGATGAACTCCTTTAACCTTTTTTGTCTGGGAAGCTGTTCATTTGATCATCTATTTTGAATGATAGTATTGCTAGAGACAGTAATCTTGGTCTCAGACCCTTGCTTTCCATTACCCTGTGTACTTCATGTGATTCCCTTGTGGCTGTAGAGTTTCTGTTAAGAAGTCAGGTGTCAGCCTTAAAGGAACTCCTTTGTAGGTAACAGGTTTCTCTTGCTGGCTTTAAGATTCTCTCTTTGTCTTTAAATTTTGGAATTTTAATTATGATGTGTCTGGGTGTGGGTCTGTTTGGGTTCTTCTTGTTTGGGATTCTCTGTGCCTCCCGAACTTGTATGACTTTTTTCTTTACCGGCTTAGGGAAGTTTCTACCATTATTCAAGCTCCTTCTCTATTCCTTTCTCCCTTTCTGCCTCTTCTGGTACACCTACTATTCTAATATTGTTACGTTTCACATTGTCCTTCTGCTCCCTTAAGCTGTCTTACTGATTTTTAATTGTTTTTTCTTTTGGGTTCTCTAATTGAGTGATATTTTCAACTCTGTCTTCCTATTCACTGATTTGATCCTCAGCTCCCCCTAATCTGTTGTGTATTCCTTCCAATGTGTTCTTTATTTGGGTTATGCCGTTCTTTATCTCAGACTACTCTTTTTTCATTGTTGCTATATCTTTATTCATGTTGTTCAGCATCTTTACCATCATTACTCTGAACTCTGTTTCAGGTAAATTTCTTTGTTTCATTCATCTCTTCTTCTGGAGAATTCTCTTGTCCTTTCATTTGGGGGTTGTGTCTTTGTGTCCTCATTTTGGCTGGCTGTTTGGGTTTGTGACTACTTTCTGTTAGGTAGATTCTCTATGCCTCTCAATCTCTAGTGCAGGACGGTGTCAAATGATGCTCCTGGTTAATTAGATAAGGCAAAGACTCAAATCTCTAGAGAGACTATCCACAGACTCCTAGGATTCCAACTTAAAATTGCTTCTAGGCAATAGTCCTCAGGTATTGTGAGAGTTTTTTTTAACAGGATGGGCTAGTTGCTTCTGCTTGAATGCTAATTGTTATTTTTAGTCTCTTAAGTGGCCTCAGGGCAGTGTTTTCCAATAGGATGTGTCAACTGTCTTCTCTTCAGGCAAGGCAGATGTCTGTGTGGGAAAGACATCCTCCATTGTGTTGGGAATGACTCAGCCCAGTAAACTGGGGGTGTCTGCTTTTTGAGCTCTATCTTCCAATACCCCAGTCCTGGATTCTGCTCCCATAGTACCAGTCTACTTCACCCTCCTCCCACCCCCCACCTCCCCCCAACGAGAGCACAAGATGGGTGGCTCAACAGGGAATTTTTGTGCATTGGCCCTTTAAGAGGGTGCCTGAACTTTCAGCTGGCACTCCATGGCAGTGATCCCACTACTTTTCACAGCCAAATGTTATGTGTGTACTCTACTCAGTTTTGTGCTGTCTGCTGGGGAGCCCATTTTCAGGATCAGATCCCAGAGTTCTAAGTGGCTCCTCTCCCCCCATAGCTGAGATATCTCTCTGGGTCTTCAGTTGCCATCTATGGGTACTGGTCCGGCCAGCACTTTCGTGCCTCTGCCCCTTGTGGCAGTCTCTATGCAGTCTTTACCTTTGGTCCTTGGGTATCAGGGTTCTCTCCTGTGAGTTTTCTTTGATTATTTAGGAGGCCTTTCCGTATTTCAGGTGTAATTCCAGCTTGTTCCTGGGAGTATGTCCATGCAGCATCTTCCTACTCTGCCGCCATTTTTAATTTTCCCAGTTTTATTTATGTTGTCGCAGATAGGTTCTTCATTACTCTATGGTATTCTAAACATTTGGCGATGAAATCCATCTTGGAGCAGCTATGGAAATTATCCTCTGTCTTTCCTTTACCCATCATTGGCCTCATGAACAGCTAAGACAATTTCTTTGGATTTTCTTCAGGCAATAGCTCTGAAGGTGAAAGTTGGAAATAAGTCTTCTGGGACTTAAAGTCCAGGGATAGTGTTATTGGCACCTTCTGGAGGATCTTGAGAAGATTGTTCTTTGCCTCTTCCAGCTCCTTGAGGTTGCTGCATTCCTTGGCTCTTGGCCCCCTCCCCCGTCCAATGTCTGTTTTCTAAAAAGATTCTTAAGTAAACTTATAACTGATTTTGAAGTCTATATCCAGTAATTTGCTTTCTTCCATTTCTTTGATTTGTGACATGTTTCTTTGTCTTTTGACTGCCTCCCTATGTTTGTTTCTATGTATTGGGTAGACATTTCTATGTATTGGGTAGACCTGTATGTCTCCTTGAGTTGGTAGACTGGTCTTGTGTAGTAGGTGTCCTATAGGGCCCAGTGGCTCAGCCTCTCCAGTCACCTGAATGGTGTACTCTAGATACACCCCTTGGTGAGCTATGAGCACAGTCTTGTAGTTGAGCCTTGATTGCTGTTGGTATCACTGGGAGGAATTGACCTACAGACAGCTGTGATTACAATGGAAGAGCGCTGTGAAGGAGACACCCTTATGGAACAGACTTTGCTTAAGTGGGGCTTTGGTGCTCACTGAGTCTACCCCTTGAATGTGTGTCACTTATGGGTGTGCAGAGTTGTAATCTGGATGGTCTCACACTGACCACTAGGTACACTGGCTCTTGGGTCTCCAGTGAGGTACGTAGTCACTGCCTGTGCTACCCAACAGGAGCTACAGAGAGATCTGCAGATCCCTCCTCTTTGTATCATGTTTGGAAGTGCCCAGGTGAAGCCCCACTATGCAGCAAGGCAGGTTGGTGCCAGTGCCAGGTCTTAGACCTTTTATTGATAGGTTTGGAGCTCCCTGTACTAGCTGCTGCTTGTTTGAGAGATATTAGCCTGAGCAAGGACAGGGCATTCATACGCACAAGCAGCTGCACAATTCATGAGTTTTTAACATCTGAACATAGTGATGTTACAGTTGAGTCTAGTCTAAAGTCACATTCACATGGCAAACTGGCAGTTTATGATTGGAAATTGGATGAGGTGGGGTCTTAATGAATCACCAGCAGATTAAATAAAAATGGCTGCTTGTCAGCCCTGCCACCAGGGAGATCCCAGCGTAGGAACAATTAACCCAGCAAGTACCTCCCTCTGGGAGCACCTCCGTCTGGGAGAAAGCTGTCCCTGAATTCCTGCCCTGATGCCAGATGATCCAGTTCCTCCCTGTGTGTGTCTCTGTTCCCCAGAGAGCCTTGCTCTGGTGCTGGAGCTCAGAGGAAGCATGACCTTTTAAGTTCAGTTCCTGGTGCTGGCGTTTTAAGAGGAACAGCTGGGTCTCCAGCAGCCTCTGTGTCACTGAGCCCCAATCCGCACTGGTTTTTACAGCCTGCAGTTCTTACTGCCCATAGGGACTTCTTTTCCCAGCTCTGGCACCCTGGCCTGGGGCTCTGGTGTGGGGCTGGGACCCCTTGCTCTTTTGGGTGGCTTCCGCAGAAATGATTTTCCTCCCGATTAAAAAAGCGGCACACGTGGGTGCTGGGCCAGCCTATCCCATGCCTCTGCACCACCTACCAGTCTCAGTATATTTTATTCTTTACTTGTCTAGTTGTAGGATTTCTATACTGCCAGCTTTCCAGTGGTTCTGGATGGTGGTGGATCTGTATTTTAGTTGTAATTTTGATGTGGTTGTGGGAGGCGGTGAGTACAGGCATTTACCTACACTGCCATCTTCCTTTCTCTGCATATAAATTATTTGGTTAATCTCTTCCCATCCACCCATGCCTTCCCTCTGAGATTTGACAGTCTGTTCCATGCCTCTGTGTCCCAGGATCTATTTTGTTTTATCGGTTTATTTTGTGAAACAGATTCTACATATGAGTGAGATCCTGTGATACTTGTCTTTCTCTGACTGGCTAATTTTGCTTAGCATAATGCTCTCCAGGTCCATGCTGGAGACCCTTCTTTTTCACTGCTGCATAGTGTTCCATGGTGTGAATGTACCACAGTTTTATTACCCACGTATCTACTGATGGGCATTTGGATTCTTTCCAGATATTGGCTATTATAAATTGTGCTGCTGTGAATATAGGAGTGCATATATTCTTTCTGATTGGTGTTTTGGATTTCTTAGGATATATTCCCAGAAGTGGGATCTTAGTGGGTAGTTTTTAATATGTCTCAGGGTATGTAAAGAACCTTCAGTAATTTATAGGCCTGTTTAATAAATTTGTTTTATTGTCTATTGAGTGATTAATTTAGGAAATGTAATTATCTCAAAGTTAACTTGAAATATAACTTTGTGTACCCATTCATATGGTCTTTCAGATATATGTGGAAAGATGTTAATTGTAATTTTTGTGAGAGGTGTGTGACAAGAGAATATGTTAGGGAACCCCATTGTGTTGGCACATGTACAAAAGTATCTGTGTATAAGATTCACACCAAGGTATTCATTTTGGTTCTTTCTTAGACGATGGGATGAAATATGGCTCATATTCTTTTTCCTTGTTTTTGTATTATTGTTAGAAAGAGCAAAGGCAGCACACTTAACAAAATATGTGAGTTTTCAGATTTTTGAGGTGCTAAATTTTAGTATTTATATTTACCATAATTTTAAGAAATCCTGATATCTATAAAACTATACTACATAATACATTTTTTAAAAAGAATTATAAGCTTCTTGACTGAAGAGAAATAAGGCAACGAAATACTACCTTGTAAAATTCTCTTATGTTGAAAGTTCATAGTTTTCGTGCAATTTTTTCTTATTTTCTGTAGTTGTTTGGTTTTCTTCTAGCATGTAAAACTCCATAAAATTAGGAAAAATAAAATTTGAGCACACATTTTTATGTACTTGGTGTGTAATGGGTGTTATGATGTCACAGAGGTGGGGGTGTTCTTTCTGAGGTGAATTTAGGTGGGATTTTTCGGGACATCCATGGCAGGGCTTTCACATGCTTGGTGACATGGTTTATTTTACTAATCTCCTATGGCTTACTGTGTTATTTGTAATTCTTTTTTCATTATTCCAATGATTTTTAAATTTTGAGATTTGCCCAGTTGGCATGCTGTGGGTTGTGTGGTATTGTTAGCACTTTGACAATGAGTGTACTTGAGACAGACAAACACTATGTAGAATCACCATGTGTTTGAGCTGGGAAGGCCTTAGCGCTGAAGTGGTTCGGCCCTTTCTTTTCTCATGAGAACGTTGCTCAGTGGCATTGTACTGAGTGCCCCGAAGATTTCCTGACCGTTCTAGGATAGCTCTAAAGCAAGAGCTGTACTCCTCAGGCCACTCTCCCCACTACCTTGTCATAATCTTTTCTGCTGTTCCCTGTCTCATGTCTGACTCCTGCACTCCTAGATGTTTATGCTGTAACGTGATTCCAAAGTGTGTCCTCTCACAGAAATACAGTGTACACGGAGCTCATTTAAAGGAACCACTGAGTTTTTAGTTTGTAATGAAGTTGATATTATACAGGAGGGCTTCTTACCTTTAAAATATATTTTTAGGTTTAAGTTATATTTTATAGATTAGTTAACATTAAACACCATTCTTATGTGTTATTTCAAGAATGGTGACTTAGTCCGGCTAATATGGCTCAGTGGTAGAGCGTTGACCTATGAACCAGAAGGTCAGGGTTCTGTTCCAGGTCAGGGCACATGTCTGGGTTGCCAGCTGGATCCCCACTGAGGGGCATGCCGAAGACAGCCGATCAACAATTCTCTCTCATTATTGATGTTTCTCTCTCTTCTCTCCCTCTCCCTTCCTCTCAGAAATTGATAAAAAAATATATATAATTTTTAAATGGTGTCTTAAAATTAGTCACTGAATATTTAAAATTTTTTAAATGTATATTAGTAGTAATAATTTGTATCTTCTATATATATGATAGCCTAATATGCAAATTGTCCCTTTGGATTTCATCTGGGAGTTTGATTGCTCACTGTGACATGCACTGACTCCAAGGGGCGGCGGCGTTCAGTGAAGGAAGGCCCTGGTCAGCAGCCGGGGAAGGGAGGCCCTAGTCAGTAGCTGGAAGACCCCAATCAGCCCTGATTGCTGGCCAGGCCTAGGGACCCTGCCCATGCACTAATTTTGTGTACCAGGCCTCTAATCTAGCCTATATAATAAAAGCATAATATGCAGATCCACTGAACAGCAGAACGACCTCAGCTGAGGGAGGGGCTGGAAAGCAGGAGGCCAGTGGGTGGAGGGAGGGGATGGCAAAGAGGGAGGTGGCAATGACCAACCACCTGGGGGGCTGGTGCCATCCTCTGATCGCCCACCAGGTTGCCTCCCTCAGAGGGAGGCCACCAGTGACCATGGCTGGACAATTTGGGGTGGGGCCAGTCACTCGCCGTCCCCAGATAGGCCCCCAGATAGGTTGCTCCTGCAGAGGGAGGCCGACAGTGGCAGTGGTGCAATGGGAGATGTTACTGGCTGTTTGCTGCCCATGCCATCCCCTGATAGGCCCGCCAGTCACCTCCTGTAGAAGAGCAGGCCTATGCCATTAGTTGGACATCGCCTGAGGGCTCCCGGACTATGAGAGGGCGTAGGCTGGGCTAAGGGCCCCTCCCCCAAGTGCACAAATTTTTGTGCACCAGGCCTCTAGTGTATGCATAAAAGCCTAAGCAACTGTTAATGATCAGTCGACCAGTTGCAATGACACACACTGACCACCAGGGGGCAGATGCTCAATGCAGGAGCTGCCACCTGGTGGTCATTGCACTCTTACAGCCGATCTCCTGAAGCTGGCCAACCTCTCCGCCCCTCCCTTCTGCAGCTGGCCCTAATTTGGCCCTAATCAGGACTGGGCGAGACAGCCCCAATTGCCCCGATCTCAGGCCAGGCTGAGGGACCCCACCCGTGCATGAATTCGTGCACCAGGCCTCTAGTATAATGCATACTATCCTAGTATATTAACATCCTGTAACATCTCCTCAGAGGAAGCAAACTCAGCTGTCTTTTGGTGGGGTCTCTGGACACAGCTCAGGGTCTTCATTGAGGAGGAGAGGGCAGGTGCCTTTGCACCCTGGTGTAGGGTGCATGCATTTGAAGAGTTAATATAGACAGATTCCAAGTTGTACAGTATTCTCAGCTCACAGCTTTTTGAAAGAAATATATTGAGCAAGTATTTACTGACTCTTATTTCCCCCATTCCTTTTTAGGCTTCTCTACAGCTTAGCCTTTAATGCCAGGTTTCTGAGGCACCTTTGGGTTCTCATATCCTCAATGACAACACAGATGATCACAGGGTATGTATCCCACAGATTTAGAAATTGAGGTAAAGGATGTGGGAAGTGGCAAAAAATAAATACTGTATAGTATTTTAAGTACTGCTTATATCTAGCTTATTTCATATTAGAAGATAACTTCTAGATGATCTTAATTTCAAAAAAAGAAGTAACCAATGTCAGTTTTACAGCTGTTCATTTGTATTATTGAGAGTATGGCTTTATCTGAGGGTAAATTTCTCTTAAAAATCGTAGTCATTTTTGGAAATCAGAGACTTGACATTTCTTTGTTCCATATGACTTGCCTGTGCTTTTGAGATTGAAAATACAGATTTGAAGCAAATTTTTAAAACATTTGTATTGATTTCAGAGAGAAAGGGAAAAGGAGAGAAATAGAAATGTTAATGATGAGAGAGAACCATCGATTGGCTACATCCTGCCCGCCCCCCAATAGGGATTGAGTGCACAACCCTGGGCATGTGCCCTGACCAGGAATTGAACTGATTTCCTAGTTCTTAGTTCGATGCTTAACCACTGAACTACACTGGCCAAGTTGAAGCAAATTTAGTACCATTACAAATATTAAAAGATATCAAATATGGTAGAAGTTGGTTTTTAAAAATTTATGTTGAAATAATTTATTTTTTCTTATCTGAATCATGATGTCACTTGAAGGCAAGAATCTTTACATATTGAAACTGAATGAGCAACGGGCAGAGAATTGAATGTTTATGCAAACTGCTTTAGGTTATTCCTTTCTGTCAGAGGTCTAAGTTGGCCCCTCCACACTGTCACGCAGAAAGGTGGCATGTGTGACTCAGTTTACTGGGGACAGAACTCAGGATGCATCTGCACATGAGACTCATATCCTGGAGATACAGCCTCGTCTAGGACCCAGCTAGGAGCCAGCCCACGAGAAGGAGAGGAAGGCCCAGGTTCAGGCAAGCTGTAAAGAAGAGTGTTTCTTTAGTTGTGTTTTCTTTTGTTGTTGGGCTTCTTTGGAGGTGAGGGAGAAGAGGCTGAAAGAAGGAATGTTTAGGGGTGAGGGTGGAGTGTCCGGCATTTGAGCATGCCATCATCTGCAGTGTGGTTGGGTGCAATGTATTGGATGGGCTAAGCATCTCATGTTGAGGATTCTGACCACAAGCTTTTCAGTGTGGTTTGCAGAGAAAGGAGGCTTCTGTTTTAGTCCCTTAGTGTCAGGGACAGTCAGCCCTGAGTGACAGCAGCCTCGTGTCCAATCATCTGTACAAAGCTGGCCACTTCTCATCTAGTGTGCCTTTGTGGAAATAGATATTCACAGTGCCCACAGCCTTGATTGCCCCAGAATTGATTGGACATGCTGTAGGGAAACATGGGACCTCATTCAGCCATGAGAGAAAGGGAACAGATTGGAGGGAGTGAAGTATGTGCAATAAATTACAGCCCTTAACAGGTAAGACTCCAAAACTCTCTCAGGACCCCCTCACCTTAGACTGCTCTGTGTGGTCAGTGGCTGTTTGTAGGAGCAGGAGCAGGAGCAGTGACAGAGCTGGGAGATGAACTTGGATAATAGAAATGGCCCAGGATAGAGAAGGGAAGACCTTCTTCCTACAGCTTCTGACGGGGTTCAGGATTCACCTCTGTGAATGTTCCTGAAGGTCAAGCAGCTGGATAAGTTTTTCATGGTCTGCTTTGTTGAATGTGTTAAATAGAGGGGGAAGGGGGCATCCTATCTAATAAAAGAGAAACATGCAAATTACCATACCTTTGCTATGTTACCAGCCAATCAGGAGCGGGGGCGTGGCTGGGGGCGTGGCTATGGCATGCCTGGAAGCTGTCAGGGAACACTTCCCTTCACAAACGCTTCCCTTCACCCTGGCGGGGGCGGGAACAAAGCAGGGACCATGTCTCTGTGCATGGCGCTTTCCAGGGCCTAGTGAGGCTCAGTCCTTGAGGCGTCCGTGGTGCGGGGAGGGCTGGGCCCGGACAACACCATACTTTCAAAGCAAGTTGTTTCCCACTTAAATATCCTCTGATGAGTCTCTTTAAAAAAGAAGTAAATATTCAGCCATTGTCACACCTTGAAAAGTTAAGGTAATTCCTTAATATCACCTAATATCCACTTCAAATGTCTTTGTTTCAAAGATGCCTTTTACTGTTGGTTTGCCCCTTCCAGAGGTTACCCAAGGTCTTATTTCAGCCCTGATGTTGGGCTGCTTCCCCCGACCATAAGTTCCCAACGCACTTCAGCCAGAGTTAAAGGGGGCTCGCTTCTTCTGTTTTTAAGGTATCACCATATCCAGTGCCTGCCAGGCCCCTGTGAAAGCACCACTCCTTAGGTCTGGGGTGCTGGGAGCTGAAGCAGAGAGGCTGTGAGGCCCAGCTCACCCAGGATGCTGGCCCCCATCACTCCTCCCAATTATCCTGGCCCAGCCTTCCCTATGCATACCTGCTCATGGAGAGCGTGAGGTGGTCCTGGCAGTGGGACAAGAGGCCAGCAGGAGGCGTGGCTGTGGCAAGCCTACACCCTCCCCCAATCCAGAGGGGCTTGACAGGGGACCTCAGGCCTCGACCCCCACCCAAGAACCAGGCCAGGGGACCTGAGGCCATGTCCTCCACCCAGTGGGGCTTGACAGGGAACCTCAAGGTGTGCTTCCTGCCCTGGTGCTGGGCTAGGGTACCTCAGGCTGCTCCCCCCACCCCAGCTCAAGGCTGGGGGACCTCAGACTATATCCTCTGCCCCAGCACCAGGCCAGGGGACCTGAGGCTGTGCCCCTACTGCCTGGCTGGGCTTGACAGGGGAACTCAGGCTGTGCCCCCCACCCAGTGGAGCTTGACAGGGGCTCTCAGGTCGTGTCTGCCACCTGGTGGGACTTGATGGGGTACCTCAGTCCATGCCCCCATCCTGGTGCTGGGCCAGGGGACCCGAGGACGCCTCCTGCCCTGCAGGGCTTTACAAGGGTGGGACTGGTAGGGTCTGGATCTACCCCAATGCGGGGGGGGGGGGGGGGTGCGGCTGGATCTGGGTCCCGTGGTGTGCCCCAGACTCTGACAGGAGGAAAGTTTTCATATACATTTTACTAATTTTTCTTTAGTCTCTGATACTTCTATTATAGAGAAAGAGCAAATAGTAATATCAAATCATTTCCTCTAATTAATACCCTTTTAACGTGCATGAATTTTGTGCACTGGGCCACTAGTTTCAACATAACACTAAGTGTGCGTCTATAACAGTGGCCTTGCATACTGCTGCTCTCCTGAGGGCGTCCTTGGGCCCTGGTCACTCTCGGTGACTCAGGCCATAGTTAAGAGTGGCCAGTTGATTCTTGGCTTTTAGTCTGTTATTTATTAGCCTACATTGTTAGAAAGACTTCACCTTCCCTTGAGGTAGATTCATTGCTCCTGTGAATGTGAAGTTCCCTGATTGTCTGGTGTCGTGTCTTCTCTCCTCCCTACTCAGGTCGATGGTGCCACTGCTTCAGGTGATATCAAGGGGCTCTCCCATGTCCTTTGAAGATTCCAGCCGCATCATCCCACTCTTCTATCTGTTCAGCTCCTTGTTCAGTCACTCTCTGATCTCCATACATGATAATGAATTCTTCGGAGACCCCATAGAAGGTGAGACTTGAGGAATCCAATTGTCGCTGGCCCCCTGGGCTCTCCTCTTTGTGCCCATGGAGGACAGGGAAGTCTTCATCCTTCTAAGTCTGTCAGTATGTGGAGAACTTTTCTAAAATTATGATGGGAGTTTGCATGTTTTCCAGCCACAGGTCAGAGACAGTCATCTCTGATGCCGTTCACTCTGGAAGAGTTGGTGGTGCTGTCCCGCTGCCTCCGCGATGCCTGCCTCGGGATCATCAAGCTCGCTTACCCGGAGACCAAGCCCGAGGTCAGGGAGGAGTACATGACCGCCTTTCAGAGCATCGGGGTGACCACGAGTGCCGAGATGCAGCAGTGCATCCAGACCGAGCAGAAGCGGTGGATCCAGCTGTTCAAGGTCAGAGGCAGCACAGGTGTGCTCTCCTTCCCATGTGTCAGTAGGTGGGACTTGCAGTTCCAAGCTTGTAAATTAAGTCATTTTGTTTGCCTGTTTTTTTGGGGGGGAAAGGGGTTATTTGTTTTGCTATTTTAGATGTTGTATATTTAGTTCTTTACTTATTTTATTTTTTGCTAATCCTCAGCCAAGGATATTTTTCTGTTGATTTTTAAAGACAGTGGAAGGGAAGGGGAGAGACAGAGAGAGAAACGTTGATATGAGACACGTTGATTGGTTGCTTCTCACACTCAGCTCAACACAGGCCAGGATTGCACCTGCAGCTGAGTGCGTGCTCTTGACTGGAATTGAACCTGCAACTCTTCAGTCTGGAGGCCGACATGGAAAACTGGCAGGGCTCTTTTTTTTTTTTTAAGTTAAATTTGATGATAGGATTGATATAGATTTCAAGTATACTTTTCTGTTTGTTTGTTTATTCTCACCTGAGGATATTTTTGCATTGATTTTTAAAAATTCACCTATTTATTTATTTTTTATTAAATTTATTGGGGTGACATTGGTCAACATGAACATAAGTTTCTGGTAGGGGTTCTTTTTAAAAAAAAATATGTTTTTATTGCTTTCAGAGAAGAAGAGGGGGGGAGAGAGAGAGAGAGAGAGAGAGAGAGAGAGAAACATCAATGATCAGAATCATTTATCTCTTGCCCCCCCCCCCTTTTTTTTTTGCCAGTACATGGTTCTATCCATTGAGCAAAACCAGTCAGGATTGTTTTATCAATTTTTTTGTGTAGTCTTTTGGTTCTCTATTTCATTTGGTTCTGCTCTAATTTTTATTATTTTCCTTCTTCTGCTGACTGGGTTGCTTTTATTCTCCTTTTTCTAGTTCTCTAAGATGTGATATTAGGTTATTTACTTGGGATTTCTCTTTTTTCTTAACACAGTCCTGAAATAACCCTCCTTTTTTCATTTTTATTTTAATAGTGTTTCATTTAAGGCCGATATTTATTTATTTATTTATTTATTTACAGAGAGGAAGGGAGAGGGATAGAAAATTAGAAACATCGATGAGAGAGAAACATCAATCAGCTGCTTCCTGCACACACACACACACACACACACCCCACACACACTGGGGATATGCCCGCAACCAAAGTGCATGCCCTGGACCAGAAACGAACCCGGACCACCTAGTCCATAGGCTGACGCTCTATCCACTGAGCCAAACTGGTTTCGGCAAGGCCGATATTTATTGACTTTCTGTTTGGTTGATCTGTCTAGAGCTGTCAATGGAGTATTAAGGTCTCCAACTATGATTGTGTTTTGATCTGTTTCCCCTTTAGCTCTGTGAGTAGTTGTTTTATATATGTTGGTGCTCCCTGCTTGGCTGCATATATATTAAGAAGTGTTATGTTTTCTTGATGTAGTTCCCTTTATCATTATAATAAAGTATCCATTTTTGTCTCTTAACTTTGTTATCTTGAAATCCATTTTGTCAGATATAAATGTAGCTTCATGTGCTTTTCTGTGAGTTTTATTTGCTTGGAGAATCATTTTCCAGCCTTTTACTTTGAATCTACCTTTTTCTTTGCAGCTTAGATGTATCTCCAATAGGCAGCATATGATTGGTTTCTTTTATCTACTCTGCTATTTGGTGCCTCTTTTTTTTTTTTTTTTTTTTTTTTGCCACTATTGGTTCTAAGCAGAGAAGTGAATGCTCTATTTATGGCCTTAAAAGAGTTCTCAAGAAAAAGGTTGGGGGGGGTGGGGGAGACAAGTCTAGAAACAGATACCAATTAGGAGGTTCTTCCCATAGTCTGAAGAAAAAGAGAATGACTAGGGTGGGGCAGTGAAGGGGTGATAAGTGGACCATAAGGCCAAGAAGACTTGCTGAGAGGCTGGAAGTGGAGAGGTGCCAGAAAGGGGGGAATCTGAAATAACCTTTAGGTTTGGGTCTTGAGCAACGGAGGTATAGTTGTAACATATACTGATGAAGAGACAGGAGAGAACAAGTGTGGTGTGGAAAGACAAAAGGTCTTCTTTTGGATGTGTCCAACTTGAGATGTCTATATGCATCCACTTGGAGAAAAATCTGGTTACCATTAGATGGCTGTGTCTGGAAGTCAGGGGTGACGGGGAGGTCTGAGCTGGAGATAAGAATTTAGGAATCCTGAGCATGTTGTGATGTTTAAAGCCATGGGAAGGGATGACGTCACTTTGGGGGAGGGTGTAGATGGCAAAAACGGAGAGTCCGGCATGGAGCCCAAGGACATGACAACATTTACCAAGGGGGTGAAAGAGGAGGCAGCCTTTCAGAGAAGACCGAGTGTGAGCTGCTACTGAGATAGGAAGAAATCATGGAGTGTGGTTTGGGGAGCAGTAGGCATAGAAGCCAGGAGAAGAGAGATATTTAGAAAGGTACTGGGATTGATTATGTCAGGCAGTCCTGAGCCAGACCCTTCCCCAGTAGACAGCTCTGCTCCTCAATGTCTGCTTTGCACTGAGGTGGTCTGCATCCCTGTGCTTTGCTCTCCGTTCTGTGCTAGTCTGCTCCCCTCCAGGGAGACATCTTCAGTGTTTTAGCTCAGTCTTCAGTCTTTGATGGAAAAGAGAAGTGCACTCCTTCTGTGCCTCTTAATTGGTGGATTCAGACCACTTACATATAGGGTAATTGATGTTTGAGGATTTCCTATAGCTATTTTACCTTTGTTCTGTGGTAGCTCTCTACCTCCATTGGTTCTTTTTAAAAAATTTTTTTCTAAATTTCTTTATTGATTAAGGTATTACATATGTGTCCTTATTCCCTCATTATCCCCACCTCCCATTCATGCCCCCAGCCCCCTGTTGTCTGTGTCCATTGATTAGGCCTATATGCATGCATGTAAGTCCTTTGGTTGACCTCTCCCTCTTACCCCTAACATCCCCAACCTTCTCTGAGGTTTGATGATCTGATGGATGTTTCTCTGTCTCTGGATCTGTTTTGTTCATCACTTCATGTTGTTCATTATATTCCACAAATGAGTGAGATCATGTGATATTTATCGTTCTCTGACTGGCTTATTTCACTTAGCATAATGCTATCCATCTCCATCCATGTTTTTGCAAATGGTAAAATCTCCTTTTTTACTGCAGCATAGAATTCCATTGTGTAGATGTACCACAGTTTTTTAATCTACTCATCTACTGATGGGCACTTAGGCTATTTCCAAATCTTAGCTATGGTTAATTGTGCTGCTTTAAACATAGGAGTGCATATGTCCTTTCTGATTCATTTTTCTAGTTTCTTGGGATATATTCCTAGATGTGGCATCACAGGGTCAAATGGGAGTTCCATTTTTAGTTTTTTGAGCAAACTCCATACTGTTTTCTATAGTGGCTGCACCAGTTTGCATTCCCACCAGCAGTGGATGAGGGTTCCTTTTTCTCCACATCCTCACTAGCACTTGTCATTTGTTGATTTATTGATAATAGCCATTCTGACAGGTGTGAGGTGATACTGCATTGTTATTTTGACTTTCATCTCTCTTATGATTAGTGACTTTGAGCAGGTTTTCATATGTCTCTTGGCCTTCCTTCTATCTTCTTTCAGAAAGTGTCTATTTAGATCAGTTGCCCATTTTTTGATAGGGTTGTTTATCTTCTTTTTGTTAAACTGCATGAGTTCCCTATAAATGTTGGACATTAAACCATCTAACTCAACAACTCAGAGAATTAGAAAGAGAGCAACAAGAAAAGCCCAAAGTGAGCAGAAGGCAGGAAATAGTAAAGATCAGAGCAGAAATGAATGACAGAGAGACCAAAAAAAAAATAATAATAATACAAAAGATGAATGAAACCAAGAGCTGGTTCTTTGAAAGGATAAACAAGATTGGTGAACCTCTAGCCAGGTTCACCAAGAAGCAAAGAGAGAGGACCCAAATAAACAAAATCAGAAATGAAAGAGAAGAAATAACAACAGATCCCACAGAAATATAAAGGATTGTTTTTAAAAAATACTATGAAAACTCTATTCTAACAAACTAGACAACCTAGAGGAAATGGACGCATTCCTAGAAAAATACAACCTCCAAAACTTAGAAAGACTCTAAAAATCTCAATAGGCTGATAACTATGGAAGAAATTGAAGCAGTTATCAAAAAGCTTCCAGCAAACAAAAGCCCGGAGCCAGATGGATTCACAGGGGAGTTTTATCAAACATTCAAGGAAGAACTAAAACCTATCCTCCTCAGACTATTTCAAAAAATTCAAGAAGAAGGAACACTTCCAATCTCTTTCTATGAAGCTAGCATAACCCTAATACCAAAACCAGATAAAGATGACACAATGAAAGACAATTACAGGCCAATATCTCTCCTGAACATAGACGCCAAAATCCTCAACAAAATTCTAGCAAATCGGATCCAACAGTACATCAGAAAGATCATACACCATGACCAAGTAGGATTTATCCTGGGGATACAAGGATGGTCCGATATTCGCAAATCAATAAATGTGATACATCACATAAACAAATTGAGAGATAAAAATCACATAGTCATATCAGTTGATGCAGAAAAAGCATTTGACAAAATCCAACACCCTTTCTTGACAAAAACTCTTAACATGTTGGGAATAGAAGGATCATACCTCAACATAATAAAAGCCATATAGGACAAACCCACAGCTAACATCATACTCAATGGGCAAAAACTAAAACCATTTTCCCTAAGAACAGGAACAAGACAGGGATGCCCACTCTCACCACTCCTGTTCAACATAGTGCTAGAAGTACTAACCATTGTGATCAGAGAAGAAATAAAAGGCATCCAAAGTGAAAGGAAGTAAAATTGTCCTTATTTGCAGATGACATGATATTGTACATAGAAAACCCTAAAGACTCCATCAAAAAATTATTAGATTTAATAAATGAATTCGGCAAGGTAGCAGGATACAAAATTAACGCCAAGAAATCTATGGTATTTCTATACACCAATAATGACTTATTATAGAATGAGAAACTAAAAAAGCAATCCCATTTACCATCGCTCCAAAAAAATTAAGGAATAAACTTAACTAAGGAGCTAAAAGACCTATATACGGAAAACTACATGACACTGAAAAAAGAGAGGAAGACATGATGGAAGAACATAGCATGTTCATGGATTGGTGGAATAAACATCATCAAAATGTCCACACTACCCAAAGCAATCTATAAATTCAATGCATTTCCCATTAAAATACCAATGGCATATTTCACAGATCTAGAAAGAACTTTCCAAAAATTCATCTGGAATAAAAAAAGATCCCGAATAGCTACAGCAATCCTGAGAAAGAAGAACCAAGTAGGTGGGATCTCAATACCAGATGTCATGCTGTATTACAAAGCCACTGTTCTCAAAACTGCCTGATATAGGCACAAGAACAGACATATAGATCAAAGGAATAGAATAGAGAACCGAGAAATTAACCCAAATCACTATGCTCAATTAATATTTGACATAGGAGGCATGAACATAAAATGGAGTCAAGATAGTCTCTCCAATAGTGTTGGGAAAATGAAACTTAGACCACCAACTTACACCATATACAAAAATAAACTCAAAATGGATCAAAGACTTAAACATACCAGGGGAAACCATAAAAATACTAGAGGAATCCACAGGCAGCAAAATCTCTGACATATGCTGAAGCATTTCTTCACTGATACTGATCCTAGGGCAATGGAAACTAAAATAGACAAATGGGACTACATCAAAATAAAAAGCTTTTGGACAGCAAAGGAAACCATCAGTAAAACAAGAAAGCCCACTGCATGGGAGAACATATTTGCCAGTGATATCGATAAGGGTTTAATCTCCAATGATCCTTTTTCTTTTTTTCTGTCTGTTGTTTTTATTTGGTGGTATTTCATACTTCTTCCCTCCTTTTTTTAAAGTTGCCGTATTTTCTGGCGTATAAGACGACCCCCAACTTTTCTAGTTAAAATACAGCATTTGGGATAGACTCGCCATATAAGTCTTTATAAACCCTCTTCCAACGCACACCAAATAAAAATTTAAAAACATCAGATTTGATTTCAATATGGTAATTTTAATTCAAATGCTTATGACATGCAGGTACTTAGCAGGAAAACTGTCACGTATAAACATAAGGCTGTTTGTCATGAAACATGTAAAAATAAAACAGTGCAAGTGGATTAAACTTTTCCTAATTTGCTCTAAAGCTGAAAGGAAGGATATGACAATAAACCCATGGGAGCTGCCATACTGTTTGTTTTCTAAGCTGTCAACCAAACTGGCACTGATGATGATAGGAGGAAGATAACAAACAATAGAGAGAGAGAGCAAGTGCCGGGCAAGTCCCTGGCGAGTCAGCAACACCCATAATAACTGCAAGCTACGGTATTTTTACACCTGGCGTCTAAGACGACCCCTGACTTTTGAGAAGATTTTCCTGGGTTAAAAAGTTGTCTTATACGCCGGACAATACGGTATATGTCCTGGAGCCAGTGCCATAACCGCTGTCCGTGGCCTGTGCCATGGAGGGCTGTGCAGTGCGGGCTCCGCCGGACTCCGAGGCACAGCTCAGCCTGTCCGACTTCCTGCCGGGCGCCTCAGTGCTGGCGCTCTATGTGGCCGGCTCAACACGCTACTGCTGCTGCTGCTGCTGCTGCTGCTGCTGCTGCTGCTGCTCTACCGGCCGCCACACTGCCAGATAGCCATCCGAGCCTGCTTCCTGGGCTTGGTGTTCGGCTACGGGGTGCTCCTGAGTTTCAGCCAGTCTTCCTGGACTCACTTTGGCTGGTACATGTGCTCGCTGTCCCTGTTCCACTATTCTGAACACTTAGTCACGGTGGTCAACAACCACAAGAGCCTGTCCCTGGACCCTTCCTCCTGGAACACAGCTGGAGGGCACCATGGCTGCCCTTTCCTCGTGGATCGAGTTCACCCTGTGAACCTGCCCGGCCAAAACAGAAGCGGTCGCCTGGTCAGCGCCATGGGCCGGCTGATGGTGGGCTTCGAGAACGCCCGAGGAAGTGGCCCGAGGAGGCAGCGCTGTTCACGGCTGGCTCCAGCTTCAACTACGCGGTGCAGAATGAGAACTCCGTAACCCACGCTCTGGTGATGAGCTGGGTATACACCAGGTTCCTGCACCCTTTTTAGGTGAGGTGATTTCTGGAGTCTCAGAACCCTGGTGATGCTCTGCAACCCCGTCTGCGGCATGGGCTACACACTGATGGTGTGGCGGCTCTTCCGCGACTGGATGGAAGAGGAGGAAATCTCCCAGATCCACTTCTTTGGCTAAGAGTACCTGGAGTATAAGAAGCGGGTGCTCACGGGCCTGCCTTTCATAAAAGGGGTCAAGGTGGAGCTGTGACCCCCAGGTCCACGTCACCTCACACTCTGCGTAGCCCGGGACAAAACGACCTCCGATCAGATGTTGTGCAGGATGGATTTTTCATAATCACTTTATACTTACAATTTCCTCTTCAGGACGTTCCTCAAGACCAAAGGTCAGAGGCCTTAGGACCAAAGGGCCCCCTCCCCCAACTTCCCGGAGCAGTCTGTTCTTGGGCTGAATCAAGAGATGGGACGAAGATGAAAGATGAACAAGGAGCAGATAACAGCAATATCAGCAGTGCCCTGGGCGGGCCAGGCTGCAGGAGCCCAGCCGTCCTGTGAGGCCTCGCTGCATTTGGGCTGAAACCAAGTCCCACCCCTACCCCCCATTTACTCAGAATCAGGTTTCTTCTGCGGAAGGGGTGTGCGCACCAGGGGTTTCCAGCGTTAGAGACACATTTTAACAGAAACACGAGCAGCACATCCCTGACCTCCTCAGTCCCATCCTCCTTGGGCTCATGAGCATCTATCCAGCTTTAAAGACACCATCCGATAAGGCTCTCCATGTAGTTATCCTATTTACACACCTGTTTTTATGAATGGCAGTGTAAGTTCAGAGGGGCTGTGTTCACAGTCCCAACTCTTATTTGGCAGAAAGGAAGCATACACACCCAGACCAGAGGCTTTTTGTTACCAGGGCGCCCCCGGGCCTCTTGGCTTCCCAGCTCCTGCCCCTGTCCTTCTCCCCAGTGGGGGCTGTCACCAGTGGCAGGCATGTCCAAGATGTGTCCTTCGTCCAACAAACGCTTCCTGGACGCCTGCTCTGTGCGAGGCCTTGTCAGACACTGAGAAGTACTGCCCTCCGTCGATTTGGGGTTTATTCTTACTTTACCATAGTGTGTAGTTTTGTTTTGATTCAAATCTATTAACTATTGATTTCTATGTTCTGTTCTCAAAATTTCATTGTCCTTGATGCCACTTCAAACTGTCTTCCAATGCAAGGTGACTGGTGAAAGTCTTACACAGAGCAAATAGTTCCAACCGAGAGTCAGTCATGTTTTTGTCTTTCCAGTTCAGGGAGAGTGGCTGGCTTTAGCAGTCAAACATATGAACTGTAAAGACTCTCGTTTAACTCTGGATTAGACAGGAGATCCTTCAGCGCAGGGCTGCAGGGGTGCTGGGACCTCGAACGTGGAGGCAGTGCCCCTGTGGAATGCAGACCTGCGGCCTCCAAGAGGCTGCTACCTTTCCCATCTGTAGAATGGGGCCAGTACCGCCTGCCTCACAGGCATGTTGCGAAGATTGGAAGAAGGTTAGTTTTTCATGCTTAAGTGACAGAGGGCATTGTGGAGTCTGTCCTGTGTGAGAGTTGTGCAAAAATGGATATTCGGTTAACTGTACCAGATGCCGGAAATTTGTGTGCACAAGAGCATTTTACCAACTCAAAATAGTATTAATTTCTAGATTTCAAAAAAATAATAAAACTATATGTTCTGGTTTGGGGACTTTTGTGTGTGGTTGTCATTAGGTTTATGAAAAATAAAGTTGGATTCATACCATAGTTATTTTCTTTTGAGTGCGACTGATGTTCATTCTCCTTTGCCAGTTCAGACCTTTCCCCCGCTTCCTCTTGTTTGTGTTGTCACAAATTATCCCCATTTATGCTGTAAGTTTTTTGGTGATCTTACCCATAGTGTTGTGACTTTGTGTTCTCTGTTTCAGGTAAAGTAACTCCCTTGAGTATTTCCTGAAATGGAGGTTTTCTGGTGATAAACTCTGTTTCTCCTGGCCAAAGGAAGCGCCTGCTGCCACAGACTTTCTTCTCTCTCCCGGCCGAGCTTCGAGTTCCTGGCTGCAGGGTCGCGTCTGAGGGCCGTCTGCATTTCCTCCCTTGTCATCTCCCCATTTATTCCTGGTTGCCCACCTTTAGCTGTCTCAATGCACAGCGCTCTCAGGTGTGCGTCTGTGTTGAGCAAGGATTTCTTAGTTGAATTAGAGTTGGTTAAGCTGATGAAATTTTTAGAGCAAAGGACAAGGTGTGCCGTCACAGCGCTATTCCTCTGATACCGCTCCTCCATTGACTTTTAGCACAAGAGAGGGAGAGAGAAATATTTACATGAGAGAGACATGCAGGTGACCTGACTGGGGCCAGGAATTGAACCTGCAATCCAGGTATGTGCCCTTGGCTGGGAATTGAACTTTCACCCCTTCAGTGCGTGGGCCAGCACTAACCACTGAGAACGCCAGGCAGGGCTCAAGTGTACATTTCTGTAATTCATGATCTATATATTGCATTGTGTGCTCACCACCCAAAATCAGACCATCTTCCATCACCATATATTTGGCTCTCTCTACCCTTTTCAACCCCCGCCCTTGACATTTGCCTTCTTTTAAAACCTCGTTTTTACATTGTTAAATGCATCTGTTAAAAATTGCACTAATTACATTGTTCCCCTTTTTTCCCCCCTATAGCTCCCCTCCACCTGGTACCCATCCCACTCTCCACCCTCCCCTCCCCTCCCCCACTGTCCTCTTCCATAGGTGCATGATTTTTGTCCAGTCTCTTGCTGCACCTCCCACACCCCTTTTCTCCCCAAGAATTGTCAGTCCATGATTCTATTATATTCACCAGTTTATCCTGTCCATCAGATTTTTAATTCACTTGATTTTTAGATTCATTTGTTGATGACAATGTAATTAATAAACTGAATAATAAAGATTTAAAAAATTGCACTAAGTACTTTTGGTGACAAGTTAAAATACAAATAAAATTTGTAATATTTTTATTTTTTACTAAAAGATCTCATAGATTTTTATTTTTTAAATCTATCTCTTACAGATTTTTATTTTTTAAAATCTTTTAAGAAATAACATTAGTGGAATAAGGTCATCAATTCAATGGAAGTTGAATATAAATTATTTTAAACCATCTCTAACCACACAGAAAGAGCAGTTAGGAGATTCCCTGGCAGGAAACTGCCACCACTGATAGAGACTGTAACTGTGGGGGTAGAAAAAAAGAAAAGCAAAAGGGTGCTTGACTTCTCATGAAATTCTGCAGCAAACACATCTAGTCAGCTAAAATTGCTCATTAAAGGAGTGGGAGCAGAAGAAATGCATTTTCCAAATTGAATGTTAGATTTACAGTCCGTTTAATACTGGTGACCTCTCGCGCACTAATGCTCAATTCGAGTCATCAGCTGTCCCTTTAGGTCTTTTATCACTGCTTTTGTCAAGCTATCTATTTAATTGAAAGAAGTTAATTGAATGAAAATGATCAACTAAGCTTGTATTAATATTGCTAATGGAATTTTCTTCTTGGCCATGTTTGGAGAAAGATGTCAAGCTAGACTTTAGGAAAGGCCCATTAATGCTTGCACTTAACCTGATAGGCTAATTAAGTACTGCTTATTCATCCTACGAGTGCGTGACAGTCTCTATCCAGCCCACTGGGCCTGATTTTACAGCACATTTCCCTTCTGAGCATGGACATTAGGAGCAGAGAGGAACTGATAATGTTTCAATTGCACTGAATACAGTACTGATGCAGCATTGAATTTATAATGTGTGCACATTGATGTAATAACTATTTGCACATTTTATTTTATTACCTATTTCTATATTCCCAAGTAAACTTTGAAGGTTACCTGTTGAGCCCTTAATATATCCTTTCTTAAAGATTGATAATTTAGCAACTTCTCTAAGTTAAAAATAAGCTAGGTACTCATTTAAAACCCTTAATTCTTATGTAAACATTTCCTGGATATGAGTATTATGGTAGCATATGTGTTTTCCTTTAAGTATTTAATTAAACTCTGGAATCTCTGGTAATAAAGCTTTCTATTTAGTAGATATAAGGTATTGTGTACAGTATCAGATAATCTCATTATTTTATAGCACCTATTGAGAATTTAATAATTTTCGTTTGACAGGCTTATCTTTTGAACCTAGGAATCACTGACTTTAATAATACTGTGTTCCTTCTTGGCCCTTATTTTGTTTAAGCATTAAATGGAAATTTCATAGTGAATTTTTTTTATGCCTCAAAATGACCTATTACCACTTTATTAGAGATGTATTTTTTTAAAAAAACTAGAGTGAACGTTTACCTTTTTGGATAAAGGATTATATTTGGTTTGAGATTGAGTAGTTACAAAGACTTTCTGAGTTTAGAACAGAATTGTCTGCAGGTTTTTTTTTTTAAACATGATTTCTGTTCTTTGGGGAGAGGAGTGTTCATTGAGAGGAGACTTAAAAATAAAATCAAGGTATAGTCTTTAAGTAGAAAAGGGTTCAGCTACTATTAGGTTTTCTTTACTTTAAGGATGCTACCGTGGTATTAAGGCAGAAAAAATGCTCTATAAGGTGCAATAACAAGAATCGCCCTCAGTGGCTGCTGTATTCTGGACAGTATTCTCAGAGCTTTGCTAAAGGACTTAAAGTGCTGACTCTGAGGAAGGTACCACAGTAGTTTTCCGTGTTACAGGTGAGGTTGCACAGTAGTGGGTGGAGAACCAGAATAAACTGTTGGCCTTTGTTACATGTTGCAGCGCCACTTTGAGTTGAAGAATTCAAGTTAGAATCAAACAAGAAGGCAATAGCATTGCCTTTCGTTGATGGACAGAATTGCAGTGATCAGACCTGACTCCTTCGACCGCCAGTCTTTCTCCTTTCAGGCCCATGAGTGTCTCTGGCGCTGGCTTCTGGAGAAGCTGTCGGCTGGTCACAGAATAGTGCTTAAGTGGAGAGAGCCATCTCTCTTCATCACGATGGGAACTGGGGTCAGTCTCCACGGCCTGCGTTGACACCGCTAAAACAGTGTGTGCACTTAACCAAGTTCATAAACCCCTGCTGGCATGTCGTCTATAGCTCCCGATTGCTTTAGCCCGTGTGCACTCGTGGGCAACATGCCTGTGTGCAGCTCCCCGACAGGCGGCGATGTGGAGGGCAGGAAGGACTCGTGCCCTGCCTGCCACACCTGGCTGATCAGAGAGGGCACAGTATAAGGGATTGTCACTGTCCTTGGGGTTGATTTGTGCTTTTTCCATTTCAAAAAGACTTTTAAAAGTTAAGTCCAAACAACAGCAGACAGACCTTAGCTGTGACCCTAACACGCCCCGGGCAGCTGTGTGTTAACCGAAGGACACAGAGCAGTGGCCTGTGTCCTGGTGGAGCTATGCCACGTCCTCCTGTCTTTTAAGAGACTATTTGCTTTGTTTTTTACTAGGAGGGGGAATGGAAATGTGCTGGGGAACACTGTTCTCTTTATAAACACTCCATTTTAACAATAGTGACCGAGGGAGAGACAAGCTCTGTGAGCCTCTGGCAGCAGCAGTCCATGTCGGTGCTCTATAGATTACAGGTGAGGGTGTCATCACTGTCACAGTCCAATCACCCCAGGAACAGTGACTGCACCCGCGCTGTGGTCGTAACTGAGGCCAGACTGAGTCCCTGACCTTCAGTGTCATTCTTTATACAGTGAATAAGACGTCCAGCTAACCGTGGTGAGACAGGAAAGACGTCCAGCTAACCGCGGTGAGACAGGACAGACGGTGAGACAGGACAGACGTCCAGCTAATCACGGTGAGACAGGACAGACGGTGAGACAGGACAGACCTCCAGCTAACCGCGGTGAGACAGGACAGACGTCCAGCTAACCGCGGTGAGACAGGAAAGACGTCCAGCTAACCGCGGTGAGACAGGAAAGACGTCCAGCTAACCGCGGTGAGACAGGAAAGACGTCCAGCTAACCGCGGTGAGACAGGACAGACGGTGAGACAGGACAGACGTCCAGCTAACCGCGGTAAGACAGGACAGACGTCCAGCTAACCGCGGTGAGACAGGATAGACGTCCAGCTAACCGCGGTGAGACAGGACAGACGGTGAGACAGGACAGACGGTGAGACAGGACAGACATCCAGCTAATCGCGGTGAGACAGGACAGACGGTGAGACAGGACAGATGGTGAGACAGGACAGACGTCCAGCTAATCGCGGTGAGACAGGACAGACGGTGAGACAGGACAGACCTCCAGCTAACCGCGGTGAGACAGGACAGATGTCCAGCTAACCGCGGTGAGACAGGACAGACGGTGAGACAGGACAGACGTCCAGCTAACCGCGGTAAGACAGGACAGATGTCCAGCTAACCGCGGTGAGACAGGACAGACGGTGAGACAGGACAGACGGTGAGACAGGACAGACATCCAGCTAACTGCGGTGAGACAGGACAGACGTCCAGGTAACCGCGGTGAGACAGGACAGACCTCCAGCTAACCGTGGTGAGACAGGACAGACGGTGAGACAGGACAGACCTCCAGCTAACCGCGGTGAGACAGGACAGACGGTGAGACAGGACAGATGGTGAGACAGGACAGACGTCCAGCTAACCGCGGTGAGACAGGACAGACGGTGAGACAGGACAGACCTCCAGCTAACCGCGGTGAGACAGGACAGACCTCCAGCTAACCGCGGTGAGACAGGACAGACGGTGAGACAGGACAGACCTCCAGCTAACCGCGGTGAGACAGGACAGACGGTGAGACAGGACAGACCTCCAGCTAACCGCGGTGAGACAGGACAGACGTCCAGGTAACCGCGGTGAGACAGGACAGACGTCCAGCTAACCGCGGTGAGACAGGACAGACCTCCAGCTAACCGCGGTGAGACAGGACAGACGTCCAGGTAACCGCGGTGAGACAGGACAGACCTCCAGCTAACCGCGGTGAGACAGGACAGACGGTGAGACAGGACAGACCTCCAGCTAACCGCGGTGAGACAGGACAGACGTCCAGGTAACCGCGGTGAGACAGGACAGACATCCAGCTAACCGCGGTGAGACAGGACAGACCTCCAGCTAACCGCGGTGAGACAGGACAGACCTCCAGCTAACCGCGGTGAGACAGGACAGACGTCCAGGTAACCGCGGTGAGACAGGACAGACGTCCAGCTAACCGCGGTGAGACAGGACAGACCTCCAGCTAACCGCGGTGAGACAGGACAGACCTCCAGCTAACCGCGGTGAGACAGGACAGACCTCCAGCTAACTGCGGTGAGACAGGACAGACGGTGAGACAGGACAGACCTCCAGCTAACCGCGGTGAGACAGGACAGACGTCCAGGTAACCGCGGTGAGACAGGACAGACGTCCAGGTAACCGCAGTGAGACAGGACAGACATCCAGCTAACCGCGGTGAGACAGGACAGACGGTGAGACAGGACAGACCTCCAGCTAACCGCGGTGAGACAGGACAGACGTCCAGCTAACCGCGGTGAGACAGGACAGACGGTGAGACAGGACAGACGTCCAGCTAACCGCGGTGAGACAGGACAGACGGTGAGACAGGACAGACGGTGAGACAGGACAGACATCCAGCTAACCACGGTGAGACAGGACAGAGCCCAGAAACGGAGCCTGGAACTCACAGGTGGGAGCAACGCATGTTTTTTCTGCAGCTCAGTTGACTCCAAGAAGACTGGTGTCTGGTCAGCCCAGTCCTATTTGCCCAGCAGGGCTTTTCTCACATTTCATTTTTAGGTGTTCTTCGCTGTGAAATCAAATTTTCTTACAAATTTTCTACTTGACATGTTTTACTATATTACATGTTTGCCCAACCTGCAAGTTATGTGCCCTCTCCTTTACTTTGTATTGAAATTTTTGTAAGACTTGCCTAAGGTGTTTTGATTTTACTTCCAGAGAACCCTCTGATCCAGTTTAAAATTTTTACTCCAGCTTTTCTTACCTTTCACCATCTTTAATCAATTTAAGTAATTTTTCATGGTTATCTCTATAAATTTACCTTTTTAGTACCAAATATTTGTGATAGTGAAAATGAATGCAGAGCCCTAGCTGGTTTGGCTCAGTGGATAGAGCATCAGGCTATGGACTTCAAAGGTCCCAGGTTTGATTCCAGTCAAGGGCATATACCTTGGTTGCGGACACATCCCCTGTAGGGAGTGTGCAGGAGGCAGCTGATCCATGTTTCTCTCTCATCAATATTTCTGACTTTCTATCCCTCTCCCTTCCTCTCTGTAAAAAATCAATAAAATATATTTTTAAAAATATATATAGACATGTTCTATGCAGTATTTTAGATAGTCTTATACTCGAATAGAGCAATATTTGGGACATACACTAAAAACATAATTGGTGTCTGTCTGAAATTCATACTTACTAGGTTCCTCCTTCCTATTGGGCTCCCTGTCACCTTCCATTTGTTGAGATGCTTTTCCACAGTGACTTCCATCTTGGCATCCCTTCCTTGATATACACTCTTAGGCCTATATCACTTTTTTAATTTATATGTATTTTATTGATTTTTTACAGAGAGGAAGGGAGAGGGATAGTTAGAAACATCGATGAGAGAGAAACATCAATCAGCTGCCTCCTGCACACCTCCTACTGGGGATGTGCCTGCAACCAAGGTATATGCCCTTGACTGAAATCAAACCTGGGACCTTTCATTCCACAAGCTGATGCTCTATCCACTGAGCCAAACCAGCTAGGGCCTAAATCACTTTTGTACCTTGTTTCTTCTTCCCTATTCTCTTCTTCCTTCTTTTTGGAAAGAGGACTAATAATCCTATATAATAAAGGGGAAACATGCAAATTTGACCGTACCTTCGCTACACTACCAGCCAATCAGAAGCAGGGGTGGGGCTGAGGCACAGGCGAGGCGAGGGGTGGCAACACCAGGTGCAGGGCCCCATGGAGGGACGAAGCAGGGGCAGGGCAGTGGCGATGCGAGGTGCCAGGGCCAAGGCGATGTGAGAGGTGGGGCCCCCGTGGCGGCGCCAGGGGCAGGGGCCCTTTCTTTTTCTTTTTCTTTCTTTTTTTTTTTTTTACTCTTTTTGGGGTTTATTTTGGTACCAAATTACTTTATCTGAAGAGATGGGACAGATGAAAGACCTGAGTGGATGCCTTGATACGAGTATAGAAAGGTAAAAAGCATGTATGGCCCGGTGACCAGAGTCACCGTGCGGCTGCGGGAGGCCCACCTGGGGCTGCGAGACACGCTGTCTGCAGGGTGTGCTGTCAGAAAGGCGCCCGCCTGCCGGTTGGCACGGGACTACCCAGTTCTGGATGCATTTCTCTGCTCCTTCAAGTGGTGCGACTCTGTGACCTCACATCGTCAGTGGCAGTGTGTGCGAGTCCAGTACGGTCACCCTTTCCCCAAGCACCACGCACACTCCGCAGCTCCCTGCCTCCTCGCCGGCGTCAGGTCTGCTGTCCTTCGGTGGCTGTGAGTCCTCACCAGAGGACATTTCCTCCTTTGATGTTTAGAGGGAGTGGAAAAAAGGGGGAGAAACAGAGAGAAGCATCCACGTCAGAGAGACACATGGATTGGTTGCCTCCCACAGGTGCCTGGACCAGGGCCGGGGATCGGGCCAGGATCGGAGCCGGGAGCCCTCCAACCACCGCGCCCACCAGCCAGGCACTCCAGCCTCTGGAGATGCTGAGGAAGGCGCGCCCTCTCCCCAGGAGGCAGGGGAGAACAGAACATATTTGGCAAAGTTCTTTAAGCCACGGCAGTTAGAGTAGTGGGACTCGGCCAGGCAGACACATAGAGGGGTGGGGGCCCTTTCCGGCCCTGGCATTAGGCAGCATGCCCTGTGGTCCTGGGTGCCTGCAGCTGCCTGTGGCTGTGGCCAGCCTGAGTGAAGCTGGCCCAGGTCCTGGGTGCCTATAGCTGGCTAGAGGGAGGGAAGCCTGGGTCCCAGGTGTGGGGCAAGGCAGAGGCAGTTAGGAGCAATCAGGCCAGCAGAGGAGCACTTAGGGGCAATCAGGCAGGCAGGCCAGTGAGCAGTTAGGAGCCAGTGTTCCTAGATTGTGAGGGGGATGTCCAACTGCCAACAGTCAGATATCTCTGAAGGGTCCCTGATTGGAGAGGGTACAGGCTGGGCTGAGGGAATCCCCACTCCGTGCACAAATTTCATGCACTGGGCCACTAGTCTAGGATATTTAAGTAATATGTGATTAGTTCATTTTTCACATTTACAGTGTGAAATATGAAAGGGGATAAATACCCTATATTGAAACTTTGTGGTGATTAATTTCATGATAATGTAAAAGAAGAATGTAAAGCATGGTATTAATTGCCCACAGGTAGTTTAATATATTAGTGACCTGCATACAGTAAATGTTCTCGTAAACATGGTTTTAGTGGGGAATACTGTTTCCTGGAGTCAGGAGGCCATGCACTGCCCTGGTGAGCAGGGTCTTACCCCCAGTGGTGCTGCATCCTCCACTGTATAGTTGAGACGATAAATTCATGAGGGTGTCAAGACTCCAGGGATGGTACGTAGAAGCCAGAAGGAATAATGGGGTAAATGCACCGAAATATTTTTCAGAAAGCATGTCTTTAAGATGCTAATAGTTGTGCATATTACGGGTAAATTTCAGCACAATGTCTGTTAAATTTGAATTTGTAAAATACCAATATAGTTGGCTGTGAAGATGGGAAGGTAAGACTGAGTGCTTCATCCAGGAAGCCCCTGTTGGCCTGCACCAAAGGAGGGCAGATTTCCTGTGTCCTGACCTGGACCCCAGATCAAGGGAGCAGAGGTTTCCACGAATTAAGTGCGTGGGCAATGACCACATTTCCTTCTGTCCAGCAGTTAATCAGGTGGAACCCCAACCTAGGTGTCTTCATCTTCTGAGCCACCTGTGAAGGCAGTGGTCTCCAAAGCCTGCACTGTGGAACCCACTCTCTGAGCACCCCCGGCACAGTCAGCCAAAGTTAAGGAGTCACCCTTTCTGCTGGTTCAGAAAGGTGGTTATCGGTGTGAAGGGAGGCGAAGTGGTCAGACACAGCCCAGTTAAAAAGCTATGCGCTAGACCCTGGGGGGCTTACTCTGCTGCCGGGAGTCTGCATGGCCAAAGGTCAGGGATGGCTGTTTCTCTGTCCGTGGGCATGTCATCCAGATGGTGGCCCTCCTATAGTGGCCAGAGGTACCAACCACGACTCTCTCAGCACTTTCATGGGACAGAGCTTCTGAGATGCATGTCGCAAGAAAAGTGTCTATGCTCCCATGTGTGCGGGTGCTGACGAATGGGTGTTAAAGGGACATCTTGTCAACTATTGAGATGATGTGATCTTCCTTGTCCAGTGAATGTATTTTGAAACTTTCCACATTACCCTAATTCACCATTTGTATCCGAATTATATTTTATCCTAATTCCTTATTCAAATTACCTTTTACTTAAAAGACAGGCTGAATAGTTGTATGATCAAATCTTGGGGGTAAAACTTTAGAAATTTGGATTTACAACTTTATGCTGCTTTATCTTTGTTTATCACAAAATACATTTTTACTTAATATAGAACTTCAGGTCTTTTAAATAAACAGTAGCATTAGATCTTATTAGTTACACGTTATAAAACTTACAATTTATTATTGATCCCCGTCATTCGTAGAGGTCTCCAGCAGCTGGCCGGTTCTGTGCATTGGAAGCTAGTGCACCGCAGACAGCACTCCTTGGGACCTAGCAATAAAGGATAGCACTGTGGCGAGGGAGGCGTGGCTGGGCTGGGGCAGTAGGGGAAGAAGCTTTGTGAAGAAAGTTAGCCGACTTGCCCTGGCCAGTTTGGCTTCAGTGGATTGAGTGCCAGTCCTTGGGCTGAAGGGTCCTAGGTTTGATTCTGGGCAAGGGCACATCCCTCGGTTGCAGGCTAAATCCCCAGCACTGGTAGGGGAAGGCAACCACTTGATGGCTCTCTCTGCCTCTGCTTCCCTTCCACTCTCTCTAAAAATCAATGGAAAAATATCCTTGGATGAGGATTAACAATAAAATAAATAAAATTTTAAAAATATTTTTAAAAAGAAAGACCTAAGATGTGTGGAGCTGCTGTGGGAAGTAGACCTAACTCCAGAGCTGAGATAGAAACGCTTCCTTACTGCCTTCCTTGTCCTTTAAAACCAGCGTTTGCGCAAACCCATGTTAACGTCTCTCTCTCTCTGTTGGCAGATAACTGACTGCTTTGTACCTAAAGCTCACTCTTGTGATCACAGAATGAGACCTTCTTGTGACCTGATCTAGTGGCCTTAGCCAGGTCATGATCGCCAAGCCACCCACTCTTGGAGCCCTTTGACTTCTGACTGGTGGCCGCACTGGGCTTGTTTGTATGAAGTGGCCCTCTCTTCCTCTGCAGGTCATCACCAATCTGGTGAAGATGTTGAAGTCCAGAGACACGAGGAGAAACTTCTGTCCCCCAAACCACTGGCTGTCAGAGCAGGAAGACATCAGAGCAGATAAGGTGTTACTGGAGGCCTCTCAGCCTTTGTCCATTATAACCATTTAATTTATTATTAGGTAACTGAACAATAACTGTGACTGAATTGTAACTCTTAGGTAGTGATGCAATATAGAACATTTTCATTGACTAAAACATGCATTCTGAGTTTATTAATTTTAATTTGCTCTTTTAACCACAAATTGTATGGAACTCTGTTGGGGTGGAAGAAGATTTTGCTTCTACTGGTGTCATTGATACAGATTTAGGATTTAGAGGAAATGGAGCTCATCCTTGATTTTCTAAAGGAATAGACAAATTTGAATATTAGTGACATTTAGATCTAAAGTAGATTCAATACTATAGTTTAAAAAATTAAGTAACATTAACAAAGGACATGAGATGTCATTTTTGTCAGGAAAAGGCCTGACTAGGTTCATTTCAGAATCTTGGGGATGGAGGACACAGGAGGTACAAGGGGCACGGTGAAACGCTGAAGAAAATGGTGTTTGAACAGTTTCACAAGCATGCCTCTTCCTGCTTCACTAAGTTACCCACTTGGCTTCTGGCTCTGCCACTGGCCAGGTTGAGACCATGACAGGTCCTATGCCAGTGAGCATGGCCAGGGCCCAGGATGGTGCCTCTGAACAGCATCCCACCCCCTCACCCCCCGAAAAGCAAGTTGTCAGTGTGGCAATCGGTCTGAGGTCTGGGAATCCCTAGACAAGATGGTGCTCTGTTGCTGGAGTGTCGAACCGTGCAGAAGGTGGTGTGGGAGAGCCAGGGCCAGCTGAGGGTCTCCCTCAGGTGGGGGATGGGGGATTGGGAGATGGGGAACAGGTGCAGTGGACCAGATAGCAGGTGTGCTTAGCCTGCAAGCTACTGAGCCTAAGAGGAAAAGAGCTGCACTGGCCACTTTGGTATACTTTGGTAGACGAGAAGGACCGCCCCTACTGTTTTTGTGGTTACTGCTAATCCTCACCAGAGGAGGGAGGAGCAGTTGTATGGATGATGGTTAGTGTGTCCCAGTGGTACACATCAGCAAATGGAACAAGCAGAGATGTCCCTGGGATGTGTTAGAGAAAATAGTCACACTGTAAGTGTCCAAGGACATGAATAGGTCGTCTGAAAAGGACATGAGGTCAGGGAGGGACCTAGCAAACTCCAGTAAACATAAGCGTCCACCAGCTCATATGGGACAGGTGGAGAGACCAGTCCATGGCAGTACTAAGCAGGGTTGCTGATTCCCTAGGTCACCCAGCTGTACGTGCCAGCTGCCAGACACGTGTGGAGGTTCCGGCGGATGGGGAGGATCGGCCCCCTGCAGTCTACCTTGGATGGTGAGCGCCCTCTAACCTCAGGCCTCAGGGGAGTCGTTCACAGACCATGAACTCATCTTCTCCATGTCCTGACCTGTTATTTTGTTGTACATGTACCACCAACCACCTCGAGCTCCTTTGTAGCCCAGCCCCAACCCCTCCCCGCCCCCAGCAGCCTCGTGTTCCTGGTAGTCCCATTGTTCTGCCCTTTCTGGAATGTCTGGAAGTTGAGACATTCAGTGTATTTCCTTGGGGGTCTAGACAGGAGGGTACGCCTGCCTAACACAGGTTTGCACTGTGTTGCAGTGGGTTTGGAGTCGCCTCCACTGTCTGTATCTGAGGAAAGACAGCTTGCCATCCTGACAGAGCTGCCCTTCGTGGTACCATTTGAAGAGCGGGTAAAGGTAGGCCGACTTCTCCAGGAGAGTGTGTGGAATTTCATATCATTTCAGTGTGAAAAATGAACACCAACCAAAGAGTCTCTAAAGTGGCCTAGTGCCCAGCTAATAGTATAATTTATATTTTTTGCATTAGATTGAAATAGTTAACAGCGACTTATAAATGTTTAATCCAACCAGATGGGTCTGTACAAACTTGAAATATTTTTTTCTTTAATTGTAACTACTTAAAAGGCTGTTAGGCTATCATCCTATATAATAAAGAGCTAATCTGTAAATGGTTGTCACGCCCTCACACAGTAACAGCTCAGACACTCAATACCGGGGAGAGGGGAATGGGGACCAGCCAGGCACAAATGAGCTCACAAGAGAAGAATGGGGACTAACCAGGCTGTGGCCCAGGAGAGGGACAAGCTGCACGCCCCATGGCCCCAGGTGCTAGCGGCTGGGGCTGCAGCCTGGAAGAGGGACAAGCCAACCGCCCCACAGTCCCGGGTGCCAGCAGCTGTGCCTGTGGCTCGGGAGAGGGACAATATGCACAGTCCCTGCAGTCCCAGGTGCCAGCAGCCTAAGCTGCAGCTCAGGAGAGGGACAATCTGCACACTCCAGCAGTTGGGGCTGCGGCCCAGGAGACAAGCTGCCATCCCTGCAGTCCCAGGAGCTTGCAGCTACAACGTGGGCTAAGCAATCTGCCCATGGTTCCTGCAGCTGCAGCCAGCCTGAGCAAAGCTAGCCTGGGTCCCGGGTGGCCAGAGGAGGGAATCCTGGGTCCTGGGTGTGGGGCGAGGCAGAGGCAGTTAGGGGCAATCAGGCCGGCAGGGGGGCAGTTAGGACGATCAGGCAGGCAAAGGAGTTAGAGGCAATCAGGTAGGCAAGTGGTTAGGAGCCAGTGGTCCCGGATTGTGAGAGTCAGTTAGACATTCCCCAAGGGGTCCCGGATTGGAGAGGGTTGCAGGCTGGGCTGAGAGACCCCCCTTCCTTGCACGAATTCCATGCACCAGGCGTCTAGTGTGTATATATATAAAAACCTAAGCGACCACCAACCATCTGACCAGTATCTAGGATGCACAATGACCGCCAGGGGCCAGACACTCAACATAGGAGCTGCCAAGCTGTGGTTCTCAGGTGATGCAACCAGAGAAGAGGGAACCCAATTCTGGGTGCATCACCTGAGAACCACCCTCTCACAATTTAGACCCCTCTGAGGATGTTGGAGAGCCAGTTTTGGCCCGATCTCTGCAGGCCAGGCTGAGGGCATGAATCTGTGCACCAGGTCTCTAGTTTTTTTTTGTTTGTTTGTTTGTTTTTTAATATATTTTATTGATTTTTTTACAGAGCAGAAGGGAGAGGGATAGAAAGTCAGAAACATCGATGAGAGAGAGACATCGATCAGCCGCCTCCTGCACGCCCCCTACTGGGGATGTGCCCGCAGCCAAGGTACATGCCCTTGCCGGAATCGAACCCGGGACCCTTCAGTCCACAGTCCAACGCTCTATCCACTGAGCCAAACCGGTCTCGGCTAGTTTTTTTTTTTTTTTATAAAGGGAGCCATACGGTACTCTTTGTCTAGTAAATGTTGCATTATTTTTTAAAACAATTTTTTATAAAGCTACACTACTATACATGGTGTTATAGAGATGTGCACCTTATATCTGGTGATTGTTGGCTAATGCACAGAACTTGTTCACACTGACCTGTTTGCAGAGGCTTTGCTGGTAGTTCTGGGAGGTAAATAGAATGTGCTCTTTCTGCAGCTCTTGGAAGATGTGCATGCCTGCAGCCAGTGCATGGTTCCTGAGCTCCCTCTGCTGGAGCTCTGCCTAAAAGAACCGCTTACATTTTATCATTATGGAGATCTTACTAACGTTCATATACAGCTATACGAAGCTGTTTTTCCTTCTTTCCTCCACCACCTGGATTTTTATGAAGGGTTTACAAAAGAAAATACTGAATATATATGACAGGATTGGATTTTTAAAGTTTGTTGTAAAATGGGGGAAGGAGCAATATTATAGATGCATAAATATTACCATTATAGATAAAGCATAAAATCAATATTTGCTACCTTGGCCTTTAAAATTGGTTTTAGATTTATGGAAATACAAAAGTTAAGCTTTATTTAGCAGTTCAGTTTGCTAATGTTTGTAACAAAAATTCTGTTTTATCAAATAACCTTATAATTTTCCCTGTGTGTTAGATCTTTCAAAGGTTGATTTATGCAGACAAGCAAGAAGTTCAAGGAGATGGCCCATTTCTGGATGGAATTAATGTTACAATAAGAAGGAATTATATTTATGAGGATGCTTATGACAAACTTTCCCCAGAAAATGGTATGCATGCTTCTCTTTGTGTCATGTATGCATGTAGCATGGGGGCTGGGGATCATTTTAGAAAAAGATAATCATTTAAAAATGAGTGTCCATCATCTTGTCCTGCAGTGACTATTTAAAATTGAAGTGTAGGGGTTCAAATTGGGAGGTGCATATTATCAAATAACATTGCTAGGAGTGACAAATAATGATTGCTACACAAGCCTTTCAGATATTGAGCAGGCCTCCCATCGCCCCTCTCCCCCCAGTGTCTGTCTCTAAAACAGAGCTGACATCCTGTAATTTCAGCAGTGGGAGGGCAGCCATGTACAGTCTGCATTTCGTATACAATTACCTGTTTATGTAAATGCTTTCCATTGTAAGACAAATTAAATGCACTAGGATAAAAACCATTCCAATCCCGACTTCTAAAGAAGTAGCGTGTTTTGGTGGCAGTACTGTCTGATAAGAGGGGATTACATGTACCAATGATTTGGGCAGCATGTAGAGGTCAATGAAATATTTTGCCTTGGTTTAGTGTTTGACACTCAGGGTTAAAACTTTTTTTTTTTAATTTTTTAAATTTTTTTAATCTTTATTGTTCAGTTTATTAATTACATTGTTCCCTTTTTTCCCCCCTATAGTTCCCCTCCACCTCTACCCATCCCACCCTCCGCCCTCACCCCCCTCCACTGTCCTCTCCCATAGTTGCATGATTTTTGTCCAGTCTCTTGCTGCACTTCCCACACCCCCTTTCTCCCCAAGAATTGTCAGTCCATTCCCTCTCTATGTCCGTGATTCTGTTACATTCACCAGTTTATCCTGTTCATCAGCTTATTAATTCACTTGATTTTTAGATTCATTTGTTGATAGATGTGTATTTGTTGTTCCTAATTTACACTTTTATCTTTTTCTTCTTCCTCTTCTCAAAGAATATCTTTCAGCATTTCATATAATATTGGTTTGGTGGTGATGAACTCCTTTAGCTTTTTATTATCTGCGAAGCACATTATCTGGCCTTCAATTCTGAATGATAGCTCTGCTGAATCTACAATCTTGGTTGTAGATTCTTGCTGTTCATCACTTTGAATATTTCTTGCCACTCCTGTCTGGCCTGCATCGTTCCTGTTGAGAAATCTGCTGACAATCGTATGGGTGCTGCCTTATAGGTAACCAACTGTTTTTCTCTTGCTGCTTTTAATATTCTCTCTTTGTCTTTTGCTCTTGGCATTTTAATTATGATGTGCCTTGGTGTGGTCCTCTGAGGGTTCCTATATATTGGGGTTCAGTGCGCTTCTGGGACTCCAAAGTCAATTTCTTTCACCAGGTGGGGGAAGTTTTCGGTCACTATTTCTTCAAATATGTTTTCATTGTCTTGCTCTCTCTCTTTTTCTGGCACCCCTATAATCCGGATGTTGGTATGCTTGAGGTTGTCCCAGAGGCCCCTTACACTATCTTCAATTTTTTGGATTCTTTTGGTTTCTTGCTTTTTCAGCTGAGTGGAATTTACCTCTTTGTATTTCACATCTTTAACTTGGTTCTTGGGGTGCTCCAGAGCACTTTTAGGTCTTTGTATAATATTTTTTATTTCAGTCAGTGTATGTTTAATTTCTGGTTGGTCCTTTTTCATATCCTTGAGAGTCTCCTTTATATCCTTGAGGGTCTCCTTCATTTCCACGTTGGTCTTGATCATTTCCTTGCAGGTCTCGTTCATATCCTTGAAGGTCTCGTTCATTTCCTTGTAGGACTCATTCATTTCCTATGCGGTCTCGCTTATTTCCTTATAGGCCTCGACCTTCTTTTGGAGCCTCTTGAGAAGCCCTATAACCGTGGTTTTGAATTCCTTGTCCAGTCGTTTTTTTTCCTCCATTTCTTTCACATCTGATTTCTTACCATGTCGCTGCATAGTGGCTGCTTCCCTGAGTTGGTCAATTAGCTTTGTGTGGTAGACTTCCTACAAGGGACAGTGGCTCAGCCTCCCCACTTACCTGAGGTGGATATGGGTTGCACAGTCTTGCTGAAGTTAAGCTCAGGATAATTGTTGTTAGCACTTGGAGGGGTTTACCTCCAGGCCAATTGTTTGTGAAGTTCAGCTGTGCTCAGGTTGGATGGGCATCTCCAGGCCAAGCAGACAGCGTTAGCTCCGCTCTGTGTGGCCCCAAGGACTCTGTGCTGGGGGCAATGGCTGCCAGCACCTCTGAGAGAGAGCTGCTGCCGAGCTCCACCAGCTGCCGGGGAATTCAGACTCTCCCCAAATGAGTCTGCACGCCCAATGTCTCACCCAGGGTCGTAAAACAAAACAGTCTGACGGTTTTCCGAATGAGAGAGCGAGTCGCAGAGTGCTCACTAGGCGGTCACGCAGCTGAGCTGTTCGCGCAAGCTGCCTTCTCCACAAGCCGGCAGACCCAGCAGCACCCGAGCTTCGGCGTGCCCTCCCACTGTCCGGTTTTCACCCCGTATGATAGTGGGTTCCCTGGACTTCGCCCAAAGCTGGAGAATCAGTCCAGTGGGACGTCTTTGTCTCCCCGTTCGAGAAAACTGGCCGCCCACCCTCTCCGCTGGTGCGCGCTCCAAACCTCTCTCCGTGCGAATCTTTCAACGCTGTCCGCCGCCGCTCCTCCATGTCACAGTGTCTTATCTTCACTTTTATTTGTGGAATTTTCACTCGGCAAGCTTTCTGGTGATTCTGGAAGGTGTTTGTTCTTTCGTTAAGTTGTAGTATTAAAATTGTTGAGTATGACGGCAAGATAGGTGTTTTACCTATGCCGCCATCTTGGTTCTCTCTCCAGGGTTAAAACTTTTGATATTAATTTATATATGAATCATTTTAGCTTCAGAAGGTGGAGTCCATGATACTGCATTAAATCAATGTTAAATTGTTTCAGGCGATTGAAAAGGAACACTGGTAGGACCCAGTCACAGGTGCGGAGGGAAATGACAGCACCGCTTCTTAAGAGGAGCACGTTAATTCTCTGTCGGGAAAGCAAAACCTCTCATCTGAGTGGTTTTCTGATTGCTTATTTTTGGTTTTTGTTTTTCCGTAAAGAGTAAGCTGGAGTTGTCCTGTGGGAACAGTGAGGAGGGTCACATCACAGGCCCCGAGCTCTGGCCCAGACGCTGCATGCAAGGGCACTGGGTGTCGTTCCCTTCCTCATTTAGTCTGAGCCGCAGACCTCAGGCCAGAAGCCATGAGCTGAGATGGGTCACTCTTGCCTGGGTGGTTATGTTCTTAAGATGTTATGTATGAATGAGGGGGTTCAGGTATTCTGACTCCTTGTCTCATATACTTTGGGGGAAATGTTCTTTCTCCTTGTGGGACCCACAAAAGGGGTCCGTCCCAGTCAAAGCCACAGTTCTGGGGAGGACCCCTACTGTGGCTCAGCACACAGCGGGCAGCAGTGGATGTGGTTGGATTTGTGGTTGAGCCTGGGGAGAAGACCATAGACACAGGGAATGATAAGTCAGCTCGATCGTCCCAGAGTCTGAGCAGAGCTGAGTGTGGAGAAATGGTGGCGGGCTTTATGAAGAGGCGGGACTTGACCTGGGACTCAGGGACAGGAGGCAGGTCTACAGGTGAAGGTATAGCGAGGCTCAGACAGGCGGCCACCAAGTCTGCATATGACAGGCTTGGGCTTCCTGCAGGTGCAACCTGTGTGAGCGCTCCACCCCAAATCAGTATGTGTGCTCACTGCGAGTTTAGCTTTAAAACCACTTTCTGTAGGTGATATTTTTAAGACATTAATATTGCCCAATTATAGCAAACCCCAATTACCTACTGTGTCCTTAAACTTAGAAATTAGTCAAAGTTGATACTCTATCTCCTAAGTGCAGGCTAATAATTGCATTCAGTTTAATGGATTGGGAAAAATCATCTCATAATATGTGAAATATGCATTATAATGCTTCAGATCTTTACAAATGTTCTCTAATTCTTACAAAATTTTATAATTCTTACAAAATTTTAAACCATGTGTTAAAATTACTTGATATTTTACTCGGCAGATTAGTAAAATTAAATATCTTAGAATGTGAATCAGTTTGAAGTGCTCTGTTGACTAATCATTTACATATAATCAGTTAATATGATTATATATCATCTAGTCATTAAAGCAGAAACATATCCTTTGTGGACAGCGGTCCTCGCATTCCATCTTGGACAGTTTTCTGCAGTGGGGGGCCCAGCCCCGGGCACCTGCAGATTGGCCGGGGCGCTCAGGGCAGTGGAGTGGCTTTCCTCCACAGTTGGGCACTGAGCAAACAGTGACACAGGCCCTGCACAGGGACCTCATCGCAGCACTTGCCACGGTGACAGTCTGGGCTGGCCTTGTCCGAGGAGAATGTGGACAGGTTCGGGACGGCATCGCAGTGGCTCCTGACGTCCTCGTAGTCGTGATGATGTCTTCTCCCGAGAGCCGCACTCACCCCAGCTTTCAGTGTTACCTCTTTTACTGGGCACGATTTATTACATTGTTTTTCTGAAGAGGCAAGGATACTAAAATAAAATCAAAGTATACTGCTCACTGAGGCTTTTCTCACTAAAACCTTCCTGTGTGCGCGGACACCTCCAATCTGTCCTTAGGAACACGTAGTGGCACGTGAAGTCGCTGCCTTCTGAGCACTTGCAGGCCTGTGGCCTTTCTATTCACAGAGGTGGCTGACAGGAGCCACAGACTCCACTCAGCCCTGTGAGGCGATGTGGTGGATGGCGCCACATCTCAGAGACAGTGACCTCCTTAGAACAGCGGCCTGTAGCATGACTCTTAGTCCTGCAGTGCAAGGTAGACAGTGGTTGAACATTTCTACCTACAAAATTTTTACGCTTAGAAATTTTACCAAAAAAATCTTCTAACTGATGACAATGATAATGATCTTGAGAAATATTATCTATGACACATCCTCATAATACCCAGATAAAGGATGAAATAGTTCATCCCTGTTTAAAGTGTATTTTTATTTTTTAAATATATTTGTACTAGAGGCCCAGTGCACGAATTTGTGCACGGGTTGCGTTCCTCTGCATGGCCTTTAATTGGGGCTGATCAGGGGGGTAGGGAGGTTCCCGGCTGGCCGGCCTGGGGAGGAACTGCGGGAGGTTTGGCCGGCTATGGGAGTGAGTGCACTGACCACCAGGGAACAGCTCCTGCTTTGAGCATTTGCCCCCTGATGGTCAGTGCACATTATAGTGACCGGTTGTAATGGTCACTTAGGCTTTTATATATATAGATTGATTTTAGAGAAGAAGGAAAAAAAGGGAAAAAAAAATTACTGAATCATTGATCAGCTGCCTCCTGCACACCTCCTCCTGGGGATCGAGCATGCAACCCTGGTACATGCCCTAACTGGGAATTGAACTGTGACTGCCTGGAACATTGGTTGACACTCAACCACTGAGCACGTAGGCCGGGCCAGCCCACCCTTTGCCTGGGTGTTACGAGGACGTGTAAAGGTGAGAAGGCCAGCTGCAGCTTTGTGCGGCAGCCGTGGTTATCTGCTGGGGTTGCTTTTGGCATTTCACTAGAACTTGAGATTGGACATATTTTATAATCAATCAAAATACTAGAAACAAATAACTATTTATGGAATTTGATCATGGAAAGCATGTTCTTGCTGTAAGTAGAGTGGAATTCTAAAATGGAAAGAATGTGTTTGAGTAGAGAAGAGCCTCTGCTTGTGGGAGCAGGCGCGTCTCCAAAGTGCAGCCCGGCCCGGCCCGTGTGCTTGCTCAGTGCCTGGTGGACCGCTGGCCTGTGGTCGTCTCACTGTAGAATGAGGGTTCTGACCCCAGGAGGTGGTTAGAGGAGCTGAAGTGACAGAATCTAGCTCAGGGTGAATGCTCAGCACAGGCTCCTTTGTGGAGCGTAGGATGGTTTGGGTTCACCTTCCCCAAGGGCGTGTGGGCTGTAAGGAAGAGCTTGCCTGACTCACCTGGTGGAGCTGTGGTCCCTGCTGGTGGGTACGGTGACCGTTCGGTGAGACAGTGGGAGCTGCAGTGTGTGAGGACCCAGACTGTAGGCCACATTGGAAGTTGTGTTCAAAACACTGTGGAACACAATGGTGTGAGCTGGGCCCTCCCTGGAGAAGAAACCTGGGTCCCCCGAGATATGTGATCAGTGCTGGGACCCCGCCGGCAGGCGAGGGGATCCCAAGGCAGGTGCTGGGCGTGGAGGCCACAGGGGCATAGGCTACTAAGGAGACATAACTGAACCTCACATCACCCTGCTTGGCCCCAAAGGATGGCTGGTTAGCCAGAGACGGGTAAGATTCCTCAGGGAAGGAACAATCTAAGACAGGCACAGTCGCAGAGGGGCCATCAGGAGAGAACTTGGGGGTCAACAGAGGTGGGGCACAGACCCTCACCCCCCCCCAACCTTGCAGGGGCCTAAACCCTCATCCCTTCTGAGGGAGGTCTCCTGCCCTCATGGCTGCTTCACTTCCCACACCCAGCTCAGATAGGGACCCAGGTAACAGACAGAGACTTGGCTGACAACAGCTGCCCTATATCAAACACTGTGGAACATTTCACACCAGGTTCTTTAATGTTAGAAACACTGACACCTGTGTATCTTGGGGATGGAGGCTCTCGCTCGTGTGTTGCACTCGCACCTCTTTGCACAGCACCTGGAGAGCACAGGAGGCAGGAGGGAAAGGTTTGTGGTGGGTGCCACGATGCTGGCACCAGATGGAAGCCTGCTGTGCTCATGGCAGCCTATGGGACGTGTTAGTCCTCCCCAGGTGGTGCTGTCCCCTAGGAGACCTGTGTGTGTGTGTTGGGGGTGGGGTGGGGATTCCTCTCATTCTATCCCAGACATGTCTTCCTTTTCAGCCAAGTGTTTGTTTTAAATGGTGGTGTAGATTCTGATGTTTGCCCTCCAGTGGCATTGGCCTTGGTCACAGGGTCATTCATTTCATGGATATCTTTATTCATTTACTTTTATGCCTTCTTGGTAATAACCTCTGTTCCCATGTTATCCTCATGTCCTAATTCCCCTCCCTTCTCTTGGGGCATCTTTGTTTGCATTGTCCCTGGGAATAAGCTGGTGACTGTTTCCTCGTCCCCCACCCGCAGCCCCAGCTGCGGATGCAGAGGGCCTTCCTCCAGTGAGGGCTTTGGGGACACTGTGTAGAACCCGCACTAAAGTGCCTCTGCTGTTCTTGCCTGCTCCCGCCCCAGAGCCTGACCTGAAGAAGCGCATCCGCGTCCACCTGCTCAATGCGCACGGCCTGGACGAAGCCGGCATCGATGGTGGCGGCATCTTCAGGGAGTTTTTGAATGAGCTGCTGAAGTCGGGCTTCAACCCTAACCAGGGCTTCTTCAAGACGACGAACGAGGGCCTCCTGTACCCCAACCCTGCTGCGCAAATGCTTGTGGGGGACTCCTTCGCCAGACATTACTACTTCCTGGGCAGAATGCTTGGAAAGGTAACTCGGCTTGCAGGGACAGTCTCCAACCAGGAGGTGACCTTTTGTGTGTCTGTGTGGTGGCCAATGGTTTCCTTGGAGACCTTCATACAGAATTCTTACATGATTTGATGAGCCCTGAAGAGCACTTTCCACTAATAATTAAAGCGCATCTTTATACTAGACATACACAGTAGTTACTTATAGGGCAACTAGTGGCCTGGTGCACAAAAGTCATGCACGTTAAAAGGGGGACCCAGAGTCAAGTCCCCACTCACCCACATGCACCTCAAAATCATATGAGACCCAGACCTGGCCACTCCCGCCCCCCCCCCCCCCCCCCCCCCCCATTGGGCTAGATCAAGACCCAGGCAGTCCCACCCTTGTCAATCCCCACTGAGCAGGGGGTGTATCCTCAGGTCCCCTGGCCCAGTGCCAGGATGGGAGCATGGCCTGAGGTTCCCCAGATGGGGTGGGGGCATGTCTCTAGGTCCCCCGTGAAGCCCCACCAGGTGGGGGACATAGCCTGAGATCCCCTGTCAAGCCCTGCTGGGTGGGGGGCATGGCCTGAGGTCCCTGTCAAGCCCCACCAGATAGGGGGGCACAGCCTCAGGTCCCTCATCAAGCCCCGCTGGGGGAGGGGCGCAGCCTGCGTTCCCCTGACCCAGCACTGGGAGTACACCTTGAGGTCCCCATCAAGCCCCACTGGGTGGGAAGCATGGCCTGAAGTCCCCTGTCAAGTCCCGCCAGGCAGGGGACGCAGCCTCAGGTCCCCTAGCTTGGTGCCAGGGCGGAAGGCACGCCTGAGATTCCCTATCAAGCCCTCCCAGGTAGCGGGGAGAGCATAGCCTCAGGTCCCAACGGTCCCTGCTGATTGCTCATTAAGGATCCTTAAGGGAACTTTGCCTCAGCTGTGGGTGCAGCCATCTTTGTGACCAAGTGATGGTCAATTAGCGTATTCCCTCTTTATCAGATAGGATTATTGAGATGGTGCAGAAACCATGGGAAACATGCCATTTGATTGTGTTTCTAGAAGATCCGCAGCGGCATGCTGCACATGGCGTCTTCTCCCGGGGTCTGGTTGGTAATAGTGTGCACATGATTCCTGTTAGGTTCTAATAATTTCACAGTGTGTGGGGAGGGAGACTGTCGTGCAGTATGGTGCGTGTGCAGGTCTATGAGCACTGGCTCCGGGGAGCTCGAGGGCTGCACCAGCCGACCATCCTACAAAGGCAACTTGATGGTAACGGGAAGGAAGAGATGGCATAGCCCAGTGGAGACTTCATATTTAATGTGCAACTTTCAAAACACACCCTCCCATTCCAGTCAGAACAAGAGGGGAGCCTCCCCCATGCCAGCCTCCTCCTCACTGACCTCTGTGAGCTGCGAGATTAAAAGGCTGCAGGCTGGCCGGCTTAGAAACACCCGAACTTCATTCTCACAGTTCGAGAGGCTGAACTTCGCCTGGACAACGGTGCCACGTAGTGGTGTCTGCTGAGGGCCCTCTTCCTCGTTCATAACCATTACCCTCTCGTGTGCACATGTGGGGAGGGGGGGTCTCATGAGGGTGCTGACCCTGTTCCTAGGCTCCACCCTCATAATCTCATCACCTCCCAAAGGCCTCTTCTCCTAATACCATCACCCTGGGGGTTAGGATTCAGTGTATGAGCTTAGGGGGTAGTCACTCGGACCACAGTGCAGCCTATGGGGTTCCGTGTGGAGAGCAGGAGGGTGTCTCACTGCTTCCCCTGGTCAAGTCCATGCCAGGAAAAGCAGTTTGTTTGTTTTCTTTCTCTCTCTCTCTTTTTTTTTTTTTTTAACTTTTTTAATTGATTTCAGAGAGGGGCAGAAAGAAACATCAATGCTGAGAGTGAATTACCGAGGGACTGCCTCCTGCATGCCCCTCACCGGGCATCAAGCCTGTAACAAGGCGTGTACCTTGGCTGGGGTCACACCCTGACCTCCTGGTTCATAGGCTGACGCTCAGTCACCGCCATGCTGGCCAGGTGGTTTTGGCTTTGTTTTTTCTTCTTCATTAATGACTGGCATTTTACTAATGGGAAACAATTCTGCAAGGTTACTTTTATAGGCTGTTTTGTTTGCTTTTTGCTCTCATTTAGTGTTGGGAGTTGCCAATCCTAGCATGATGCTGTACTGGAAGTACATGGAAGCTACACTGTTCTTCCAAGGACGACAGGGAAGAGTCATAGCCGTTATTACTACACAGGGGGTTCCCCAATGCGGTTGGTGAAGGGGGGATTCCCTCACTTGGCCAGGGTGGGCTAGGAGCTTATCTAGCAGAAGGGGAGAGGGAGGGAGCCGTGCTAGGGAGGTCTGTGTGCAGACCAAACAAATTCGGAGTCTGGTGAGCTTGTTAGTCGTCAAAGATGTGGGAAACGCTGGGGTCTTAGCTGTTCTGCTCCTTGTGGCCGGTGGCCAGATGGACACCACTCCACTGACTAGGAGGGAGAATTGGACCATATCCTCACTTGACCTTACACTCCACCTCCCTATCACCCATTCCACCTCCCAGTCTACGTACCAGTCTTTCAGTAGCAGACCTGTGTGGTTAGGGCCATGGTCCGAAAACTGTGGCTCGAGAGCCACATGCGGCTCTTTGGCCCCTTGAGTGTTGCTCTTCCACAAAAATACCATGGCCTGAGCAAGTCTATTTTGAAGAAGTGGCATTAGAAGAAGTTTAAAAATTTGGCTCTCAAAAGAAATTTCAATCGTACTGTTGGTAGTTGACTCTGTTGACTAATGAGTTTGCTGACCACTGGGTTAGGGCATTAGCACATTGCATTGGCTGCAAGTTTTGGCTAGAAGCACAGAGTAATAGCAAGTGGAAGAGACCCACAACCCTAACAGGTGAGAGATGGCCACCACAGATCCTGCAGACCCAGAATTTCCCCTGAGGGAAGGGACCGTACCCACCCCACAGCTATCCTGTTTCCCAGAGGTGGGGCATGCAGTTCCACAGGTGCAGGTGGCTCCATTCTGCCAGGTGAATGGCTCTGTCTTCCAACCCAGATCAGCAGTAGCAGGGGACATCTGAACACAGCCAGCAGTCTGCAACCCAAGCCGCAGAGCCACTCACCAGCCCGCCTTGCGTGCACTAAGGAGGCTAAGACTAGTGTCAAGTAGGCCTCAACAGAAGCAAGTCAAGAAGAATGTCAATATTACCAGTCATACCTCCTACTAAGGGCCTGGTGCACGAAATTCATGCACTGGGGGGGGGGGGGTTGATCCCTCAGCCCAACCTGCCCCCTCACACATACTGGGAGCCCTCAGGGGATGATGTCCTTCTGACCATTCAGCCCCAGCATGCCCAGCCATAGCCCTGCAATGAGGCCAATGGCTGGCTCTGTCCCAGCCATGTGCCCCTGATCCCCCCCGTGGCCCAGGCCTTCACCCCAGCCAGCTTGTGCCTGGCTAGCACGGGCCTTGACCCCGCCTCCCCGGCCCAGGCCTTCTCCCTGGCCAGCATGCGATGGCCGCCTCAGCCCCAACCCCCACACCTCTAGCCACCTCACCCCCACCCCCCTTGGCCCGGGCCGCCTCGGCCCCGCCTCCTGCAGCCCCGGCTGCCTTGGCTCCGCCCCCCCATAGGATAGGAGCAAGCCCTGGGCAAGACCCTCCCCCGCAGGGCTATGAGAGTACACCAGCAGGCACCAATTTGAGTTTCCCAGGTCCAGGTGGCTGCCTCGTTTGTTTTCATTGATGGACTTACTATGTTTCTAAAAGATGGTATCCTGAGGGGAGCAGAGGGAGTCTTGGTCCCACCAGGTGGCAGCTGGATTGCGGAGTGTTGTGATGAAGGCACGTGAGGGCTACAGCAGCTTTACTGAGACCTGATTCACCCATCATGCAGTTCACCTGGTCCAGTTGGTTTCAGCACATTCACAGCCAGCCACATCCACCACGGGACATTTTTACCACCTGCATCCTCTGACTCCCCACCCTGACCAGTGCTGCTACCTTCCCGTCTGCGTGAAGCACCTGCTCTGCACAGTTCCCATAAACCGCGTCAGGCGCTGCAGTCTCTGGTGGTGGCTTGTTCAGCATGCCTGTTTCCAAAGGCCCTCCCACTTCGCCCCTTTTCAGCCAGGCTCCCTGTCAGGTGGGCTTGTGTGCCCATCCTTGGGGAGTGTCACCATAGCACCCGGAGAGAACATGTGCCTGTGGGTGGAGGAAGAGGCCTGAGGGTAAGGGTTGGGGCCTTTGAGCAGGGGCCTGGGAGAAGGCGTGCTGTGAAGGGAAGCAGAGAGCACCTCTAGAAATAGCAAGTCCCAGGATGGTGGGAGGCTCCTCCTGCATTGGCCCCTGCGTCCCAGCACCATTGACTGCAAAGCCTACCCTGACCTCTCGCGAAGAATGAGTTCATCATACAGGGGAGGGTTTCTTCCCACGGTGCAAATCGTCCGGGCCTTGGATTAGGCAATGATTTCTTAGATAAGACACCAAAAGCATTAAAAATACATAGAATTCATGAGAAGTAAAAACGTGTGTTCCACCCTAGCTGGTTTAGCTCAGTGGCTAGAGGGTTGGTCTGCAGACCAGAGGGTCCTGGGTTCAATTCTGGCCAAGGGCACATACCTTACCCAAGGGGCTCACACAGGAGGCAATCAATATGTTTCTCCCACATCAATGTTTCTCTCAGGTTTTCCCTCTCTCTTCCACTTTCCCTAAAAATCAATGGAAAAATATCTTCGGGTGAGGACGAAACAAACAAAAAAAGTAAATGGAATTAGTTAGGGGGGTATTTTATGCTATTTACTAAAAATACTCTTTTATACTCCTGTAGATTACATATTCCTATAGATTATACTTTTCACATAGCTCTGCATTTCTCCTACAGATGGTTGGGTTTTTCGTTCTTTCATTGCTTAGGCTATTGCAGTGGTTCTCAATCTTGTGTTTTCGGATGGTCTTAAGCTCTACAGCGCTAGCAGAGTTGCCTAAGACCATCGGAAAACACAGATATTTACATTACGATTCCTAACAGTAGCAAAATTACAGTTATGAAGTAGCAACAAAAATAATTTTATGACGGGGGGGTCACCACAACATGAGGAACTGTATTAAAGGGTCAGGGCATTAGAAAGGTTGAGAACCACTGGGCTATTGTATCAAAAATTCTTAAATGCTTACAACATTGCTTAGAGTTCTCTCCCATCCTCGCTCTTGGGAGTGTGCTGGGTGTAGATTGTCAATGGCAGGATCCTGAAGCCCAGCCTCCCAAAGCAGAGGGGCGTGGGGGAACAGGACGTCCTGGGCACGAATACTGCCCCTGGATGCGTGTCTGAGACGCATCTTCATGGTCCTGTGCACCCGCTCAGATTCCAGACGCTTCTGCTCAGCTTGGGTTTATTGTTCTCCGACACCATGACGGGCTCCGGGCTGCTCCTCCAGGGCCCCTGTTACCACCTTGGGTTTCCATGGCGAGCTTCACGCTGGCTCAGCATTGGATTTTTGAGCATGAGTTCCCAGCAGGCCCCTTTCTCCCGCACCTGTGCTGGTCGTGGGGTCTGTGCCCAACAGATTGTTGCTCTCTGCTAGTCCCTTACACTCTCCTCATCTACCCCGAGGACGCACGCTTCATAACTCATTGTGTGAGAACCTCTGCAATTTCATGTGCCAGAGTTCTTTCTGTTAAGGCAAGCCCCAGAACCTGTTAAGTGAATAATAATAGAGTACATTTAAAGTAAAGGGTCTTTGACTTTACTAGACTCTCCTGAAACCTGAAACCACAGTGCAGTGACAGGCAGCAGGTCGGTATTTTACTTGCCTGAATTCATCTGATGGAAATGATGTATTACCTTCCTTCCTGAATGTGTCAGCTGTCCAGTCTTGATTACTATAGAGACAAGATGGCTGGTTGGCCCTGCTCACTGGAGCCTCAGGTGGCTGCTGGTTCTGTGCCGTGGTGAGGAGTGATGCCCACTGGTGACTGCTGGTGGCTCAGGCCGCAGTGGGCTGGCGGTGCCATCTTGAGGGGCCTTGGACTTGGGGGATGGTGGATGCTTCTCACTTCTCCCTTTAAACTAGATTTCTGGCAGGGGAATTTGGGGTGTCAGCCTTCCTTCCAACAGGGAAGTTTATGTAAATTCTATCACAGTGAAGCTATTTAACAGAATGACGTGCAGACAAAACCAGTAACAAAATGAGTCCTTTGAGGAGGATGGTTCACTTGTGGTGGTACCGCATGTTTGAGGCTGGCTACTTTTCTACATGGGTACTCCTCAGGGAGTGCTGGCCTCTAACTGTCTCTGATGATTATATGATCACAAATGGTCCCCACATGTCAGACAATCAGCCCTGAGTGAGTGAATGGCTAGCACTCACAGTGGTATGCCTGATCTCTAAATCTCTAAGAGGAGAAACTGTATTGATGGATTACGGTATTTATTGGGCCATAATGTATTTAAATTTCCCTAATGCATATGTTAGTGATTGTTTGCTATGATGGAGTGCAGCGAGGTCCTCGGGAGCAGTTCTGCGCGGGAAGAGTTGCTTCATGGCGCGGTCACTCCTCAATTAGGAGTTCCATTAGCAGATGATTCCTGGGCCTGGTGCGCGTCCGGCCTGCATCCATCGCCCGTAAATCAGCCCCGGCAGGGGATAAATAAACAGCTCAAGGATGTGGTAATGTCATCTCAAACTTTTTTTCACAGACAGAAGTACCTAGGTCCATTTAAGCCAATTAAGTTCAGAATATTTATTGAAGAAAATCTTTTATCATATTTGAATTTTATTTGCAAATGGCTCTCTTTTTTCCTTGCTTTAGAATATTGATTTAATTGGAACAGCATGCCTATAAATCAGATTTTTTGATAAAATCTTGGTCGTATATTTCAGGTTTTTAATTAGGTTGTGAACCGTCAGTGTAGTTTATAATTTTGTGTGTTGGTAGAATCGGTGCGCCCTTATGTTTCATACAAAGTAGCGAGCTGTTTATCGTGAGAGTTTTAAGGGTTGGGAAGATATATTCTTCAGTATCACTAGCGTCCTTTTATAAAAGCTCACTGAATTTGCTGAGGCTTTAGACTTGGGGATAGAGGTGGGTGTTAGTAATTCAGTACTCTGGCCTCTCATTCCATTCTGTCAGACTCATGACGGGTCAGTGAAGTTGAGCTGCTTCACCTGATTGTCATCAGATGCAGTGCTGGAATCTCTAACATTAACATATCTTATGGGTTTTTAAACATAACATCCTCCAAATAGCTGATGGCTCTGTGCTTAGCACAAGGCTTCCCACTAACGTTAAGACGTCTCACTTAGATTTCACAGACTTCACAAGCATGGCACACTGTGCCTCTGGATCAAATATTTGGTATTTACAAACTAGAGGCCCAGAGCACCAATTCATGCACTGGTGGGGTCCGTCAGCCTGGCCTGTAGGATGGGACTGAAACCAGCTCTCTGACATCCCCTGAGGAGACCTGGATTGTGAGAGGGTGCAAGCCACGCCTAGAGACCCCACAGTTGCATGATCAGGGCTGGGGAGAGACACAGGAGGTTGGCCAGCTGGGAAGGGACTGCGGGAGGGCTCCAGGGCATGTCTGGCCTGTCTGGCTCATCAATCAGTTGGCTCTTGCATGTGCTCTCACCAGGGATTGAACCCACAACCCTTCATTGCACAAGATGATGATCCAACCAACTGAGCCACAATGGCCAGGCCTGAAAAGTGTTCTTTTTCAATTATGGAAGTAGTTCTTGGCTGCAGGACCTCGTGAGTTAATACTCTAGCACCTTCCAGACCAGGGACGTACCAGCTGTTCTAAAATCCCCAGGTGCCCGCGTGTGGACATGCCACACTGGCAACCCCAGTTGTCTTGAAGATGAAGGGTCTTGACATTGTCGGAAGATGTGGTGGGAGGTGGGTGGAGCAGGCGGCCAGGTTCTCCTCTGTGAGGGGCCGCTCTGGCTGGTGGACAGTGTTGGGAACCATCCTGTGTGTTAAGTTCTGGACATCCCACCAGGAAAACGGGCTCTCCCACCGCATCCCGCAGAGCTTTCTGAAGTGAAGGAGCTGTTTGTAGAAACACACCGTCAGGCCAAAGGTGCGGGCTGTCCATTGCAGTGAACCAGGGCTAGCCCTCGACCTAGAGCCTCCCTGCAAGACGAGCAGGCGGTGCCATGCAGCCCTGCCCCCACGCGCACTCCTGGTCGAGGAGGAGCGCGCTCAGTGCTCAGTGCCTCTCGGGAGAAGGAAGCCTCCTGGAGACAGTGCCAGCTTCCCGGTGCCTCAGGGCCTCCAGTGGTGCCTGTCCCACAAGTAAACACCAGGACCCTGCGAACTCTGTCAGTGTTTAAAGAAACACTAGAGTGCCTGAGAGGGGACGGAGGGCGTGGCCTGGTCCCCCCACTTCCACCCCCATGGTCCTGGATGTTTGCCCTCATGGACTGTGGAAACAACGCTGCCAGGTTGTTTACATGGAGTACCGTAATACAGGATGTGTGGATGGGGTTAAAAGGTGACCTCTGGAGCTGGATTTTGGAGGCCACAGATTTGCAGTGAATCCAGACAGAGGTAGTTTTCATAACCTGAAATGTCCCCCAGGAGAATTCATGTTCTTGTGCAAACAAAGTTGTGGAAGCAGCCTTCCAGGGTTGTGAAGGGTCCCTGGGGCCTTAGTCATAGCTTATTAAATGGTTGGTGCCGGGTGCTGTCTGCAGACTCATCCTTAGTGGGTGGCTCCTGCCTCCAGGAGCTGTGGTCTGGTCCGGTGCTCTAGCAAGCACCCCGTCCCCATGCCTCCTTGCTTTACGTTTCTTTCTCTTGCGCATTCAAAGGGCAGCATGATCTGAAATAGTTTTCTTCTTGTTCAATAAGGGGGTCTTTAAAAAAGACACCTCTGATATAGTTTTTAGATTAAGTTATAAATGTTCACTTTGGAACCACCTGACAATTGATAAAGATGCATTTGAAAAGCATTATTTTTTTATTGATTCTTAATGTAGTAAATTATCAGCGTTGTTTGGCAGCAAACAGAAATGCCAATGGTGAGGCTCGCCTCTGCTCTGCCGATGGTGCCACGGTTTGCATTAATTGTACTCGACTGCACTCACTTATATTAAAAGGCTTCTATAATAATTAATCCTTTTTATTTCAGATCATTTTGGCACAATTTCCAGCTATAAACACTCATAAAAGACAGACAGTTGAAAAATCCGTTCCAGGCTTTTTCCATGTACCTACCGCTACTTCCCTGGCAGGTGGTTATTGATGGCAGCGTGGTCAGCTGGCTGCCGTGAAGGCCAAGATGAAAAATGCTAAGTGGATTCTTTGCATAAAAAATAGACAGTTTTTGAAGTTGTATAATTAACCTGTGTTTAGAAAATACCTTGATTTATGCTTACATTTGTATTGGTTGCATACATTATGGAAATTTAATTTATAATCCATTTAGCTGATGCAATCATAGTTTTTAGTACTATCATTTATTAGTGCTTGTATATTAAATGCTCTGAAGGTTTAAAGCTGCCTTCTGTAAAAAATTATACCTAAGCATTTACATTTTATGAGTCACAGTGGGATTCTGTTTAACATTCAGGTAGCTTGAATGTGTTTAATGAATTTCACTGGCTTATTGTTACTAATGCAGAAATGGCAAACAATGACCTTATGTATTGACCGTCTGATGATTTACACCTGCAGCTACTTCCAGTCCCTGGTACAGATGAGGCTTTCCCCAGCCCGGGGACAAGCTCGTCCCTGCAGAGTGGTCTCCGTGGCTCTGCAGCTGTGGCCTGGATGTGGGGCCTAGGAGTGCTGCGGGTTTGTCTGAGCCACGCCTCTGAGCAGACGGGGCTTCCCCCCCGGAGAACCACTCTGCAGCCTTGGTGGCCATCCTTAGTCTGAGATCAGAATTACAAGCCGGGACTGGGGTTGCCCTGAGGGCTCAGCTGAGGGGACAGTGTGGAGTGCGCCACTGACAGGTGCGTCGGAGCTCCTTGGCCACAGCCTGTCTGGAACCAGAAGCGGTGTTACTCTAGGGTCACATTCGCCTACCCGTTCAGGGTCCCCCAGTCCTGCTAGTGGGGAGGCGGACACGCAGATCCTGGTGCATGTGAGCAGCTCCAGGGTCAGGGGGAGTGGGTAACTATCAACAGCTGCCTACTGTGCCTGTGTGGGAGCTGGTTGAGGACACAGCTCACTCGGACCCAGATGGACACTAGGGGCTGGAGGAGCCGAGCTGCCAGCCGCATTAGTGAGTTCATACATATCTGACTCAGTGAATGAGTCTTTTTGTGGAAGGAAGAGTGTCTTCTTACTTATTCATGTTTTCATGGTGGAGGGTTACCTCAGAACAAGTGCTGGTTTTAATGTTGGATTCTGTGTGCAATGCAGTAGTATCTATCTTAAAGCGGCGGCCTGAAGTGTGCATACATCGCCACAACCCCACTCAGCAGACCTCACGCCATCCTTTCTAAGGCGGGGTTCAGCACCCCTCATCCCTCCTGTCTGCCCTCGGGTCACTCCATCTCAGGCAAGGGTCAGAGCTACCCCCCAGACAGAGTTCATGATTGCCCCATTGACCAGGTGGGGTAGGACCCCAGCACCTCCTCTCAGCTAGTATTAGAGGATTCGAGTAATTCATGTCTGCCCCCCCAATCCCCACATAAAGGCCTTTGTGGAGGAACCTGGGAGCCTGCAGGTCAGCAAGTGGCAGTGAGGCAGCCTGGCACCTGCAGGCACTCGAGAGAAGCTGCTACGTTAGTTATTTTTGACAAGAGAGATTTGTTGTGGCTCCCCAGTCCTCTGTCCGAGGAAAATAATAATAATAGTTGGGAAATGGTGATGTTGCTGGTTTCTCGCACTCTGCAGCCGTGGGCACAGGAGCAGTCACCACGCCAGGGGACCTGGCGCTGCACAGGAGAACTTGCAGAGCCCTCCTTCCCATCTGCTGTGCTAGAGGATCACATGTTATGTCACCCAGAACCACAGGCCACCAGGGAGACTCAAATCACGCCACAGTGGGACCCGCCGCGCCACCAGGCCAGGAGAAAACCAGCAGGCACTGTGCTGGCTGGCCACTGCGAGGAGGGACAGGCGCAGCCTTCCCATGTTGCCGTCGTGGGGACAAACTCTTGCATTTCCAAAACACCTCGTGACCCAATACTTCCCCATCCACAGACCTTCTCTTAGGTGCAAACTAATGAGACGTGAAAGCAGAGACCCACGGAGGGTGCACTGACTGCTCACAGAGTTCGTCCACCCCAGCCACCGCAGAGCAGCCACATGCTGGGGCCTGTGCATGAGAAGACGGGCATAAAACAAGAGCTGGGTACTCCCGTTTATGAAGCTCTGCAACCGGCAAAACTCGCCTGCGGCGAGAACAGGACTTGGGGGTGTTGCCTAGAGGGTGAGGGGCTCGTGTGTGGGAAGTATGGGGATGTTCCATATCTCGATCGGAGAGGTCATTACACAGCTGTCCTCAGTTGTACTTTTTTACTATATGTAATATACTTGACGATAAATAGATGCAAAAACAATTTTGATTGCAATTCTTAGGCATAAAGATGAAAACCTCATAGTTCTGGCATCAGGGGAGGTTAGTTTTGGTACCAGTTTTGCCACCTACTAATTCTTACTATCTGGACAGTCCCCGGGTCCTAGGGCCCTGCTCCTTTACCTGAGACAGGGCAGGCAAGGTCAGCCTGTGCCAGTCAGCCTGCCACCTGCTGGTGTGCTCGGTGTGCTGAAAGTGCGTCTCATTTGGTGGCTGAGAAACAAATCTCACGAAGAATAATATTCAGTGGGAAGTTACATGACTCCAGCCTCAGTGTCCAGGTGCCCTCCCTCATCCTCACACCGTGCCCCTCTGTGCTCCAAAGGTGTGGCGGGGGGGGGGGGGGGGGGGCACGAGACAGTTGAATTGTGGGCCCCCCTCCCCAAAAGATAAGCTCAAGCCCTAACACCCTGTACCTGTGAAGGTGACCTCACTGTGTAGGCAAGTTCAGATGAGGTGCCTAGTGCTTTTACAAGAGTGGGAGGGGGGGTCCAAACACAGCCCTGGGGAGAGGCGGGGATGGAGGGGCAGCTTTGCTGAGGACACCAGCAACCTCAGAAGCTGGAAGAGGTAGGAGAGGTCCTTGTCCTGAGCCTTCAGGGCCCAGCGTGGCCCTGAGACCCTTGGCTTTGGGCTTCTGGCCCCCAGAACTGTGGACAGGCCATCTACTATTTGTGGCCCTTTGTCATGGCAACCTTAGGAGAGCAGTACACCTGCAGAGCCCTTTCTGGAAACGCTCACCAGCCTCTGGGGGCAGGAGAGTTTGGCTCTTCTTCTCTTTTCTTTTTCTTTTCTTCTTTTTTTTTTTTTTTTCTTTTCTTTTTTTTTTTTTAATAGCAAGAGAGAGGAGCATTATACACGAGCAGCGCACCAATGGGCTCCCTGCTGCACACACCGCCTGCGGCCCTTTGGGCAGGGGTGACACCAGCCGACGGAGCCACACCAGTCAGGAGAGGCTTGGCGCTTTTTCTTTTCTTTCGGTTTTTCTTCTCACAGAGAGGAGGGGAGAGGGATAGAAAGTTAGGAAAGTTGATGAGAGAAACATCGATCAGCTGCCTCCTGCACACCCCCTACCGGGGATGTGCCTGCAACCAAGGTCCATGCCCTTGACCGGAATCGAACCCGGGACCTTTCAGTCCACAGGCCGACACTCTATCCACTGAGCCAAACCGGTTTTGGCTAGGTTTAGCTCTTAAACATCCCCACGGGTGGCTCAGTTGGAGCAGTGTCCCGTACACTAAAACGGATGCGGGTTCTATTCCCTAGGTACATCAGGACACGTACCTAGCTTTCAGGTTCCATCCGATCAGGCAGCAGATTGATGTTCTCACTCTCAAACTCCCCATTGGTATTAACATTCTATGATTGTTCTAGAATTTTTGACATACTGAATGCAGGCATTGAATACTTGGACTATGGACTGGCCCCTGGTAAATTAACCACTCACCAAGTAGCATGTCTTAAGGGCCTGTCACATAGCAGTTTGGACATGCGTGTTTGTTTTAAGGGCGCGTGAGAGAACCCGTGAGGCTGACCGCTGCCCCTTGTCCCGTCAGGCTCTCTATGAGAACATGCTGGTGGAGCTGCCCTTTGCAGGCTTCTTCCTGTCCAAGTTGCTGGGCACCAGTGCCGATGTGGACATCCACCACCTGGCCTCCCTGGACCCGGAGGTTTACCGGAACCTGCTGTTCCTCAAGAGCTATGGGGGCGACGTCGAGGAGCTGGGGCTGAACTTCACCGTGGTGAACAATGACCTCGGAGAGGCCCAGGTACGGCGGGCTGGGTTCGGAGGCTTCTGCACTGTCGGGGTAGGTGCCAGCATGCCCAGGGTTTACACGCAGGCAGGTCTAGTGGCCGGAGGACCTTCCAAGTCACATGCGTTACTGTCCCTCATTCTGTTAGTTAGATTTCAGGTCACCTCGGGGCTTCTCTAACTTTCATTTGGTGTTTAGACAAATGTGTCTCCAGGGAAGAGGCATTTTGGCTATTCTTATGTCGATCCATAGTCGTCTGAATTTAGCAGTTGTGTTTTAACAACAAAAATATGGTTGTCTTGTAACATTTTTCTCTGAATCTTCATTGTGACTTGGCTTCCAATCCAGGCTTCAGAGGTCAGCAGCTTTGCCAGTGTGAACGCAGCTGCGTGGTAAATAGGGTTGGTGTTAGGTGGATTCAACGTTGCAAAGGCATTGCCCACACAGGTCCCTCCTTCACCCCCGCTCCCTGCCAGGCACATGCGTCCCAGTGTACTGGACACACCTCACATGTTGGGGTCGGTGCAGTTTCCGTTCTTTTTGTGTCCTGTTACCTCCATGCACTGGGCTCAGCTTTGTGTCCTCATTCCCTTGTGGGACATGCATGGCGCTCTGCGTGCCAGCCACTGTGCTGCAGGAGGTGGGCCTTTGGGAGCACCAGCACCAGCAAAGGCAGGTGTCTGGGGTAAGACGGTGTTCGGGGGAGCCCCACGGAGGCCAAGAGCACACTCCGCATGAGGCACCTCCAGTGGGTGAGCAGAGCTAGAGGGTATATGCACCAGGTGGGTGGGTGCCAAGTAGTGTCTGGGCTTTAGCCTGTGGACCGTAGAGAAGCACTGAAGGCCATGGGCTTAGAATGCCAGTGTCCCATCCACAGCTGCTGCGGTGTGCCTGGGCCTGCACGAGACTCAGGACAGCGTGGCCTGCAGACCAAAGGGTCACGGGTTCGATTCCCAGTCAAGGGCATGCACCTCAGTTGCAGTTTCGTTCCCTGGCCCCAGTCAGAGCCTGTGAGAGGCAACCAATCAATCAGTCTTTCTCTCTCTCTCTCTCACTCACTTAAATCCACCTCTTTCCCTCTCTCTCTCCGCCCCTCTTCCCTCCTACTTTGTCTGAAAATGGATGGAAAAATCCTCAGGTGAGGATTAACAGCAACAACAAAAAAAGAGCAGCTAGTGTCCCTTTTCCAGCTGCTGGGTATGTGGCAGCCCAGACGCATTTCAGGCCTGGCAGGCAGTGAGAACAGGGACACAGGACCAGCAGAGGTCAGGGCATGGTCTGGAAGCAGCCTGACTGTCCTCTGGGTCCAGTGGTCCTGAGTCAGAGGCTGTGACTTGCACTGTGATCCTTATTTGACGTTACGTTCTGTAGGTCAGGGTTTTGAACTAAGTGCCAGAGGGGTGGGCAGGCAGGACCCGGTAACTAACTTCACAGTCCCTGGCCCTGCTGCCCATGGCCTGTCTCTGAACCTGACTCTTGGAGTCCCTCGCCCAGCTGGAATCACACAGCACTTGTCCTTTTGTGACAGGTTCCCACTGAGCACATGTCCTCTAGGTTCACCAGGAAGCAGGAGGTGCCAGAATGCATTCCTCTCTGAGGCTGAGCAGTGCTTTGTGCGTGCGTGTGCCAGACTGACTCAGCTGCCGATGGGCATCAGCTGTCTCAGGAGTCAGGGCTGTGCCCCCAGTAACATGGCTGGCAGGGTCTCCAACCTCTACCAGTCCCAGGGCTGAGGAACGTCTCTCAGAGATCTCCCCCTGAGTCTGAGAGTCCGGGGACCCCTGTGGGCTCCAGTCACAGGACCAGTCAAAGGCTGATGCATCTCGCTGGGGCATCTCCAAATGTTGGGGATGCGGAGGCGAGTGAAAGATCACTGGAGCCCAGACCAAGTTAAAATTTAGGGAGCCTTTATTAGCTGGCCCGGGGACTGCTCTGCCATCCTGATGCAGGGAGTCCAGAGAGCAGCCCCGACCCTTTGTGCAGGACCACTTTTAAGCACATTAACCACATCCTGTTTTTGCACAACAAGCACCCTAAGACAAAACAGTTTTCCCCAACCCTAGCCCAGGTCTCAAGATTTACAGTTCCTTCTTCTGGAAACCAAGGACAAAATTTTATAAAACTGAAGAAGCGCTCAAGCTGCTTATGCCTTACCCTAGTTTCCTGAGCGTGAAGCATATTCTTTAGCACATGTATAAACAACTCTTTACTATTACCTGGTCCCATGATTTTTTCTCTCCCGACTCTTTCCTCACCGCCCCACTCCTTACCTGACTCCACGGTTCTCTTTAACCAGCAGTGTCCTTCACCGTTTCCCCTGTTTCGGGCGCCACTAATGCTGGAGCCAGCCAGCATCAATCAAACAGCACCTGAAAGGGGGGTAAGGATTGAGAAATGACAGACAACAGATGGGATCGGGAGGTCCGCAAGCCCTTTGACAGACTGCGGCCCCAAATTTATTTTTCCCCATACTTTTATGCAGTACTGGTTACATAACACGCAATTCATCATTCCCATAATTTGACAAGCATAACTATCCTGCTAACCTTCACACAAAACTCCTTATCTTAGCTTGATGTCACTTAAATTCCTAGCTATCTCCTTATGTTCTGCTACTTGCTCAAGGACAACATGTTTACTAAACTGTTGTAATTAAAGGTCACTGTGCTCTGGGGGACAGAGTGCATGACTAACCTTAGGAGCAGGCAGGTCACTTTGTGAAAGCTGCCCTCTCAGGACTTTGTCAACTGAGGTCGCTCCCAACAATATTCAGTCGTCGTTTCCCCCCCCCCCCATTTCTTTCATTTGTGATCTGTTTTTGTTGTTGTTGTTATTGTTTGTTTGTTTGTTTATGTCTCTGCATTTTCGCTGCTTCCCTGAGTTGGTAGGTAGCTTTGTGTGCTAAGTGTTTAGGCCTCCCCTGTTACCTGAGGTGGACACTCTTAGTGCATTGCAACCTTTTGTGAACTGTCTTGTAGTTAAATCTTGATTGTTGTTGGGATCACTGAGAGGAATTGATCTCCAGGCCAATTGGCTGTGAGAATTAGCTGTGTCTACACTGGGAGACAGCCTTATGGGAGAAGACTGGCAAAATTGCAAAAGCCTCTATGCTCAGCTTGGTTGGCGGAGTCTCAGAGCAGAGCAGACAGCCTTGGCTTTGCATCAATCCCACCCCACCCCACCCCCTTAGAGGCCTCTGGGTCTTAGTGTCCCTCCGCAGTCACTGCACGCACCTCTGAGAGAAAGCTGCCCTCGAGTTTCGACCGCTGCCAGAGAGTCCATCCAGTTTCTCCCCCAATGAATCTGGATTCCCAGATTCTCGCCCGGAACTGAGGTTCAGTGCAGTCAGAACTGGGGTTCAGTACAGTCGGGCTTTTGTCTTTTTCCTGCTAGAGAAAGCCAGCCAGGCACTCAGTCGCCCCGTCCGCACCCCGTGCGTGTGTCTCCGTACCTCAGGCGTTTGCAGCTCCTTTGTTTCCCCGTGTGCTTTTCTCTTTCCTTCTAGTTGTAGGATTTCCACTCAGCCAGCTTTCCTGTGATTCTGGATGATGTCCGTTTTCTCTTTTAGTTGAAGTTTTGAAATTGTTGTGCGAGACAGCAGTGTAGGTGTTTACCTGTGTTGCCGTCTTGGTTTCTCCCGGCGACTCCTGTCTTTCCATTGGCTTCCTCCCGTGGTGCAGAATCCTACGCAGGTTTGTGCACCGCCAGAATGCTGCCTTCAGCACTGAACTAAAAGACACACATGGAAATTTACAATCCCAGTGTCTAAACTTCCAAAGGGTTTTAAAGGATCATCTTTGTGGTACCTGAATTTTCAGTCTGTCTGTTATCCTGGTGTTGCAGAAGTGGGTATGGATTAAATCCCAAGTAGGAGTAACGGAAATAGTGCTGCCAAGGCCGCCCCTTCCCGCCACAAGGTTGCTCATCTCGCGGCAGTTTGGGGAACAGACCCCAGCACTGTAAGATAGAGTAAGGGTGAGGAAGACAGCCGTTTTTCACTTGGTTGTTTTTGTTTCATTTTCATCCATACCATAGAGCTGCATTTCCAACAATGCGGCACCCGGGTGTTTTTAAAGGTTAGATTCGTGAGGTCCTAAGGACATTTGGACACAGGGCTGCTGCTCCCTTCCTCTGGGGTGACTCAGCAGGGCACCGAAGCCTCAGGGCAGGGAGGCTGCTAATGGGAGCAGCTCCGGCTTCTCCTTCTGAAGTAGGTGGAGGTGGGGGCGTTCCATTAAAGCACTGGGAGCTGAGTGTGTTCACAGCCAAGGTGGCAGTAAGATGTTCCAGTTACTCACGGAAATTCCCCAAAGTAAACAGGTGATAGATGATAGTGCACAAGAATGATTAACTGGGAAGTTAAAGGAAGTCACTGGTAAAGCCCCTGCCTAGGGGAGAGCCTGGAGCAGTGGCAGGCTCAGCTGTGGCCTGTCCTGACTTCAAGGCCCGTGATGTGCAAACACTTTGTCACCTTGAGGCTCTGCTAGTCTGTCTTCCCTTTAGGACAGTGGTTCTGCTCTCACATGTTTCCTTCCATGTGGTCAGCATGACTGTTTGTTGGCCTGCCCAAAAAGGAGCGTGGAATTTCAGACTCACTCACACACTCCTCCCGAGGAAGTGCTCAGGCTTTCCACTGGGCCCGTGTTGTGTAGAAAAGCATGGGCTTGAGTCAGGAGTCCTTGTGGTAGTGACCTTGGGCCAGTCAGAGGCCATCCTCAAGCTCGGGGCGGCGCTACTCTGGGGATGGCTGAGCCCAGGATGGTGGGAGAGCCCAGCCTCCGAGCCGCTGAGAACCGCAGTGTCTGTGGAGCTGGGCTGGCCGCACATTCAGGCGACACACTCCACAACACAGACAGCTCGGGACAGGTGTGAAGATGTTAAACCTGAGAGTTCCAGTGTCCTGGCCCTGTGTGACTTCTAATTTCTAAAGGAAAGGGCCAGCCATGGCTGCTGTCGCCTCAGGCCTCGGTGCTGTGGAGACAGCAGGGTGGTCAGTGGCCCTGACCCCGGGCTGAGACGCTGAGCCCGGGCAGCAGGCGCGTGCGGGGGCTCCAGCTCATGCCTGCTGCTTAGACCCGCTGACCAGCGGCACCAGCCCGGCTCCCTGACACTGTTCGCTCTGGCCCTTGTGTGTGGGTTCTAATGTTCACAGGTAGTAGAACTGAAATCCGGCGGGAAGGATATCCCTGTGACCAGCGCGAACCGGATCGCGTACATCCACCTGGTGGCCGACTACAGGCTGAACAGGCAGATCCGCCCGCACTGCCTGGCCTTCCGGCAGGGCCTGGCCAACGTGGTCAGCTTGGAGTGGCTGCGCATGTTCGACCAGCAGGAGATTCAGGTTTGTGCCCGATGGCACCTGGGCACTGGGCCTGGTGTGACGCGGCTTTCCGCACACCAGCCTCCTGGTTTACGAACTCCTCTTTTGTGCCAGGTACTGATTTCTGGTGCGCAAGTTCCCATAAGTCTGGAGGACCTGAAGTCCTTTACCAACTACTCAGGTATGTTACTGCCATGCGCTGTTTATTCCTAGAAATGTCCCTGATGACCATGTTTGCACAGTGGTTTTCAGTGTACATTTTTTTGTAGCTAACACATTTTTTAACAACGTGGGTTTAAAACCCAGAGTATATAGCGGGGTCCACAGCCGACATTTCTCCTGTTCTTGACCCGTCTGCCCATTCCCCTTCCACCAGAGTTATGACTCTTCTTGGTACCTTTATGTATTTACATGCAAATTCCATTCCATTTCCCTTGTCCTTACGCGCTGTTCTGCATTGTGTGGGGCTTCCCTCCTCACCACTTATCTTCTTAAGTCCCTCCTCACGGGTATTGGGCACTTCTAGTCTTTTCTTTTTAAGAGCAGTGCTAGCCCAAAACCCACCAGCAAGAAAAGAAAAACTAAAAATTGGGCCTTGCCAAGACCCGTTTAGCTCAGTGGATAGAGTCTCAGCCTGTGGACTGAAAGATCCCAGGTTCGATTCTGGTGAAGGGCATGTACCTTGGTTACAGGCACATACCCAGTAGGGGGTGTGCAGGAGGCAGCTGATCGATGTTTCTCATCGATGTTTCTGACTTTCTATCCCTCTCCCTCCCGCTCTGTAAAAAATCAATTAAAAAAACCATATATATGTGTATATATATATATTAATGTATATATTTAATATATATATTAAAAAAATAAAAATTGGGCCTTGTTGGAATCTTTATTTTTATTAAATTAAACTTAAATGTTACTGCTTTTCAAGAAAATGAAAAACCAAAAAGGAGATATACAAATGGCCAATAAACACATTGAAAGATGCTCAACCACCTTAGTCATCAAACTAAAACCATAGGAGATTGTTCAGAGTGGGAGTTGGTGGCCTTCGGGCATTTGAACATTTTTTAGAAATTAACCTCAGCATGCCCAGCCATTGTGGCTCGGTTGGGCATCACTCCGTGCACCAAGCACTCTCCAGTTTGATTCCTGGTTGGCTCATACACCTGGGTTGCACATCTCCAGTAAGGAGTGTGGAGGAGGCAACTGATTGATGTTTCTCTTTTCTCTCTCAGTGGTATTTCTGTTTCTCTTTCCCTCTCCCTTCCTCGCTCTGAAGTCAATAAAAACATGTGTTTTGATTGTTTGTTTTAATTAACTCCCTGGTCTTAGCCGGTTTGGCTCATGGACTGAAGGGTTGCAGTTCCATTCCAGCCAAGGGCACCTTCCTCAGTTGCAGGCTCAATCCCCATCTGCAGTTGGAGTGAAGAAGACAGTGATGGAGACAACCAGTCGATGTGTCTCTCTCACATCAATGTTTTCATCAGTGTGTCTCTTCCTTTCGCTCCACTGTCTCTAAAAAAAAAACAATGGGAAAGATATCCTTGGGTGAAGATTAACAATGACAACAAAAGTTTAAACTCATGCACCTGGCCAGTTTTTACTCAGTGGATAGAGCATTGGCCCAAGGACCATAGGGTCATGAGCTCAATTCCCTGTCAAGGGCACTTACCTCAGTTGCAGGTTCAGTGTGTCTCTCATGAAGATGTTTCTGTCTCTCCCTCTCTCTTCCTCTCTGAAATCAATTTTTAAAAAATCTTCAATGATTGCAGTTGTGAGCCACTGGGACTGCCTTTATTGTGTGCATGAACACTTAAAGTATGTCATGTATCAGAAAATACATATCATATGCCACTTATATTCAACTTATTGAAGTTGAATAAGATAAAAGTAAATACAATAAGTGAACCTGAGATTTAAGTCATTTTTGCTTCTTTAAAATTTTGTTTCCCTTTCTCTATTCTCTGATTATACACTGTGCATAATTTACTTTTTATCTTTTTAATATATTTTATTGATTTTTTATAGAGAGGAAGGGAGAAGAATAGAGAGTCAGAAACATTGATGAGAGAGAAACATCAATCAGCTACCTCCTGCACACCTCCTACTGGGGATGTGTCCGCAACCAAGGCACATCCCCCCAACTAGAATCAAACCTGATGCTCTATCCACTGAGCCAAACCAGTTAGGGCATAATTTACTTTTTAAAACCAAGAAAACTTTTAATCCATTTTAGTTTTATAAAATGGCAGGTGTGTGCGCTGTTCCCAAAAGGCCAAGGTGGAAGCAGCCTCGACATCCCCTTACGGACAGACAAGCGTGGTCTGGGCATGCAGTGGGAGAGGGCTGTCTTAAAAGGAAATGAAGTTCAAATACGTGTTCCAACATGACGAACCTTGGAAACATGCCAAGTGAAATAAACCACACGCACCAAAGGACACAATGCCTAGGACCGGCACATTGGGAGACCCTGAGAGTGGGCGGGAGGGTCCAGGGCTGAGCAGGGTTGGCTAGAAATGGCAACAGCGGTGCCCAACACCAGCTGTATGAACGCCACTAAACAGAGAGGAGGACCTCGGTGGTGAGTGTCATGTTACCTTACCACAGCTTTTAAAGTGAGACCAGCCTCTATTCCTGTTCTGGTGGGCGCCCCTTGGGCCTTCCTCCAGGATCACTTGAAAGGTTTTGAGAGTGGGCCATGCGGAAGGCTCTTGTCTTGTGGGAGGAATTCGTGTGAAGTATCCCTGAGGACACACGTGGGGTTCCCTGAAATGTCCTAAAACTGGGCTGTGTAGATGGCTGAAAACTGCTAAAATCATTTATTTACATAAATAGATACACACGTGTGTCTATTCATATGCGTGTAAATATGTCCATGTCTCCCCTCTGTAATGAATTCCCACTGCTCTGAACTTGAACTCTCCTGTGTGTGTAAAGGAAATAATCTGAGCGCACATTGTCCTCACTTGGATCCTGAGTCTAGAGGAGCCAGGTCAGCCTCTCCCCACCAGGAAGTGTCTTGGGGTTTGCACAGCCCCGTCTGCCCAGCTCACACTTTCACCGATGGCAGCTGGGCTGGTGTATAGAGTTAGAATAGCATCCTATTCGTGTCAGTGCCAATTAATGCACTTAAGGTATTTTATTGATGTTATTTCTGTAATATATTAACAATGAGGGAACAATATAAGGCAATTTCAGTTTTAGGAGGCACTTAAGCAGATTAAGAGCTGTGAGTAGCAGATGTTACGCTTTAGAACAGTGGTCTCTGAGTGTCGGCCACGGGATAAAGCGCGCGGACACTGAGTCAGGCCCTGCCAGAGAAAAGCCCCAGGCCTGCCCTGCGCCGGGCCATTTTCCTAAGCTCCTGTCACTCAGGGCTGCTCCTCCAGGGTTCAAGGGCAATCCCAGCAGCTCCCAGAGCTCAGACTCTGGCAGTCGTCCTATGACGCAGGGGTCCCTCCAAAGGCTTTGTCCCTCTGAACTTGCCATCACCCCGGGCTGGCCTAAGAGATGCTGGTAGAGGTAGCCATCCAGGAGCTGCCACCACCATGTGGTGGCGTTGTAGCGCCCCTAGGGTAGGGCCCCGGGGACCCCCTGTGCACCGCACCGCTGTTTTTCACGCCTGTCGCTTTGTTAGGGGGCTACTCTGCCGACCACCCTGTGATCCAAGCCTTCTGGCGCGTCGTGGAGGGCTTCACGGACGAGGAGAAGCGCAAACTGCTCAAGTTCGTCACCAGCTGCTCCCGGCCCCCTCTCTTGGGGTTTAAGGTACTGCTTTGTGCATTTGCTTTCAAACCCCTGTAACTGAGAAGGGCAGTGGGCTGCCACGTGGGGCTCTGGTGGCAGGGCATTTGGAGTCCGGGGGAGTGGTGGTAATGTGCAGTGATGTGTGGCATCTAGCGCATTACCCTGTGCTGCTTCAGGGGCACTGTCCACTCAGGGTTTCAGTCACATCTGCTGGGTCTCTATCTCCCGGTGCATCCACTCCGTGTGTCCCAGAGAGCACAGTGGCTGGGCGCCCGCAGGCACCCCTGTTCCAGTGCACTGGCTGTCACAGCTGCGGCCTCCAGGTCTGTCGTGTGTCCTCCTGCAGCTCGGCTGAGGGAGGCAGGGTGAAAGTGGAGGCTCAGACTGGGGAGAAGGTGTGCGAGCAGAAGCACATTGTTCCCAGGTGCCCAGTGTGACCGATTTTGTTACCTGGCCTTATTGCACACTTCACATCTATAGAATATCTGTAAGAGTTGGACAGAGGACACCAGAACCACAGTTACCAGTTGTTAACGTTGGCCTCCCTTGTTCTAGCATCTCTGTATGTTTCTGTCCTGAACTGTCTGAGGGTAAGTAGAGAAAGTGTCTTTCCTGCTCGTTCCCTAAAACACAAGCCCCTTTCGTAACCGCAGCTGCATTGTCAGAGGAAGGGGGAGCAGGGCAGCCCTTCCCTGCGCCCCTGTCGCAGCCTTGGACTCCTGAGGGCTGTGAGGAGTCAGACTCTGAGGGGATAGGGAAGGAAGGCAGACAACACAGAAACAGGTTCACATTCAGCCACAGGACAGACACTTGTGGGTCACCACGGTGACGGCCACAGAAGATCTTGTCTGTTCAGAGAACAGAGCTCAGGAGCCACTGTGCCGGCAACACCCAGGCTGGGAGCATGAGCCCCCTCACTGATGCTCTGGCGCCGGGGGCATTCGGGGCAGGGGGTTTGGAGGTGGTGGTGTGTTGGGACCTGGAGCGCAGGACAGACCAAGTGAAACGTGCACGTGCAGAGGAGGCGCTGATGAAAGGGTTTCAGTGGAACCATTTATCATCCAGTGACACAGACGGCAACAACAATTCTTATGCATGAAGGTTTTCATGCCGTTGGTAATGTTTTTAAAAATATTTTTATTGATTTCAGAGAGGAAGGGGGAGAGGGAGAAATATCAGTGATGAGAGAGAATCGTGGATGGAGTGCTTCCCACACACACCTCACTGGGGGCTGAGCCCGCAGCCCAGGCCTGTGCCCTGGCCGGGAGGCAGACTGTGACCTCCTGGTTCACAGGCCAACGCTCGGCCACCCCGGCCAGGCGGCCAGCCAGTAGTTTGTCAGTAAAGTTTTTTTGTTTTTATGTATTTTATTGATTTTTTTAGAGAGAGAGAGTCAGAAACATCAATGAGAGAGAAACATCAGTCAGCTGCCTCCTATACACCTACTGGGGATGTGCCCACAACCAAGGTACATGCTCTTGACCGGAATCGAACCTGGGACCTTTCAGCCTACAGGCTGACACTCTGTCCACTGAGCCAAACTGGTTAGGGTTTTTTGTTTTGTTTTATTTTGTTTTTATAGTTCAGATTATTACAAATGTCCCTCTTTTTTTCCCCCATAGCTCCACTTTACCCAGTTCCCACCCCACCCCATGCCCTCACCACCCCACTGTCCACAATAGGTACTGCATACATGCATATAAGGTCTTTGTTGAGTCCCTTCCCACACTCCTTCTCCCCTCCCCCGAGAATTGTCAGCCACTCCATTTTCATGCCCCTAATTCTATTACATTCACCAGTTTATTCTGTTCGTCAGATTTTTTTATTCATTTGATTTTTAGATTCACTTGTTAATAGATATGTATTTGTCACTTTGTTGAACATAATTTTCTCTTTACCTTTTTCTTCTTCTTCTTAAAGAATACCCTTCAGCATTTCATATAATACTGGTTTTATATGATGAACTCCTTTAGCTATTTCTTATCTGCGAAGTTTTTTATCTGACCTTCATTTCTGAATGATAGCTTCGCTGGGTAGAGTCATCTTGGTTGTTGGTTCTTGTTACTCATCACTTTGAATATTTCTTGCCATTCTCTTCTAGCCTGAAAAGTTTCTGTTGAGAAATCCGCTGACAGTTATATGGGTGTTTCCTTGTAGGTAACTAACTGTTTTTCTCTTGCTGCTTTTAATATTCTCTTTGTCTTTTGCTCTTGGCATTTTACTTATGATGTGTCTTGGTGTGGGCCTCTTTGGATTCTGCTTGTTTGGGGTACTGTGCACTTCCTGGACTTATAAGTCTATTCCCTCACCAGTTAGGGAAAATTTTCTGTCATTTTTTCAGATAGGTTTTTAATATCTTGCTCTGTCTCTTCTGGCATCTGCATAATTTGGATGTTGGTACATTTGAAGTTGTCCTGGAGGTTCCTTAACACTATTCTTTTTTTTGCTTTTCTGGTTGGGTGTTTTACGCTTCCTCGTATTTCAAATTTTTGGACTTGATTCTTGGGATCCTCTAGTCTGCTGTTGGATCTCTGTATATTATTCTTTATTTCAGTCAGTGTATGCTTAATTTATGGCTGTCCTTTTCCAGTTTTTGGCATTCTCACTAAGTTCCTCAAGGTTTCTAGAATATTCTTGAGTAACCTTATAACTGGTTTTGAACTCTATATCCAGTAGTTTGCTTTCTTCCATTTCTTTCATTTGTAGCATGTTCCTTTGTCTCCGCATTTTGGCTGCTTCCCTGTGTTTGTTTCTGTGTATTGGGTAGCTGCTAAGTCTCCTTGAGTTGATAGAATGGCCTTGTGTAGTAGGTGTCCTATAGGGGCCAGTAGCTCAGCCTCCCCAGTCGCCTGAGGTGGCCTTTCTTGGTGCACCCCTTTGTGGGCTGTGTGCACAATCTTGTTGTAGTTGAGCCTTGATTGCTGTTGGTATCACTGGGAGGAATTGACTTCCAGACCAATTGGCTGTGAGGACCAGTTGTGTCTACAATGGAAGATCTGCTGTTCAGGAGACACCCTTATGGGGCAGGACTTGCTTCATTGGGGCTTTGGTGCTCCCTGAGTCTGCCCCTGGAATGTGTCTCTTATGGATGTGAAGAATTGTAATCCGGATGGTCTTACACTGACCACTGGGTACACTGGCTCTTGGATCTCCAAGGATGTAAAAAGTCAGCTACTGCCTGGAGCCACCCAGCAGGAGCTACCGCGAGATCTGCAGATTCTTCTTCTTTGTATTAGGTTTAGAAGTGCCCAGACAAGGCCCAGCTGTGAAGCATAGCAGGCTGCTGCTGGTGCCAGCCATGGGGGCTTTCTTTTGATAGCTTTGGAGTTCCCTGACCCTGCTGCAGCTTGTTTGACAGGTTTTAGGCTGAGAAAGGACAGGCCATTCATATGCAAAAGCTGCTGCACAAGGCTTGGGTGGAGTTGTAAATTGGATAGGGCAGGATCTCAGGGAATCTCCAGGGTGGAGCAAACAGCAATGGCTGCCTGTCAACCCTGCACTGGGGAAGTCCCAGAGTAGGAACCCCATCTGGAAGGAAGCTGCCCCCGCATTCCTGCTCCAATGCCAGACAGTCCAGTTTCTCCCCATATGTGTCTGGGTCCCCCAGAGTCTTACCTGGCACTGGAGCTCAGAGCAATCAGGAGCTTGTATCTCTCTCCCCGATTGAAAAACCGGTGCACCCGTGTGCCAGCCCGTTCAATGCCTCCACACCTCCTACCAGTCTCATGCGCTAGGTGTAGTGCTTCCACTCCGCCAGCATTCCTGCGGTTCTGGGTGATAGTTGTTATGTATGTTAGCCATAATTTTGATGTGGTTATGGGAGGCAGAAGTACTGGTGTTTACCTGTGCCGCCATCTTGGTTCTTCCCAGTAATAAGAAAATTAAGCAAAATTCAGGCCCAGAGATTTCTGCCAGTGCCTGGTCTGGTGAAGCCAACATTGTTGTCAGTAAGCAGGGGGAAGGGTGCAGCTCCTGAGAACTAGTGCCGGGGTCACAGCCTCTGGGTCCAGCCGTGAGGACCAGCCTCCCCGCCTGTCCCTGTTGGTCCCTGTGCAGCCACAATTGAATTGCATTGTATTCTGGAAAACGCTGTGTGGGAAGCATGAGATAGGCTTCCTGTTCTAGATCTTTTCAATGAACTAAAGTATATTATTACATGTGGAGTTTAAGAGTTTCAACATAAGTTAGACTTCATGTTAGGAAAATCACCTTCCTGTTTATTCCTGTGCTTTCCCGTGAGCGGGTTCTTGGGGGAGGGGGAAGCAGGCCAGATCAGGGGTGGAGGCCTGCCTGCACCAAGGCCCTGGCAGGAGGATGCGGACACGCAATTTGCACCCTGACACCCTAGTGCCAGGTTGTGGGAGAGTGTAACATCAGCTAACGCTAATTGCCGTTTCACACGTTCAGTGGCTGTGACAGTTGCGGACAGAAAGCCCGTTACAGCTCTGTAGAAAACTGTCACGCTGCTGTCAGGCCACAATAATCAGTCTAATTAACGCTGAGCCTGCGGCACTGCTTGCTGTGCATGAGGTGCTGCCCTTGACTCCAGTCTCAGTGAGGAACTTCGTTTCTCCTATTCTTAAGACTCTGAGTCGGAATTTCGATGAGCAGGAGAGAAACGCTAAGACATGGCATTTAGCTGCAAAATAAATCCATGCTCTCCTTCACCCCGTCACATGACCGTGTGTTTCCCGGCTCGCAGTGCTTTCTCAGCGGATGCCTGGTTCCCCTAGGGGCACTTGAGAGCATTGCCTCCTCCCCTCGAAGGCTCAGGGAGGGTGGTCTTTCTGCTTCTCTCACGTTCCTGTTCTGACCTGTTTAAGAGTCGCTGAAAATCGTGTTCAAACTATAATTAGAAAAAAAGACCTTTTTTAACCCATTTCACAGGCCACACGTGTTGTTTGAGTGGAGCTTCGTGTATATGGTGGACACCCAGAGGTCAGAGGTCAGAAGCGTGTGTGTGGCTGTGCTTCTGCCTGTCCTGCCCGTCACAGAATGTGTGCTGAGTCCATGCACACAGAGCAGCATGGCTGACGTGCAGTGTCAGCCAGGCCTGTCCTGCTCAGGCTGTGGCAGGGCCTCGTCCTGTTCCTGCCAAAGTGGGGCGCTGCTCCTGGTGAGCTCTCTGGTCGCGCCACGCTGGTCAGCGGGGACTGCGTCTGGACGGGTGGCCGTTGACGCGGATAACGTCACGGCAGTGCCGTGTGAGCTGTGTCGTGTTCGGCATTTTAAAATGGGTTGAAGGCCATGCCGGCTGATGTCTTTCAGGAGCTGTACCCCGCCTTCTGCATTCACAACGGCGGCTCCGACCTGGAGCGGCTGCCCACAGCCAGCACCTGCATGAACCTGCTGAAGCTGCCCGAGTTCCAGGACGAGGCGCTGCTGCGCAGCAAGCTGCTCTACGCCATCGAGTGTGCCGCCGGCTTCGAGCTGAGCTGAGCTGAGCCCCGGCTGGCCACCTCTGCAGAGAAGGGTGCCGCCGCCTCGTAAGTAGCCCCTCCCAGGCCCACAAGGACGCTCAGGCTGGGCTCCCACCGCTCTCCTGCCCCTTCATTTTCTATCTGATTTCAGTCACTGTCACTCAAGTGGGCATTGCTTTTCAAGTAACCTAAATGTAAAATAACATGTCATGCGCCATGCGGCTCCTTCAGTAATTTTGCCAAGAACACAGTTTTAAGACAAGTGGCAACTCAGTGAAGTTAACCAAAGATGCAGCTTTGGCGTTGCTGATGGCTCCAGGCCCCCCTCGGCTGGGCGCCTCTGGGCTGTGTGCCTTGTCTGGGCACTCCGGGCTGAGGCCCCGGGCGGGCTCCGGCCGCTGCTGTTCACACTGACCGGGGGTTGGGTGCTGACTCGGCACTGCTTCTCGTGGGCTGAGCTGTTTACAAGCCTCATAGTTCAAACTAAGGTGTTTTTACTGCTGCCTTTTCCCTGAGGGCGAGGGTTGGAGCAGAGACACGGGGTGGTGTCCTGTGCTCGCTAAGCCATTGCTCCTGCAGGGACAAGCATACCTGCTTAGGTGCATCGTCGGCCTCCTCATAGTGGCCTGGCTGTTACTGTGGACGGCGGAGGGCTGGTCCTTTCCCACATGTCTCCACTCTGTCTGGAGAGCTCTGGGGAGAGGGGTCTGTGACCCGCAGTAAGTGACGACGTGGGAGCAGACACAGCTCGATCCAGTCACTTGAACCAAATGCCTCGTCCAGGGGCAACTGGTGTCGCCCTGGATGTTGGGGTAACCCGCCACGCTACTGCACCCTCCGCTTCCTCAATGGTGCTGCTTTGAAGACCGGACAGTCTCCACATGCGCGTCTAGGGAGGAGTGTGGGCGATTCCGCGCAATCGGCACTTTATCAGGACCCCGTGGCTGCTGAACGCGCACAGCTGTGAGAGCAGGCCGCCCCCCCCCCCCCCCCCACGGCGGCCTGCCCCCGGGCTCCGGCTCCCGCTCCTCTCCCCTCTCTGCCAGCGCTGCCTGGGCTCCAGGCTGTCCCTGAACTGACCCACTCGATTAGCAATATCCTTTCCCGCGTGGGACTGAGAGACACTTCTGAGACAATGACCATTATCAAAACATGTAATTTCTTAATTGGAATAATAAATTAAGTGTTAAATGCTATTTGTAGTCTTGATACACACAGAAATAAAATAATTAGGGTTTGTCCTTGTTGGTTTTATTTTTATTTCAGGCTATTTTATGTCAAATGTTCTGTTTCCTCTTTGCTTACCAATTAATTTATACATTTTATTTTCAGTATTTTGAAAATACCTGGGACTAAAATGAAATGGGTTTGATTTTTTAAATTTTTTTTTAGTGATTCTGAGCTTATTTATTTATCTGTATGTTCCAATGGCTAAATATTTGCATTAAATGTTTTTCCCCAAGGGCTGTGTTGGAGTGGTACCCCAAATAGTTGTAGTTGGTTCTATCTGCCCTACTAATACCACAGCTTCTGTTACGTAAAGGGGTTGGCAGGGCCTCCCTCATGCAGCAGCAACTATCCTGCCCCTCCCCGCTCCCCCCTTCCCCCTCCGCCCCTCCCCCGGCTCCTCTCTTCGCACAGCCTCCCCCATCCCTCCCCGGCTCCTGTCTTCGCACAGCACCATGGTGCTAAGGAGAGTGAGTGTGAAGGGGTCGCGCCCTCAGGGAGAGCGGCCTCCTGGGTGCTGTTCCTCTGCTGCTGGTGGGCTGTGCGCCTGGGGCCGGTGAAGGGAGGCTATCCCGGTGTCTTACCCGCTGTGGCCTCACGTGGGTGTTTGCTGGGTGTCCTGGGGTGCCCGGCATTCTCTCCCCTGCGCTGCCTAAGACCGGCTGCGGGCTGGCAGCCACAGCCTGGACCACGGCCACCCACCCGAGGATGGCACTGGGTAATTGTGCGGGGGCTCCTGCGGGGACGAGCGCGAGAACAATAGCATGTAAGCTGCTAAGACTAAAGAAAGACAAACCGCTAACAGCACATAGGAATGCAAATAAGGTAAGAGCCTCAAATAAGCTAACCACAGCTCATGGCTGATTTCCTACAGTCAGACCCCCGAAAACAAATAAGAAATTCATCCGTGGGGTCAGAGAGCGTTACAACAGCGTGGTGACCCGTGTGTGGTGGTCTTTCTGGAGACGGAAGAGGGGACTGGGCTGGCTGCATGCGAGGCCCCATGCATCTCTGCTTCCAGAAGATTCTGGGGGCGAGTGAGAAGCCCAAGCACGTTGTGCCTCTGCTTACACATCTGTGAGGTGGGGCCACTAGATACTCGGTCTTCACAGGCTGTCCTTACCGTGTGGTTTGAGTCACTGGAGCTCTGAAATCCCGCCCATGCCCCCGGGTGCGGGAGGGACCAGCACCCTCAGTGCTCCCCTCTGCACCCCAGTGTTTCAGAGGGGATTTGCGGTGCACAGGGGCCGCTGTTCCCGGGGGACCAATCTGCATTGGCGGCCTGTGTGTCCTGTATAACCCACCAAGTGGCTGCTTGACACACCCGCCCGTGCCCACCGGCTCTGCGCCCAGCCCGGCCTTCCTGGGCAGGGAAAGTGTCGTCAGCCCCCCTGTCCTGGGCAGAGCTTGGGCCTCACAGAGCAAGACCCCAACCCTGACGTAAAATCAGGGCCCGGTCCAGGATCGTGGATGCCGTTGGGCCCTGTGGAACGGGCTCGGGGATCCTGCAGCGCCCCCCTTCCCCCCCGCCCCAGCAGGCCCTGTGCAGATGTGTGTGCACCTGGCCATGCGGAGAGCGGCCTCAGCCGCTCCAGTGCATCCAGTTCATGGTTCCCGGGCACATGCTGTGGGCCCTCCAGGAGCTGAGCTTCCGCAGGAGGGCCCTAGCCCACGGAGGGAGCTGGGAGCAGCCTGGCCTCCAGGGTCCTGAAGTGTCCAGTGAGGGTGGAGCTGAAACCTGAGACCAGCTCTTCCCAGAAGACTATGGGACACTAGGCAGAGCTAGGCGGGCAGGACATGTGGTGGCCCAGGGGGCTGAGGGTTCCCAGCATCAGATTCACGTCTCTGAGAGTCCACTGGCTCCAGTGGTAGGGCAGCAGGTGGGCAGAGACATGGACAGACAGAGGAACCAGTCAGGAGGCAAAGAACCCCACGGCGCCCAGCTGGAGGGGCAAGTGCAGCTCTGCTCACTGCTCAGTGCTGTGATCACTGCTGCCTGCCCAGTGCTCACTACTGAGCACACCGAGGCCCAGAGAGCCAAGTGACCTGTGAGCCTGGGAACAGGAGCTCCGTAGTGCACACTCAACAGAGCCATCAACATGGGCACGGCTGCCCAGACCTCGGGGCGCCTGCCAATTGCGCATCTGCCCGGCCGCCTCCAGCGCTTTAGGGACTTGGGAACCAGGTACCTTGGCTACTTCTGGTGGGGCTGGAGGTGGCCTCCCAGGCCATCGAGGGCCAGCATACCCCGGACACCCTCCCAAAACCCGGGACACCCTCCCCATACCTCGAACACCATCCCCATACCCCGGACACCATCCCCATACCCCGGACACCATCCCCATACCCCGGACACCATCCCCATACCCCGGACACCCTCCCCATATTCCTGGACACCCTCCCCATACCCCGGACACCCTCCCCATACCCCGGACACCCTCCCCATATTCCTGGACACCCTCCCCTTTCCCCGGACACCCTCCCCATACCCCGGACACCCTCCCCATATTCCTGGACACCCTCCCCATACCCCGGACACCCTCCCCATACCCCGGACACCCTCCCCATATTCCTGGACACCCTCCCCATACCCCGGACACCATCCCCATACCCCGGACACCCCATATTCCTGGACACCCTCCCCATACCCCGGACACCCTCCCCATACCCCGGACACCCTCCCCATATTCCTGGACACCCTCCCCATACCCCGGACACCCTCCCCATACCCCGGACACCCTCCCCATATTCCTGGACACCCTCCCCATACCCCGGACACCCTCACTAAACCCTGGGACACCCTCCTCATACCAGGGACATCTTCCCCATACACGGGGACACCCACCTTATGCCCCGGGACACCCACCCGTGCCCGGGTCACCCTCCCCGGCCGGTGTCCTCAGGCTTCTTTCCCAGAGCTTTCTGGCCGGCCTGGCACTGCAGAAACGTGGCCTCAGCACACATCCTGTTCTAACCACCTGGTCGCTGCCGTGCCCCCTGCATGTCCTCCTGGAGTACAGGGCTGTGGACACTCACCCCAGGGCCCCACCCAGCCCCCGACATTGTCGAAGTTCAAGAAAAATGTGTTGAATGAACAAGGGGCCTGTGCGGCTGGTGTGGGGCAGCAGAGAGGAAACGGTGTTGCTGACGGGGGTGTTCCTTAGTCACCAGCCCCGGCAGGGATGCTTCCTTGGGATTTGGGAAGGAGAAGTCAGCGTTCCCGGGACTGGTTGGTTCCTGACATCACCTCGTGGGCCTGTGCTGAACCAGGCCGATGGCTCATGATGGAGAGGCTGTCTTTCTGGGCCAGACTCATGCTCACGGCTTAGGGCTTTTTGTTTAAAAAGATGTGCCAAGCACACGGTTCCCTGTGCTCAACAGCAGCTCTGGCCACATGTCTGTAGATTTTATCTTTCTTGAAATATTCGCAACATGGATGTTTATATTTTCTCTCCACCCCTCTCTCCCTTCCTCTCTGAAATCAATAAAAAAAATTTTTCAGGAAATACAGTGTTGTTTCATAAGGAAAATTGGGTTTCGTGATGTTTATGAGGATCCTTAGCCTGAGCCCGACACCTGAACCTCAGTGGGTACCTGAGGTTCATATGGCGACGCTCCATCCGCCAGCCAGCCAGCACCCAGCACAGACCCGGGCCACTGCGCACGCCTGTCCGGACCTGCCGGAGTGGGTGGGGCCTGCCCTGTGCTGTGCAGGGTGACTCACTGGCCCTGGCAGACAGTCCGTCACCCACTCCCAGTCCCCGCAGGGAGCCGGGCCCAGGGCCTCTCACTGCCCCCATCCCCTGACCTTGCAGCGCTCCCGTGTCTTCTCCAACTTCTGATGGCGCGGGGTGTCCCCAGCTGGGGAGTCTAGATCCATGCTGAGGTTCTGACACTTGCAGGAGAGCTTAGTCCTTCTCCCTGTTTACATGTCTCAGCGGGCTCTCCTCGGGGTTCAGACAGCGCACACATTTCCCAAGAACAACTGGGCCCCTTGTGCACAGGCCCGCACCTGGGAAAGGAGGGAGCTCCATCCGGCACCTCTCCAAGGACAGGCTAGATAGCAAAGCCGGCTTGTCCTCATGGCTGTGTGAGCCACCGGCAGCTTCCTTCAGCCTGCGGGCCTTGGGGGTGGGGGGCTCTCTAGGGCAGTGGTGGCGGACCTCACGGACCACCTGTGGCCCCTGCTGCTCTAGGGCACATGGGAAACATTCTCATGAGCTGGTATTGCTGGTGGCTGCCCTGGGCCGGCCGCAAGGGAAGGGACGGAGGGCTCAGGTGAGTCACGCAGGGCCCAGCAGTTCTGGTCTGCTGCAGGACTGGCAGGAAAGGAGGGTGGAGCTTGGCAGTGGCTGTGAGTCAGGGCAGGACAACATGCGGGTGTGCCGGCCCTGAAGATGGCTCTGCCGAGGAGCCTGGGTTCCCAGCTGTAGCCCACTGCAGGCCTAGTGCTGAAACCCCACGTTAGTCACATGGACTAAGGGTTCAGAGGCTCCAGGAACCAGCCAACCTGCCAGGTTCACCTGGACTGCACACAGTGCCTGCAGGGGTGGAGCCCAGAGCACTGAGGGTGAGGGGCAGGGGCAGGAGCAGGTGGCAGGCTGGGGCCTGCACGATCTTGGCTCCCTGGGGGAGGGCACCCTATGCATCTGTTGAACCGAGGCTGTGACCCTGGGACTTCAGTCTCCTTACCGCTCACTGGGGGTGCAGTGAGGAAGGAGCAGGGTGGTAACTGCTAAGCCTGCAGAGCAGCCAAGGAGCCAACCCCGATGTCTTGTTTCATGGCTGCTTTCAGCCGAGACTGGGAGGGAGGCGGCGGGCCCAGCTCCAGGGGCTGAGGGTGGGAGTGAAGGAGACAGGAGCCAGCAAGGACTCTGGGGTCCTACCTTGGCAGGTGGTCGTGCCGGACAGCCAGGGAAGGACATGGGAGAAGGGCCAGCAAGGACCGGCGCAGCGCCCGGCCTGATGCAGGTGAACCGAGGGCAGCACTGCAGAGCTCGGCCAGGCACAGGGCAGATACTTGCCGTGGGTCCACTCAGGAGTGAGGACCCAGAGTCAGACCCAGAGATGGGATGAGGCTAGCGGGGGCAGGGCTGGAAGAGCAGAGAGAGTGCTTCCTGGTGAGGTCTCCATTTGGAAAGATGGTAGGGACATGTAGGAGGCAGCCGCTCCATGGTTCTCTCTCATCGCTGAAGTCTCTCTTCCCCCTCTCCCTTCCTCTCTGAAATAACTGAAAGTATTCTATCTAATAAAAGAGTAATATACTAATTGACCATGTCTCCAATACACCCACAAGCTACGCCCACAAGCCAAGTCCACCAGCCAATCAGGAGCAAATAAACCCCAACCAAGATGGTTCCAGCCACTGAGAGCAGGAGGGAGGCTTGGGTTTCCCCAGCAATAGAGAAAGCCAAGCTTTCCACCTGCCCTTGCCAGCCTAGGCCTCTACTCTATGCTACAAAGTTTCAATTATAGAAGAAACATAATCCCAACAGAAATGGTGGCAGCCACGGAACTAGAGAGAGCAGAGGCTAGGGTTGCCCGGGTGATGGAGGAAGCCAAGCTTCTGCAGCCCTAGCACCTAGGCCTCCACTCTAGGCTACAAAGTTTCAATTATAGAATTTAAATAAACCCAAACTGAAATGGCTGTCTCCACAGAGCGAGCAGAAGGCTTGGATCTGCTACAGGCTACAAAGTTTCCATTGTAGAACATAAATTAATCCCAGGTCCCAAGGCCTCCACTTGGGTCACTGGGGATCGTGGCCAGCCTGCAAACCACCCTCACCCAGGATGCCCCACACCCCAAGGGAACCCTGGTTTGGGACACCCTTCAGGGCAAGCTAGCTGGCCTCCACCCATGCACCAGGCCTCTATCCTATCTTAATAAAAGAGTAATTTGCAGATTGACCATCACTCCAACACACAAGAGGAATGCCCCCATGTGGTCAAAGATCCTGTCCTCATGTGGACACAAGATGGGCACCACAAGATGGCCAGCAGTGTAAAGCCATTGGGAGGTTCCAGGGCAGTTGGGGGCAATCAAGCCTGCAGGGGAGGGCAGTTAGGGATGACCAGTCTGGCAGAGGAGGGAAGTTGGGGGCAAACAAGCTGGCAGGGGAGCTGTTAGACATCAATTAGGCTGGCAGGGTAGTGGTTAGCAGGCAATCAGACTGGCAGGTAGAAGTGGTTAGAAGCAATCAGTGACGCAGGCAGGCAAGCAGTTAGGAGCCAGCAGTCCTGGATTATGAGAAGGATGTCCAACTGCCCATTTAGGCCTTATCCTATCAGGATCAGGCCTAAATGGGCAATCAGACATCCCTTCAGGGGTCCCAGATTGGAGAGGGTGAAGGCTGGACTGAGGGACACCCCCTGCCCCCCATGCACGAATTTCCTGCACCAGGCCTCTAGTCCTATCTAATAAAAGAGTAATATGCAAATTGACCATGCCTCTGCTATACCATGAGCCACAAGCACCATCCAGTCAGGAGTGAGTATGCAAATTAACCCAACCAAAATGGCTGCAGTCACAGAGCAAGCAGGAGGCTTGGGTTTCCCCGGCAATGGGGGAAACCAAGCTTTCTGTACACTCTGGCTGGCCCAGGCCCCCGCTCAAGGCTACAAAGTTTCAATTATATAATATAAATAAATCCCAGATACCAGAGCCTCCACTTGGATCGCCAGGGTGCATAGCCAGCCTTAAAACTACCACAGGCCCCTCGCCCAGGCTGCCCCATGCCCCAAGGGAACCTCCATCCTGATCCAGGACACCCTTCAGGGCAAACCAGCTGGCCCCCATCCATGCACCAGGCCTCTATCCTATCTAATAAAAGAGTAATATGCAGATTGACCATCACTCCAACAGACAAGATGGCTGCCCCCATGTGGTCAAACATCCTGCCCCCATGTGGACACAAGATGGTCACCACAAGATGGCCAGCAGGGGAGGGCAGTTGGGAGATTCCAGGCCTGCAAGGGAAGGCAGTTGGGGGTGACCAGGCCAGCAGGGGAGGGAAGTTGGGGTTGACCAAGCCTGCAGAGAAGAGCAGTTGGGGGAACCAGGCCTGCAAGGGAGGGCAGTTGGGGGTGATCAGGCTGGCAGGGGAGCAGTTAGGAGCAATCAGGAAGGCAGGCAGGCGAGTAGTTGGGAGCCAGCAGTCCTGGATTGTGAGAGGGATGCCAGATTGGAGAGGGTATTGGGTGGGCTGAAGGACACATACCCCCACCCCATGCATGAATTTTATGCACTGGGCCTCTAGTATTTAATAAAAAGACCCAACTGTTTATCTTTGATCTCTAGCAAGCTGGTAGGTAAAAAGTACCATTTGATTATATCACTTGGCAAACATTTTTTAAAATATATTTTTTATTGATTTTTTGCAGAGAGGAAGGGAGAGGAAGAGAGAGCTAGAAACATTGATGAGAGAAGAACATCAATCAGCTGCCTCCTGCACACCCCCCACTGGGGATGTGCCTGCAACCAAGGCATATGCTTGACCGGAACTGAACCTGGGACCCTTGAGTCTGCAGGCTGATGCTCCACCCTCTGAGCCACACCGGTTAGGGCTCAAACATTATTTTTATTACTATTGGTGGTGATATGATTATTTTACTTTTTAAACAAATCCTCGCCTGAGGATATTTTTCCCATTGATTTTTAGAGAGTGGAAGAGAGTGAGAGGAGGGGAGGGAGAAGAGCCAGAGACACAAACATTGGCGTAAGAGAGGCACATCTTTGATTGCCTCCTGCACAAAGCCTAACAGGGCCTGGGACTGAGCCCACCACCCAAGTGCGTGCCCTTCTCTGGGGATGGATGGGACCCGAGGGCCCTGGTGCGTGGGCTGACTAACCACTGAGCCCACCAGCCAGGGTCCCCCTAGACCCTCTCCTGAGGTCGGCGGGAATCACCTCAAGGGTTGTGGGCACGAGCCTGATTGAGCAGGTGCAGGGCAGCCTGGGAATGTGCATGTGATGGGGTCACATGACTGACCTGATAGCCCCTCTGGCCAGGCCAGGGCTTCTTCAGGACCCAGATGGAGAGTGAAGGGTCAGAATACAAACAGGACCTTTGGGGGAAATGTTAGCTTAAGCTGCAGACATTGGCGATTCACAAGATGTAAGAAGCCCAGCCGGGGTGGCTCCGGGGTTGAGTGTCAGCCCACAAACAGGTGATCACGGCTGCAGGCCCGGTCGGGGCCCAGGCCCAGGTGCGGGCTCTATCCCCGTGGGGGGCGTGCAGGAGGCAGCTGATCCACGATTCTCTCTCATCGTGGATTCTCTATCTCTCTCTCTCTTCCTCTCTGAAATCAGTAAATACATATATTTTTTTAAAGACGTAAAATAAGGCCTCAGGAAATGAGACCAGAAACTCTCTCTCCAAGGGAGTTTTACGGACTTGAAGGAGACAAAGACCACTCAAACCTGTGTAGACTAACTTGCCCAACTCTCTCTCCTGCTCTTTCTCCTGAAAACCATCATCTTTCCAGACAGTCAAGTGTTCCCCGTCAGCTGTGACCATGGAGTAAGCCCCCGTCCTGCCCGGCCCCGTGAGTTCCCATCACCAAGTCACCTCACACAGCCATCACCTCAGGTCTCGTCACCTAAGCCACTCCCCCGGGAGCCTGTCTGTCCTGGGGACCTGCAGTCAGGGACAGAGCCCGAGGGCAGAGGGACGTGTCCCCGCTCCAATGAGACCAGCCTGAGCTCACGGGCTGGGTCAGGGCTCACAGCCCGTGTCCTGCTTTGCCACACCCTGCAGAGAGCCCGGGAGGCCGACCCCCCACCACCCCGTTTCACACGCCCCAGGAGCCCACAGCCGGCAGCTGGGCAAGGAGGCAACTCTGAAGCAGCACCATCTCCCCATCTTAGGGGCGAGCTGCCAGCTTGGCCAGACCAGCTGAAACCTGGGAGTCCCTTGCAGTCTGAATGTTAACCCCTTGAGGCTTGAGTGGTGGTAGCATTTGAGGCCCGGCCCCTGTCAGTGCTGTGGGAGCCGGGCGGGGCCAGGCTGGCACACAGGTTCAAGGGGCCAGCGTGCTCTCCGAGGTGGTTTTTTGTTTTGTTCTTTGGTGGATAAAGAGAAATTGCGTTTATTTAGAGAAAGAGGATGGGGATGGACATCCAAAGGGAAGGGCTCACAGCACAGAGCATACGCAGTGGCAGGTGGGACTCCTCAGCGGCCTGGCGGAGCCGGGCGGGCTGCGGGCAGAGGCAGGGGTGCCATGGGCGCCTTCAGGACAGTCTCGGGTCCTTGTGGGTCTGACCCCTGGGGCCCAGTGTCTTTTTCCTGTTCTTTTGCTCCCCTGTGGCAAGAAGCTCTGAATCCTACTTGGGGGACACTGAAACCGAGCCTCGGGGGCCGAGACCCTGCTCACTGTCTCGTGAAACCCAAGGATGAAGTCGCTGGTGAGGACGCGGGGATGGAGGGTTATGGGAGAAGCCTGTCCCAGGAGCGGTGCGCAGGGTTCCAGGAGCAGCGGGCCCGGAGCCTTCTTTCCCTTCGCAGTTGGTGCTCAAGTCTGTTTTGTCCAGATGGAGGTCCAATGGCCACACGCCCCGTGGGCGCAGGATGAGCCGGTCCCAGGGCCAGCCATCCGGAACCGTTGTGCCTGGAGAAGAGGGAGCGGCGCCTCAAGGTTTACGGAGGCTGAACGGCCATACCTGGCTTCCGGCAGATTCCAGCCTGTACTGGGGAGGAGGCCAGGTGCCTGGAGGTGGCAGGGGGAGCCCCAGGGCCGCTGACCTCTGACCTTGTTCTGTGGGTGCCAAGAGATCAGCCCATGAAGACAGTGACCCTCTCCCCATCCCTGGACTCCCACACCCCCAAGTCCACAGGTCGTCACAAGGCCTCATAACCCCTTGACCAGAGCAGTGTGGGCACCACTCCCCACCAGCCACCTTCCTCTCAGGATCTGCACTTGCTGCTCCGAAGTGCAATTAATAAATATTTTCTAGAAATACTGCAACTGAAACGACTTGTGTTTCTAAGAGAAGTCGGCAACACTAACTCAGAAATCTGTGGAAGTCTGGTCTGTCCTTGCCCGGAATGGCTCGGAGACACTCAAACACGATCCAGAGCATACTGGACAAGGTTAGAGCCATGGGAACCTCCCACCAGGCCCAGGCCGCCCTGGGAGAGCCCGAGCAAGGCGGACTCCAGCCCTGGATGAGGGGTCCGGTGGGGTTGAAAGCTCCAGGGGCAAGCACGGTGGCCGGGGCAGGCAGGGTGCCCACAGCAGGGACACTGGGGCCTGGGCTGTGGAAACGCACCCGGAACCTCAGGCTCAGCCAGGTGCCCATTCACCAAATATGCAAAAATCTAGTTCATCACAGAATTTGAATCGCAAGTGACCGGTGAGCACAGAAAGGCACTTGAGCACCCTGACCGGTGTGGCTCAGTGGATAGAGTGTCAGTCTGCGGACTCAAAGGTCCCAAGTTTGATTCTGGTCAAGGGCATGTTCCTTGGTTGTGGGCACATCCCCAGTGGTGGTGGGGGGGGTGCAGGAGGCAGCTGACGGATGTTTCTCTCTCATTGATGTTTCTGATTCTCTATCCTTCTCCCTTCCTCTCTGTAAAAGTCAATAAAATATGTATATTTTTTAAAGGCACTTGAGCTCCCTGGCCAGTGTGGCTCAGTGAATAGAGCATCAACCTTCAGACTAAAGGGTCCTGGGTTCGATTCCAGTCAAAGGCACACACTGAGTTGTGGGCTCAAAGTCCAATAGGGAGCATGCAGGAGGCAGTCGATCCTGATTCTCCCTCCTCACTTATTTTCTCTCTCTCTCCCTCTCCCTTCCTCTCTGAAATCAATAACAATATATATTTTCTAAAAGGCACCTTAGCCCTAGCCAGTTTGACTCAGTGGATAGAGCATCGGCCTGCGGACGGAGGGGTCCCCAATTCGATTCTGGCTAAGGGCACATGCCTGGGTTGCAGGCTCAATCCCCAATGGGGTGTACAAGAGGCAGCCGATCAGTAATTCTCTCTCAACATTGATGTTTCTGTCTCTCTAGCTCCCTCCCTTTCTCTAAAATCAATAAAAATATTTTTTTGAAAAAGATACTTGAGCCCTGGCCGGTGTTCTCAGTGGCTGGGGAGTTACCCACGCCCCAAGTGATCATGGGTTCAATCCCTGGTCAAGGGCATGTATCTGGACGCAGATTTGATCCCCAGAAGGCAACCGATCTATGTGTCTCTCTCTTTCCTCTGTTCCCTCCCTTCCTTCCACTCTAAAAAAAAATCAATGGAAAAAATATCCTCAGGGGAGGGTCAACAGCCACCAAGAGCAAATTGTGATGCCCTGGTGCGTGAGGGTGTCCGTTTCTTGTTATGTTATAGCAGTGGTCGGCAAACTCATTAGTCAACAGAGCGACAAACCACTGTGCTATAGGAACAGATCTGAAAACAGGAGGCCCAGCCAGAGCCCAGCCAGTGTGCCAGCACCAAAAGGCCAGTCACTGGTTTGGTCCCATTAGGATGCATGCAGGAGGCAACGATCCTACTACGGTCCTAGTTCTCTCTCTCACATCAATGCTTCTCTCCCTCCCTCTCTCAGCATGTCCTGGAGTGAGAATCAAAAAGCGGGAAGCAAGCACAAGGGACAAAGACCCACAAGCAGAAGAACGAGGGAGCCGCACCGGACGTTCATCTGCGAACGCAGTCCTCGTCTCCACTGAAAAGCCCGAGCGCCTCCCGGTGCGGGGCGCCCAGAGCCCCTGCGGCCACGCCGCTGGCCCTCACCCGCCCCGCCTCCTGGGGCAGGCGCCGCTCTGCGGGCTGTTTGTTTCCAGAGCCGCAGACTTTGTCTCCAGCAGGGAAAGGCGAGGTCGGATCCGCCCGCAGCGCCACCGCCTCGACCTGCAGGCGCCGGGCCATCCGCCCGGCTGCTGCCCAGTCCCTTCCCGGCCTCGCGGGGCCCGCCTCCTGGAGCGGCGGCTCTCAGCCTTCCCGAAGCCACAGCCTCCACTCAGCTCCTCCTGTGGCGACCCCAACCATGAAATCGCTTTCGGTGCCACCTCACGACTGTCACGTTGTTGCTGTTGTGAACCGTGATGTCAGTAGCGGTGTTTCCCGACGGTCTCGGGCGACCCTGCTAGCGGTTCTCAGCCTGCTGGAGAGCCCAGACCGTCGGGAAACACCGCTACTGACATTGCGGTTCACGACAGCAACAACACGACAGTCGTGAGGTGGCACCGAAAACGATTTCATGGTTGGAGTCGCCACAGGAGGAGCTGAGTGGAGGGCACGGCTTAGAGCGGTTGAGAGCCGCTCATCTAAAGCCAAGTCTCACACTTTCCCACTGAGGCCATGTCAGGGGCTGACCTTCGTCCCCACACTGTGTCCCATTGGACACCTAACCTTTGACCCTCGGGATGTGACTGGAGACAGACAGGTCCACGGCGATGACCAGGTGAGTCACCAGGGTGCTAGGTCTCCAGCGTGGCCCTGACCCTGTGCCCACTGTGCCCTGTGGGAAGGAACACGTGGACACAGACGCGGGGAAGGCCAGGGAGGCACAGAGGAGGTGCTGCGTGGGCCGGACCGCCTTCCCTCAGGCCTCTGAGGGACCCGCCCGCCAGAGCCTGGGAGCGGGCCTCGGCCTTCAGACCCGGACATCCGCTGTACGCTCAGCCCTGCGTGGGGAGCGGGTCCCCAGCCACCCTGTGTGCTCCCATGTGCCCCGGCTGTTTCGTGTTTGTCCCCAGACACGTCTGCGCCCGACTGTGCAGATCAGGGTCTCTGCCTCTTCTCAGAGTCTTCTCCACCGTTTGCGGGTCTCATGGGGGGTCCGCTGTGATGGGGGCTGTGGCTGTACCTGAGGGCGGGCCCACACGAGTGGGGCCACACATCCAACCCTTTTACAGAAACGTGAGCCCCCTGCCCCAAAGGCTGCACAGCGGGGAGTCCGTTTACCTAAAGCGCTTGGGATGATGACGTTTGGGAAACGGAGTGGGAGTGGGGCTCAAAAGGATTAGGGCCGGGGCAGGGATTGGTGAGGCGGTAGGTGCTGGACGCATGCAGCGTCTTCCCTGTGGTGGGTACGGAAACCTGCAAGAGATCAAACTAAAAGGACACGGTGATGCAGGGGCGCACACGTGCAGGTAAGCGGCCGGGGCCTGGGTCGGGGGGGGGGGGGGGGGGGGCTGGGGACACTGAGCTACAATTCTGCACTATGTCACCATTGGGGAGACTGGGCAGGGCACCGGAATCTCTGGGTGACTCTTGCTTTGTTCTTTTTGTTTGTTTGCTAATCCTCACCTGAGGACATTTTCCCATTGGTTTTTAGAGAGAGTGGGAGGAAGAAGGGAGGGAGAGAGAAACATTGATGTGAGAGAGACTCAGCAATTGGTTGTCTCCTGCATGAGCCCCAACTGGGACTGGGGATGGAGCCTGCAACCCAGGTACATGCCACTGACCAGAATCGAACCCAAGACCCTTCAGTCCTCAGGCCCATTCTCTATCCACTGAGCAAATGGCCAGGGCTCTGTGTGATTTTTTTACAACTGTTTATGAACCTACATTTCAATAATAAAAAAAAAAAAAGCAAACCTCACAAAACCATTGTGCTATATTCCTAGGACTGGTGTCCTGAAGCCACAGAATTTGGTTCCCTCAGCCTCCTGGAGGCCAGAATAGGAGTGCTATGGATGGGCGCCTATTGGGGTTCTGGGGAGAAACTGTTCCCAGCCTGTCTCCTAGACACTGGGTGGCCAGACCCTTCACACCAGCCGCTGCCTCTGTTGCCACCGGGCCATGCCGTGTCTCTGTGTCTAAGCTCCCCATCAGGCCACCACCCCTGGGTTTGGCATGACCCTCTTAACTTGATCACACCTGCGAAGGCCTAACTTCTAAACTAGAAACCCAGTGCATGAATTCATGCATAGGTGGAGTCTGGCTGGCCAGGCCCCAATCAAGGTAGATCGGGGCGGGGCCTGTCAGGAGGAGGAGATGGTGGGAGGTTGGCTGGATAAGTGGAGGGGCCTCGGGTGATTGGTCGGCAGGCCCCACACCCGATTGGGGTTGGGGGTCAATTGGGGGCCAGCAGCCTGTAGGAGGGGCCATGGGTGGTTGGCCAGTTAGCCCCACCCACTATTGGGGGGCAATCAGGGATGGAGCCAGTCAGAGGGAGGGGCTGTGGGCCAATCAGGGTGGTGGGGACCCATCGGGGATGGGGCCAGCCAGGGGGAGGGAAGGGATACAGGAGGTTGACCAGCCAGCCCCGCCACCTATTGGGGATGGGGGGAATGTGCTTCAGGCCTATTGGAGTGGGGGGACCACTCGGGGTTGGTCTGGAGAAAGGGGTGGGCCATTTGGCCGGCCAGCCCTGCCCTGGATCAGGATGGGAGTGTCTCGTAGTGAGCAGTACTGATTAAAGGATACTTTTGAGAACTGGGAAGAATGGGAAGAGAGAGGGTTTGAGCAGAGGAACAAGTAAAGCTGCAATGTGGCCAGGGATCAGCCTCAGCAAACCACAGAGAGAGTCTTGGGTCAATGGGGCAAAAAGGAGACATGTATTGATGGGGCTGGTTCATTGGCCACAGTGGGCGTGACCAGTTATGGTCATTATGGCATTATGATCGCTGGCTTTTTATAGAGAGAGATAAGGCCCTGGTCACAGGCACCTGTGCTTCCATATTTCTTTGGGGAGGACATAATTCAACCCCAAGAACCAATCACAGGTTAATTTCTTTTCTTTTTTTTTTTTAACTCGATTTTATAGAGAGAGGGAGGGAGAAGGAGAGGTAGAAACATCAATGATGAGAGATTCATTGATTGGCTGCCTCCTGCACACCCCCTGCTTGGAATCAAGCCCCCAAACTGGGAATGTACCCTGACTAGGAATTGAATCCTGACTTCCGAGTTCATAGGTGGATTCTCAACCACTGAGCAACACCAGGTGGGCCAAACACAGTTTTAAATGTTATTGAATTAATAGAGGTTTGGCCCTTGGAATTGTCTTCATCAATAAATAATTAGATTATAATGCTGATACCTGAGGGGCCATGATAATTTTGGGTGTTAAACATGGTTCTCATAGTCAGATATGGACTTGCAATGCTCATGGTGCCTGCAGGTGAAGGTAATATGTTCCCTGCAAACCTTGGCAAGATGGCAGGTGTGAGAATAAACAAGCCATCTTTTCTGACAAAGAACAGTTTAGACAGCTGCCATTTTGGACTGTGTGACTTGGCAGCCACCATCTTGGCCGCATGGCGTGTAACTCGCCTGGGGGCTGCCATCTTGAAATCGCAAAGGCCAACCCTCCCTTTGAATTAGCCAATCGGGAAAGACTGTGCACCTGAGCTCCAATCTAGAGCAAAGGACAGGTCACGTGTGTCAGGGATTATAAAGCCGAGCAGACCGTCTGCTCCGTGTGCACACCATTCTAGACCATGTGTGTGCACCTTCTATGTAGACGTAAAGATGTTTGCATTACTGCCTGGCTCCCGAGTGTTTTGTATTCTGCCAGAACCCCTGACTGGGGGGGGGGGGGGGGGTTCGCCTTATTTTTAACACAGGGAACAGGCCGAGATGTGCCGGATGGTGAGGCCAGAGCTGGCCCTGCTGGGAGCAGCCCTATCCCTGAGGGTCATCAAGCCGCCTGGACCACTAGTGCCCAGATGTCATGCAAAAAGGAAGGTGTTGCTGGGGAGTGAGTGGGCCGAGCGCATCTCCTCACAGAGATGCAGTAGGCCACACTGGGGGTCCTACAGGAAGATGACGGTTCTGGCTCACAGGAGCCTCTAGGTTCTGCCAGGCCTCTGAGTTTTAGTTGGGGCAGTGGCAGGGCACCGCCCAGCGTGGAGTGGGGAGGTCCCTAAGAGCCATTGGTAACCTCCATCATGGGTGCTCCCTCACCCTGCCCTGTAGTGGCTGCCAGGTGCTCACTGTCACAGCCTTCAGAGGTGGGGGCGCCCCAACTTGCCCTGGGGGCAAATGCCCAAGGCATTTGGTTGACATGATAAATGGGATTTCAGGACTGAGATAGTGGGCACTTCAATTCCCATGATGCCATAGTGCCCCTCTTAAGCATGAGCTATCCTGGCAGCTAGGCAGGCCCAGAGACAGAGAGCAAGGTGTCGCAGGACTCCTCTTGCATCCCAGCATCCCCAAGCACGCAGCCAAGAGCAGACAGGGGCCTGCGCTGCTGATTGCACGCCAGCCTCACTGAAGTCCTCCACTGAGCCAAACCGTGAGGCCAACAGTTGTGCTTTGCTGAGAGTGGGATTGTAAATTAGAACCTTTGAGGGAAGGCACGCTGACTCTATATATTAAATCCCAAAAGGCACTATTTTATCTCCCTAGGACTCTATTTTAGGGATTTATCCTTAGGAGAGAGTAGGAGGTAATTTTAAAAGCGGATGTAATTGTGACTGATGGGGACAGAAAATTAATGCAGCCAGATGGTCTCCTACTCACTAAGACGTCACGCTGGCTCCAGGGCACTCCAGCAGCCGGGCTGGGAGACCCCCACAGGTGCTGCTGCTGTGTCTGGGCAGCAGCCAGCAAGGCCCCCGACCCCGACCCCCACAATTAATTTGCATTTCTATGGACACAAATCCTCTGCATTATGAGTTTTATTTTGTTTTTTAAATATGTTTTTATTGATTTCAAAAAGGAAGGGAGAGGGAGAGATAGAAACATCGATGATGAGAGAATCATTGCTTGGCCTCCCCCCCCCCCCACCCGCCCTGAAGGTGGAGGCACAATCTGGCCTTGGCGACGCCGGGGTCCTGGCCTCCTGGTGCTGGGTTGGTGCTCAGCCGCCGAGCACGCCGCGGGGCGCTGTGATTTCTACAGTTACAGAGTCACTGTGAGCTCACAGACCATGAAAGGCGTGATGCCTGATAGGGGAGCTTCAGGGCAGCCTGTAATCACTGTCCACCATTTCAAAACCTTTTACAATCTTTTCTTCTTCATTTTTTAAGATTTATTGTTTACCTTATGGAATATTTGTAATTGCTTTTATTTATTTATTTATTTATTTATTTATTTTTACAGTGTAAAATTTTTATATTTAGAACTAGGCAGTTGGACTCTGTAATTGCTTTTAGAGAGAAAGGAAGGGAGAGAGAAAAGGAGAGAAACACTGCTCTGTTCCCTTCCGCACAAACCAACAGTCAGCCATGAGACCAGGGCACGTGCCCTGATTGGGAATTGAACTGGGGACCTTCAGCTGATAGGGCGCCACTAAGCCTGCGGAGCCCAAGGGCCAGGACGCTGCTGCTTTAGTTAAGCGGTCTCCTGTCTGTTTAGCCAGCCAGGGCCCCGAGTCCCTGACGTGTGCTCTCACACTCAGGAGACGAGCCCTGGGCAGTGTGGCAGTGTTGGTTGGGCAGTGTCCCATGCACCAAAGGACTGCCAGTTTGGTTCCTGGTCAGGGCACATGCCCTGGTGGTGGGATGTACAAGACATTCTAAGGGAGAATTCAGAAACAACTGAAGTGTCCACAAAGAGAAACTGGTTTGTAAATGCTGGAATTCCCCAGGAGCAGTTGGCACCATTCCTGTGGTGACAGCACAGTGCCCCCCGCTGTTCTACTCAAATGCCCAGTGCTGGGCAGGGCGCCGAGTGCTGGGCTGGGTGTTGGGTGCTGGACTGAGTGCTGAGTGCTGGGCTGGGTGCTGGGCTGGGTGTTGGGTGCTGGGCTGAGTGCTGGGCTGGCTGCTGGGTGCTGGGCTGGGTACTGGGCTGGATGCTGGGTGCTGGGCTGGGTGCTGGACTGAGTGCTGGGTGCTGGGCTGGGTGCTGGACTGAGTGCTGAGTGCTGGGCTGGGTGCTGGGCAGGGTGCTGGGTGCTAGGCTGGGTACTGGGCTGGGTGTTGGGTGCTGGGCTGAGTGCTGGGCTGGCTGCTGGGTGCTGGGCTGGGTGCTGGACTGAGTGCTGAGTGCTGGGCTGGGTGCTGGGCAGGGCGCTGGGTGCTAGGCTGGGTACTGGGCTGGATGCTGGGTGCTAGGCTGGGTACTGGGCTGGGTGTTGGGTGCTGGGCTGGCTGCTGGGCTGGGTGCTGGGTGCTGGGCTGGGTGCTGGGCTGGGTGCTGAGTGCTGGGCTGGGTGCTGGGCTGGGTGCTGGACTGAGTGCTGAGTGCTGGGCTGGGTGCTGGGCAGGGTGCTGGGTGCTGGGCTGGGTGCTGGGTGCTGAGTGCTGAGTGCTGAGCAGGGCCCCGGGTGCTGGGCTGGGTGTTGGGTGCTGGGCTGAGTGCTGGGCTGGCTGCTGGGTGCTGGGCTGAGTGCTGGGCTGGCTGCTGGGTGCTAGGCTGGGTACTGGGCTGGCTGCTGGGTGCTGAGTGCTGAGTGCTGGGCTGGGTGCTGAGTGCTGGGCTGAGTGCTGAGTGCTGAGTGCTGGGCTGGGTGCTGAGTGCTGGGCTGGGTGCTGGGCTGGGTGCTGAGTGCTGAGTGCTGGGCTGGGTGCTGAGTGCTGAGTGCTGGGCTGGCTGCTGGGTGCTGAGCTGGGTGCTGAGCTGGGTGCTGGGCTGGGTGCTGGGTGCTGAGTGCTGAGCAGGGCCCCGGGTGCTGGGCTGGGTGCTGGACTGAGTGCTGAGTGCTGGGCTGGGTGCTGGGCAGGGTGCTGAGTGCTGAGCAGGGCCCCGGGTGCTGGGTGCTAGGCTGGGTACTGGGCTGGGTGTTGGGTGCTGGGCTGAGTGCTGGGCTGGCTGCTGGGTGCTGGCTGCTGGGTGCTGGGCTGGGTGCTGAGTGCTGAGTGCTGAGCAGGGCCCCGGGTGCTGGGCAGGCTGCATCACTATCTCCATGCCCCTCTGAGCTCGAGGTGTGTGCTCGTGGCTCAGAGATCTGCATTCACAATTTGAAATACAAATAGCTCCAAAAACCAGCCCGGGCCTGGCTGTTCCTAAGCAGGGGGGCCTGGGAGCCGCAGGTGCACTCCATCCCTCTTCTATGAAGGATCACTCTGAACTTCAAAGTGAAATGGCCTCCAGAGTTTCACAACAGAACACACAGTTTGCGTCTTGTTTAACAGACACAAGATTAGAGGTCAAGGTGACCCCAAGCACATTCTGCACGTGGGTCCAGGTGGATGGTAACTTCTTATGGTGTTGACAGTGTCCCCAGTATTCATGTCCCCCCTGCCTCCAGCCACCACCCCTCGCTCCTCAGAATGGTTCCTTATTTGGAAACAGGGACTTTGCAGATGTCATTGGTTAAGATGAGGTCATCCTGGCCTGGCTGGGGTGACTCAGTAGTTGAGCATTAACCTATGAACCAGGAGGTCAGAGTTCCATTACTGATCAGGGCACATCCCCAGGTTGCGGGCTTAATCCTTGGGCGGGGGTGTGCGGGGAGCAGCCGATGGATGGTTCTCTCTCATCACTGATGTTTCTCTCTCTCTCTTCCTCTCCCTTCCTCTCTGAAATAAATAAAGTGTATATATATATAAATGAGGTCATCCTGGATTAGGGTGGCTAGTGTTGCAAAGAAAAACTGCCTTTTCAAACACCGTGCATACTGTGGGCAGCTCTCCAGCGCCACCTCACAACACTCTGGTCCCCAAATGTGTGTGCAGTTTCCATATCGGCATTCCGTGCCACCAGCTGGGTGGCCAGCCATTTTCACTCAACTCTGATCCTACTGAAGCAGGAATTTGGGGGGAACACAGGCAGGTTTAGGGGTTTTTAGAACTGGAGTCCGTGGAAAAGAGAGGGGCTGCAGACTGGGAGCAGGTACATCTCCATAACACAGGGAAGCCAGGTGCAGCTACATCTCCTATCTCTGCAGGACAAAGGAGCAGCAACAGTTGCATTTACATAAGACAAAGGAACTGGAAGCAGCCAAGAAAGGTGCATGTTTACAAAATAAAGAGAAGGAAGCCCTTCCCTCAGTGGAAAAGAAGAAAGCCCGGAGGAATGGAAAAACTATGAGGGAGGAGAGCCTCGGGAGTCGCTATAGTAACCAACTGGAAGGGGAATAGTGGCCAGTCAGAGGGATATCAGGTCTGAGGATCCGCAGCCTTTATAGGCCAAGGGAAAGGAGCTCAGTGGGACCCGTTCCCCTCCCCACATGGGAGTCCATTCTGTGGGACTCTTCCCTCTCCCCACATGGAAGTCTGTACTTGTTCTTCAATAAATCTCCACCTTTGCTCTACCACTTTCTGTCCATGGATTCATCCTTCGATTCCCATGGGTAAAGAATCCAGGTTCCAGTCCAAAAATTCGGTATTACTATCTCCCTGCCTCTATCCCCACTTCAGCTGCAGGTCTCAAATTCCGCTGTCACCTGTGCTTCTGACCAAGGGGCCACACCTTTGGAGGTTCTCACGCCTCCTCCGGAGTTAGTTGAGTTTGGTCACAGAACTCAGGAAACCAGTGTTCTGACTGTTAGGTCTAGGCGGCGGGGTGAAATCCAGAGCTGATGCATGCATCTGCAAGGTAGATGGTGACAGAGATACAGAGATAACTGGCACCTTCCTAGCCTTCCTTGACCGCCCCCCCCTCCTGCCCCCGCCCCCCTCCCCGGGGCAAAATTTTCACACCTCTTATGCCCTCCATCCCCCACCCCCCACTAAACTGCTGTATGGAAGAAATACCGATGCCCCCTTTTGGTGCAAACTTCCCTGGCCCACCCTCAGATCAGCGAACTTTGCTCAGGAGCACAAGATTAAAACCTCCCCTTCTAATCGCCTGGACTTTGTGTGTTTTGTCTCCTGCGTTGCAAAGCTTACATCTGGTGCTGAAACCCAGGAGGGGGCTGCGAGCATCCCACTTGACTATTCACGTCCAGGGTGCTCACCCTCTTCTCTCCTCGTGGCCTCCCCACCAGCTTGGCAGCATCAGCGGTAAGTCCCGGCCTATATTGATTCCTGGCGGTCGTTCTCCGGCGTCTCTGTCCTTAAACCGCGGCCCCATCAGAGACTGCCTTTGAGGCACAGCCCTCCGGGCCCCTCCAGGAGGGGTTCCGAACCTGTGGAGGCCGCGAAGCCGTTCCTGTCGCCCCAGGTTCTCCGGCCTTTTGGCCTCACTCCGGATCCCTTGAGTCCTCCGTTCATAGCCTTGGCTCAATGATTGGGACGCTGGTCCTTGGCCTCCGCTACTGACCCTAGGCTCCAATATGGGCAATCAAAAATCCAAATCGGGCCCTAAGACACCTCTAGGGTGTCTCCTCACGAATCTGGCTAAGCTAGGTCTGTCCCAGGATCTGCGTCCTAAACGCCTCATTTACTTCTGTAACGTGGCGTGGCCTCAGTATGAGTTGGAACATGGATCAAAATGGCCCGAGAACGGGACTTTCGCCTTCAACATCCTCACTGACCTCAGTGATTTCTGCCAACGAGCTGGGAAGTGGCCCGAGGTCCCTTATGTCCAGGCCCTTTTCTCTCTGCGCTCCTGTCCCTCCCTCTGCTCCTCCTGTTCCACAGCCCAGGTTCTACTCGTGAGAAACCCCTTCCACCTACCGATGAAAGGACAAAGTGGGACTGACTACCCTCCACCTCCTCAGCCTGAGCTCCCTACCGAACCGCAGGAAGGCCGGAAACGTCCTGACTTCCCCGGCCCCCAGCCGAGCGGACCAACGCAGCTCCGAGAACGCGGCGAAGGTCCACATTGGGCTCCACCACAGAACACTCCCTACGCGTCAGACTTGGCCAATCAGGAAGTGGTGGGGGAGGGCACAAGTCTTGGAATGTGTTGGTCACTTCCTGACCATTGTGCCCTAAAACCTTGGAATAAAACCCTGACCAATCTCTGTAACTTACGTCACTCACCAAGCCCACCCAGATGACTAGCCCCTTATACTCTGTTCTCGGGGCTGGCTCTCTCTTGCTTCCTGCTGTGGCAATGGTGGGGCCGGGAGAGCCAAGCCCGGGCTTGCATAAAGGTTCTTTTGCTCTCCGAGACCAGTGTGGCTCAGTGGATGGAGCGTCGGCCTGCGGACTGAAAGGTCCCGGGTTCGATTCCTGTCAAGGGCATGTACCTTGGTTGCAGGCACATCCCCAATGAGGGGTGTGCAGGAGGCAACTGACCCATGTTTCTCTCTCATCGATGTTTCTGACTCTCTATCCCTCTCCCTTCCTCTCTGTAAAAAAATCAATAAAAAAAAAATATTTTTTTAAAAGGTTCTTTTGCTCTTGCATCGGTATCGGCTCCCTGGTGGTCTCTGGGGATCTTGAAATCTGGGCATAACAGCAACACCCCTCCAAGGCAAAAATTCCACACCTCTCATGCCCTCCCTCGTCCCCTCACCAAACAGCTGTGTAAAAGAAATGCCCATGTCCCTTTTGGCGAGAACGGCCTGGCCCCAGCTCAGACCAGCGAATTTCGCCCAGGAGCGCAAGATTAAAACCTCCCCTCCGATCGCCTGGACTCTCTGTGTGTTTTGTTTCCTGCATTGTGAAACTTACACTGACCAGCTCGAAGGTTTGTCATAAAGGATGGAACTCAGGAGCAGCCAGGTAGTTGCGGAGATTTCAGGGCCAAGAAACCAGTTAGAAATTAACACATGTGAGTGTCAAGGCCTGGGTCAGGCTCCTGCCCCAAACCCCACTTCACAGAGGGAACTGCCAGGACTCAGTCCCCAGCCGTGGCCACAGAGAAGGGCCCAGCTGGGGCGCAGGCAGGGGCAGAAATATCTCGGCGTAGGCCAGGTGTATCACCTCCCTTCTCAGACTGCCCCTCCTGTCCCTTCCTGAAGCTTCTGTCTCCTTGTCCCCACCATCCTTCCTGCCCCATCCTTTCCTGTCTCTTCTGGTTCTCTCTTGTCCCCATCTCTTCCGCCCTCTTTGTCCCTTCTTCTTCCTCCCATCATCCCCATCCTTGCCTGCCCCGCCCCACCCCTCCTGTCCCCTTCTGTTTCCTACTATCCCTATCTCCCTTGCCCCCTCCCGTCCCTTTCTGTCCCCCATCCCCTAGCCTATCTGTCCCCCATCCCTAGGATGTCTGCACCCCACTTAAGCACAAGCCAGTCTCCTTCCCATCTGCAGATATTTGCTGGATTGAACTGACTGATGATGCTGAATTGGACTAATATAAGTTCACGGGTTCCTGAGTGTCAGCCCCATTAGACACATGCCTTTATAAAGGGTCCCTGTGTTTTAAATTGCCATCTTAGGTGTTTCTTCTTCAAAACTCATAGCACTTTTTCAAGCTCCACTCAGCACCCGGAGAGCCACAGCTAAGGGAGTGGGCACTGCCACCAGTGGCCAGTGAAACAGTGATTAAGATTGCCTGCTGGGCCGAGACCGGTTTGGCTCAGTGGATAGAGCGTTGGACTGCGGACTGAAGGGTCCCAGGTTCGATTTCGGCAAGAGCATGTACCAGGCTACGGGCACATCCCCAGTAGGGAGCGTGCAAGAGGCAGCTGATCGATGTCTCTCATCGATGTTTCTGACTCTCTATCCCTCTCCCTTCCACTCTGTAAAAAATCAATAAAATAAATTTTTTTAAAAAGAAGATTGCCTGCTGGCAATGATGCCTAAAAGAAAAAGATTGGCAGCTCAATAGGAGGCGAAGGCAGGCAGAGGCAGAGCCAGAGAACCTGGAGAAGGTTAGGCTCAAGCTTAACAAAGCAGCCTCAGAGTGCAGCCTGGCCCCTGCGCGGGTAGCCAAATCCTGTGGGGAAGCCACCAACTGCCGTCCAGTTGAAGCTTCAGACAGGTTGCTGAGAGCCAAAGGGGGACAGCACCCCCAGGAGGCCCACACTGGCGGGAGAGCAGGCTCTGCCGTGAGATGTGTAGGCTCAGGGATCCCGGGAGCACCAGCTGGGGGAGTGAGCGCCCTCCACTGCTCTCCCTGTCTGCTCCAGCTCTCTCCTTCACGGGTCTGTCATTAGTCTCTCTTCTTCCTGTAATAGATCTAATTTTCAATTCCCTTTTCTTACCCTATTTTGTTTTCTTCTTTCTACTACTTCCTCTTTGTTTTTCCTTACTTAATTTTTGTCTATCTGTTTTCTTCTCTATTTCTCTTTTTATAGCAATGTTTTCCTCTTTTCTTTTATACCATTTTCTTCCCCTGTTCTTTATTCTTGTACTATTTCTTTCATTTCTGTCCTTTCATATTCCTTTTTCTTCCCCCTTTTTTCTCTCGCTGTCTTATTCTATTCTATTACTAGAGGCCCGGTGCATGAAATTCATGCACGGGGGGGGGGGGGGGGGAGAGGGGGTTGTCCCTCAGCCCAGCCTGCACCCTCTCCAATCTGGGACCCCTTGAGGATGTCTGACTGTCCGTCTAGGACCAATCCCGATGGGATCGGGCCTAAATGGGCACTCAGACATCCCTGTCACAATCCAACACTGCTAGCTCCCAACTGCTTGCCTGCCTGTCTTCCTGATTGCCCCTAACCACTTCTGCCTACTAGCCTGATCACCCCTTAACCACTCTCTTGCCAGCCTGATTGATGTCTAACTGCTACCCTGCCAGCCTGTTTTGGCCTGATCATCCACAACTGCCCTCCCTTGCAGACCTGGTCCCTCCCAACTGCCCTCCCCTGCTGGCCATCTTGTGGTGGCCATCTGTGTCCACATGGGGCCAGGATCTTTGACCACATAGGGGCAGCCATCTTGTGTGTTGGAGTGATGGTCAGTTTGCATATGACTCTTTTATTAGATAGGATAGAGGCCTGGTGCATGGGTGGGGGCCAACTGGTTTGCTCTGAAAGGTGTCCTGGAGCAGAGTGGGGGTTCCCTCAGGCCATGGGGTGGCCTGGGCAAGGGCCTGTGTTGGTTTGCAGGCCAGCCACACCCCCCAGTGATCCAAGTGGAGGCCCTGGTATCTGGGATTTATTTATCTTATATAATTGAAACTTTGTAGCCTGGAGCGGAGCCAAGCTTTCTGCTCACTCTGTGGAGACAGCCATTTCTGTTGGGGTATATTTATCTTATATAATTGAAACTTTGTAGCCTTAAGCAGAGGCCTGGGCCAGCCAGCGTGTGTGGAAAGTCTGACTTCCTCCATTGCTGGGAAAACCCAAGCCTTTTGCCTGCTCTCTCCATGGCCGCAGGCACCTTGCTTCTGGTTAATTTGCATATGTGCTCCTGATTGGCTAGTGGGCCTGGATAGTGAGCGTGGCTTTGTGGATGTAGCGGCATGATGGTTGATTTGCATATTATTCTTTTATTATATAGGATTGTTCTCTTTTTCTTCTTTCTATTTCTCTCTCCTTTTGTAATTGCTTCTGTTGTTGTTGTAAGCGTCTTGTGTATGTTTTTGTTTTGTTTCTTGTTTTATTTTGTTCTGACAGCAGTGTACAATAGCTTGCATGATGTGGTCAGGTATGAGCCTCACAGTCAGGCTACGCCAGAGGAGATTCCACCTGTGAACAACAACATGCAAGACCCAGCTGGAACAGGAAAGCCCAAATAACTCACACAAGAGACATGACTAGTGCATCCAGCTCAGGAGACCTACGAGACTGCGAGGCATAGCAGTTTGATCTAACACATAGTAAAAACAAAGGGACAGCAAAAAAGGGTAGATAAAGAAACAATGCTGGCCTTAAGAGACCAACCTCAGAATAAGAGATTCACACAGAGTGAAGGTATGGAAAAATGTTCCCATGCCAATGGAAATGGAAATGAAAAAAGGAAGAGATAGCAATACTGATTATCTGGCAAAATGAAAGAAAAAAAAGGAAATGCAAGAAAAGGAGGAAACTCCAGAAAGAGCACTAAATGAAATGGAGGCAAGCAATTTATCAACTATAGACTCAAAGTAATGGGTATAGGATGCTCAAGTAATTTAAGTTCAAGAAACTTAGTGGGAACTACAACAGCATGAAACAAGAAATAGAAACCATAAATAAGAGTCTATTGGAAATGAAGAATAACATCTTACATCAAGAATACACTGGAAAGACTAAAAAGTAGATTAAATGAGGCAGAAGATTAAATCGGTAACTTGGAAGACAAGATAGGCAAAAAAAAAAAAACCACCACCAACAACAACAAAAACACCCAATTAGAGCAGCAAAAAGAAAAAAGAATTATAAGCAGGAGTATAGTTTAAGGAAACTTTAGTACAACATGAAACATAACAATATCCACATCATAGTAAAGCTAGGAGATGAAAGTGAGCAAGAAATAAAGAACCTGTTTAAAGAAATAATGGCAAAAAACTTCCCTACTTAGTGAAGGAAAAAGTCACACATGTTCAGGAAACCCAAAGTTCCAATCAAGATAAACCCAGTCTTCATCGACTTGGCTCAATGGATAGAACATCAGTCCTTTGACTGAAGGGTCCCGGATTTGATTCCTGTCAAGAACACACCTGTTTCAGGCTCAATCCCTGGCTCTGTCAAGGTGCGTGCAGGAGGCAGTCAATCAATGTGTATCTCTCACATCAACGTTTCTCTCTGTATCTCTTCCCTTCCTTCCCATGCTCTCTAAAAATCAATGGGAAAATATCCTCACGTGAGAATTGACAACAACAAACAATAATAAAGTAAAAGCTTATATTCTTTAAAAATAAGTAAGTAAAGTAAAATTGGAGGGGAGCCTGGCTGGCACGGTTCAGTTGTTGAATATCAACCTATGACACAGGAGGTCATGGCTGGACTCCGAGTCGGGGCACGTGCTCGGGTTGTGGGCTCAGTCCCCAGAAGCAGCCAATCAATGATTCTCTCTCATCATTGATGTTTCTGTCTTTCTCCCCCTCTTTTATTATCTGAAATCAATAAAAATATTTTTTAAATAATAATAAAATTAAATTAAAGGGGAAAAAGAGCTTCCCAGACCAAAAAAAAAAAAAAAAGGCTAAAAGGAATACAGTACCACCAAACCAGCATTGCAGGAAATGTTATAGGAAGTGTTTTAGGAAGAAGAATAAATATATATAGAGAGGGACATAGGCAGGTATAAAGGGAAAGAATGGCAGTAAATAAGTATCAATAATAACATTAAATGTAAATAGAATAAATACTTCAATCAAAATACATAGGGTAGCTGTGAGAGTGAAGAGATGAAAAAATGTTCCCATGCAAATGGAAATGAAAAAAAGCAGGGATAGCAATACTGATATCTGACAAAATGGACTTCAAAGCAAAGGCCATAATAAGACACAAAGAAAGCCACTACATAATGTATATATATACTGAGTGGCCAGATCATTATCATTTCTGAATGCATAATAATCTGGCCACTCAGTGTGCACCAGATCTCTAATATATATATTAGAGGCCTGGTGCATGAATTCGAGCATGGGTGGGGTCCAACTAGCCTGGCCAGGAGGAGGGACATGGGTAGTTGGCTGATCAAACTCCTGGTCTAGGGGACAATTTGCATATTAGCCTTCTATTATATAGGATATACACTGAGTGGCCAGATTATTACGCGTTCAGAGATCTAATCTCAAAACCAGATAAAGACACTACAGCCCAGCTGGCATGACTCAATGATTGAATCAGGAGGTCATAATCCAATTCCCGGTCAGGGCACATGCCTGGGTTGTGAGCTCCACAATCCTCAGTGTGAGGCATTCAAGAGGCAGCCAGTCAATGATTCTCTCTCATCATTGATGTTTCTATCTTTCTCACTTCCTCTCTGAAATCAATAAGAATACATACACACACACACACACTCACACACACACACACACACTAGAGGCCCAGTGGGGGGCAGGTGTCCCTCAGCCCATCCTGCACCCTCTCCAATCTGGGATCTTTCTCACAATCCAGGACTGCTGGCTCCCAACCACTCACCTGCCTGCCTGCCTGATTGCCCCTAACCACTTCTACCTGCCAGCCTGATCACCCCCTAACCACTCCCTTGCCAGCCTGATCGATGCCTAACTGCTCCCCTGCCAGCCCTATTGCCCCTAAATGCCCTCTCCTGCTGGCCTGGTCATCCCTAACTGCCCTCTCTTGCCAGCCTTGCCCCTACCTGTCCTCCCCTGCAAGCCTGGTCTCCCCCAACTGCCTTCTTTTGCCAGCCATATGGTGGCAACCATCTTGCGTCTATATGGGAGTGGCCATGTTTGATCACATGGGGCTGGCCACCTTGTGTGTTGGAGTGATGGTCAATTTGCATATTGCCTATTTATTATATAGAATTTTTAAAGACACTACAAAGAGAATTAAAAGTCAATATCCCTGATGAACATAGATGATAAAATCCTCAACAAAATTTTAGCAAATCAAATCCAGCAATATATCAAAAAGATCATACACCATGACCAAGTGAGATTTATTCCAGGGATGCAAGGCTGGTACAATATTCTCAAATCAAGAACTGTGATTCCTTACTAAACAAACTGAAAGATAAAAAGCACATGATCACCCTAACCCAGTGGTTCTCAACCTTTCTAATGCCTTGACCCTTTAATACAGTTCCTTATGTTGTGGTGACCCACAACCATAAAATTATTTTCATTGCTATTTAATAACTGTAATTTTGCTACTATTATGAATCATAACATAAATATCTGTGTTTTCTGATGGTCTTAGGCTCTATAGCAGCAGTTCTCAACCTATGGGCCACAGGTTGAGAACCACTAGCAGGGTCGCCTAAGACCATCGGAAAACACAGATATTTACATTATGATTCATAACAGTAGCAAAATTACAGTTATGAAGTAGCACTGGCCAGGTCTAGGGATCCTACCCATGCCTGAATTTTATGCACTGGGCCTCTAGTTTTTTAATAAAAACTCTCAGCGAAGTGGGAATAGAGGTAGCATACCTCAACATAAGAGAGGCCATATGTAAAGGGCCCCCAAGGAAGACACCTGAGCATTCTTTAAATCATTGTCAGCTGAATCTGAGGCATCAGGCAGAACCACGTCTTTGAAACACATTCACCAAAAAGTCTGGATGCGTTATCAGTACTGACTCTTAACTTGCTTCTGGTGTTGGGGGGTGAGCCTTAAAATGTAGATTCAGTTGAGCCCTGGGAATGAGGGAATGAATAGGGCCTGGGCCCACTTAAGCTCCTTTGATTTTAAGTTTTTTCATGTGAAACCCCTTTTTATCTTAGAATAAATAAACATGCTGCATTTGGGTTGGGATTCCTGTCTCTCCATCAGAAAGCAGAGATTCCACCCAGCCCCAGCTTTTATTTCTACTTCTGTGTCATCTATTCTTTCTATTATTTCTCAGCTCCTCTACTCAGTAACTAGACCCCACTCTTCTTTCCATACTGGAAAGGAGAGAAACACCCCCCTACACACACACACACACACGCACACACACACACACAGCCATAGATGACTAACCTACAGTCAACATCATACTCAATGCAAACTAAACTCATATCTCCTAAGAACAAGAATTAAACAGGAATGTCTGTTTTTACCACTTTTATTCAACATAGTATTAGAAGACCTAGCCACAGCAATCAGACAAGAAGAATAAATAAAAGGCATCCAAATTGGAAAGGAGAAAGTAAAACTTATTATTCATGAATGAAATAATATTGTACAGATAAAACACTGTAGACTCCACCAAAAGAACTAGATTTAATAAGTGAATTTGGCATGTAGCAGGATACAAAATTAACACTCAGAAATCTATGACATTTTTACACGCTAACTACTGGCTTGGTGCACAAAATTTGTGCATGGCTGGGGGGTCCCTCAGCCCAACCTACACCCTCTCCAGCCTGGGATGTCTGACTGCCAGATCAGGCCTAAATTTGGCAGTCCAGACATCCCTCTTACAATCTGAGACTGCTGGCTCCTAACCACTCATGTGCCTGCCAGCCTGATTGCCTCTAACCACTCTGCCTGCCAGCCTGCTTGCCCCCAACTGAGCTCCCACCAGCCTGATCACCCCCAAAGGCCCCTTGCCATCCTGTTTGCCCCCTACTGGCCTACTTGCTCCCAAATCCCCCTCACCAGTCTGATCACCCCCAACTGACCCCCACTGACTAGCCTGATCATCCCCAACAACTCCCCCCATTGGTCTGATCACCCACAACTGCCATCACCTCTTGGTCCATAACTGCCTCTACCTCGGCCCTGCTACCATGGCTTTGTCCAGAAGAATGTCTGGAAGGTCTCTGAAAGGTCTCCCAGTCTCATTAGTATATTACCCTTTTATTAATATAGACAGAGGCCCAGTACATAGGTGGGAGCCAGCTGGTTTGCCCTGAAGGACGTCTTGGATCAGGGTGGGGATTTCCTTGGGGGGGGGGTGGGATGGTCTGGACAAGGGGCCTGTGGTGGTTTATAGGCTGGCAACTCCCCCCATTGGGATGGGGATTTCCACTGGGGACAGTGCCAACCTGGGCAAGGGGCTGGGACAGTTTGCAGGCCAGCCACACCCAAATGGGATTAGGGTTCCCTGATGCAGGGGAGTGGTCAACCTGGGTAAGGGACTGATGACTGTTACAGGCTGGCCACACCTTCCAGCAGGGATCCTTACCCCATGGGGGTATGGCCAGCCTGGGTAAGGGGATTAGGTTCATTTTCAGGTTGTTCATACCCCCTTCAGGGTGGGGGTCCCCGCTGGGGTGCCTGCACACCCTGGATGAGAGGCTGATGGCTGTTTGCAGGTTGGCCACAGCCTCTAGTGGAGACCCTCATCCCAATGGTGTTGTGGCCAACCTGAGTTAGGGGCTGAGGCCCATTTGCAGGCCCCTCTCTCAGTAACCGGCCTGGGCGACCCAAGCCTCCAGCTCACTCCAGCCTGTTCCGTGGCTGCCACCCACAGGCCTCTCCTTTGGCAGGTGGCCCAGAAGGGTGAAAGCTCAGCTTCCTCTGTCACCGGGGGCAACCCAAGCCTCCCACCCGCTTCAGCTGGCTCCATGGCCGCCGCCATCTTTATCCCATCAATTTGCATAGCACCTCCTGATTGGCTGTGAGCGTTGCAGAGTGACAGTCAATTACCATATTTCTCTCTTATTAGTATAGATAATAATCTCCATGAAAGATTAACTAAAAAAATATCTCATTTACCATTGCAACAAAAAAAATGAAGATACTTAGGAATAAACTTTACCAAGGAGATAAAAGACCTGTACTCAGAAAACTACAGGACAGTCCTAGCTGGTTTGGTTCAGTGGATATAGTGTTGGCCTTTGGACCTGGTTTGATTCCAGTTAAGGGTGCCAGTTTGGGCTGCAGGCTTTATCCCTAGTAGGGGGCGTGCAGGAGGTAGCCAATCAATAATTCTCTCTCATCATTGAAGTTTCTGACTCTCTCTCCTTCTCACTTCCTCTCTGAAATCAATAAAAATAAAAATATATTGGAAAAAAGGAAAAGTGTATGCACTCCTATGCTCATAGCAGCACAATTTACAATAGCTAAGGTCTGGAAACAGCCCAAGTGCCCATCAGTAGATGAGTGGATTGAAAAAGCCGTGGTACATTTACACCATGGGACACTATGCAGCAGTAAAAAAGAAGGAAGGATCTCTTACCCTTTGAGACAGCATGGAGGGACCTGGACAGTATTATGCCAAGTGAAGCAAGTCAGTCAGAGAAAGACAAGTATCACATGGTCTCACTCATATGTAGAATCTAAGTAACAAAATAAACTGATGAACAAAACAGATCCAGAGACAAGGAAGCATGGAACACACGAATGTATTTCAGAAGGAGGAAGGCCAGGGTTAGCAAAGTGATTAATAAAAGAACTTGTATGCATATATGCATAACACATGGACACAGACAATAGTGCAGGGAAGGCCAAGGTAGGGGCAGGAACAGGGTGGAGAGGTCAATGAGGGGGGAGGGATGTGACATCTGTAATACTTTCAACAATAAAGATAAATTAAAAAAAATAAATGATCACCTTAAATAGCGCTTAGTTTCAGGACAACTTTGAAATAAGGCAGCAGCAAGGCGCACTCAGGACAACGAATGCAGTCATGGACACTGGCTTAAGTGGCTCAAACCTGATGCCTTCCACTGCCCTGGCTCTGAGGAGCCTGGTGCCAGTGGCTTAGCATCAGCAGGTGACAGGTGGGGTCTCAAAGTGACTGGGACCTTCTGGATTGAACAAGGCTGCTGGCTGCGCAGTACTCCTGACCACCAGCCTGTGTCTGAGGGCTGGTCTTCAGCCTGGCCACGGTCAGGCTGTCCCCCCTCCACCCACCCCTCCCTTTGCACTGTGGCCCTGAGGCTGGTTTGGTGTCTCTGAACAGCCTCCTCTGGGCTCTAGGGGCCTCCCTCCCACCTCCCTCCTGTCTTGGTGGCCCCTCTTGCTCTGTCCCCTCTAACAGGGCAGGGAAGGCTAAGAGCAGGGGAGCAGGCCCAGGCTGGTTGCACTTGCACCTAGTGCATCCACGTGCCTAGGATACCCCATTCCCATTCCCCATTCATCTCCAGATCCAGCCATCTCGCTGCCTGCAGCCCTTCCACTGACATGGAAAAGTGCCCCAGCTTAGGGAGTCGGCCCTGGGGGCCCCTGGCCACAGGTGGAGGTTATCGCTAGTCTCTGACCTCTCAATGGCTCCTAGCCTCTGCCGGCTCCCTGGTGGAGCAGCTCTTGGACCCACAGCTCCTCATTTGGAGGGAGTCAACTGGGAAAATTATGGGGGCATCTGGGTTCCCTGAGTCTCACCTGCCTGAGCAAGGGGTGTGTCTGTTCCCCAAAGGGCAGGCTCACCTGTGACTTCCGCTCATTCTGATTTGATGCTTGTTCAACAATAAAGATAATTAAAAAAATATTTTATTGATTTCAGAGAGGAAGGGAAAGGGAGAGAGAAAAAAATCAATGATGAGAAAGAATCATGAATCAGCTGCCCCTGCACACCCCCCACTGGGGATTGAACCCACAATCTGGGCATGTGCTGATCAGGAATTGAACCAATGATCCTTTGGTTCATGGGTCAATGCTCTACCACTGAGGCACACTGGCTGGCTGAGCATCTTTCAAACATTTGAAAGCCAAGGTCCACCTGCTTCTTCCTAGAGAATGGCCTTTCCTTCCAGGAGGTGGCACAGCACAGGGGAGAGCAGGGTTTGCTGGCCCACATGTTTCAGAATTACTCTGAGGTGAACTGGCAATGAGAGGAAACAGACCTGAGCCAGCCCTTGAAGGGGCTGTCTGCGCGCGCTGTCTGTGGCCACGGGCCCTCCCTCCAAGCCCACAACAGGGGGACTGGCACTGGGCAGGGTCCCAGGAGCCCCAACACTGCATTACCCTGAGGACCACGCTGGGACCTTCGGGTCCCCCAGCTTTGCCCCCACAATCTCGGGCCCATCCACTCCCTCCCAGTAGGCCCCCACACACTGGAAGGCTCTTCCTGCTCCCTCTCCTTCCTAGACTCCTGTCCTAAGCAGGGACAGAACCCCATCCTCTTGGTTGCTCTCTTGGGCCTGACTCACGTCAGTCTTTCTCCCACTGTCAGGAGTGCCCACCCTTGGCACTCATATCTCTAGTATCTCCAACTGAGCTAGCCACTGTCCGAGCACACAGTCATCCACGCCTCACCCACTGAGGACAGCTGTGTGCTGAGCACCTACCATGTGTCTCCACCTGTAGAGCAGGCGAGTGGACGTGGTCCAGGGGAGCCAAGACACTGGAGGTGTGGGGACTCAATACCGGGAGGCTGATGCCATCATTCCCAGAGGAAAAGGCTCACTCCAACCAGGAACCCAGAAGGGTCCATGCACAAAGCCACTGAAGACAGGCAGATGCAGGCAGAGCACCAGGTGAGGCAGCTCCTGCCGGGTCTCCAGCCAGAGGAGACACAAGGCCCAGAGGCGAAACAGGGACCGGAGGACCGGAGGACACAGGGACCGGGGGACACAGGGACCGGGGGACACAGGGATCGGAGGACACAGGGACCGGAGGACACAGGGACCGGAGGACACAGGGATCGGAGGACACAGGGCCCGGAGGACACAGTGACCGGGGGACACAGGGACTGGGGGACACAGTGACCAGAGAACACAGGGACCGGGGGACACAGGGACCGGAGGACACAGGGACCGGGGGACACAGGGACCGGAGGACACAGTGACAGGAGGACACAGGGACCGGAGGACACAGGGACCGGGAGACACAGGGACCGGAGGACACAGTGACAGGAGGACACAGGGACTGGAGGACACAGGGCCCGGAGGACACAGGACCCGGAGGACACAGGGACCGGGGGACACAGGGACCGGAGGACACAGTGACAGGAGGACACAGGGACCGGAGGACACAGGGACCGGGAGACACAGGGACCGGAGGACACAGTGACAGGAGGACACAGGGACTGGAGGACACAGGGATTGGAGGACACAGGGACCGGAGGACACAGGGCCCGGAGGACACAGGGCCCGGAGGACACAGGGCCCGGAGGACACAGGGACCGGAGGACACAGGTATTGGAGGACACAGGGACCGGAGGACACAGGGCCCGGAGGACACAGGGCCCGGAGGACACAGGACCCGGAGGACACAGGGACCGGGGGACACAGGGACCGGAGGACACAGTGACAGGAGGACACAGGGACCGGAGGACACAGGGACCGGGAGACACAGGGACCGGAGGACACAGTGACAGGAGGACACAGGGACTGGAGGACACAGGTATTGGAGGACACAGGGACCGGAGGACACAGGGCCCGGAGGACACAGGGCCCGGAGGACACAGGGCCCGGAGGACACAGGGACCGGAGGACACAGGTATTGGAGGACACAGGGACCGGAGGACACAGGGCCCGGAGGACACAGGGCCCGGAGGACACAGGGACCGGAGGACACAGGGACCGGGGGACACAGGGACCGGAGGACACAGTGACCGGAGGACACAGGGACCGGAGGACACAGGGACCGGAGGACACAGTGACAGGAGGACACAGGGACCGGGGGACACAGGGACCGGAGGACACAGGGACCGGGAGACACAGGGACCGGAGCACACAGTGACAGGAGGACACAGGGACTGGAGGACACAGGGACCGGAGGACACAGGGACCGGAGGACACAGTGACCGGAGGACACAGGGATCGGAGGACACAGGGATCGGAGGACACAGGGATCGGAGGACACAGGGATCGGGGGACACAGGGACCGGGGGACACAGGGACCGGAGGACACAGTGACCGGAGGACACAGGGACCGGAGGACACAGTGACAGGAGGACACAGGGACCGGGGGACACAGGGACCGGAGGACACAGGGACCGGAGGACACAGTGACAGGAGGACACAGGGACTGGAGGACACAGGGACCGGAGGACACAGGGACCGGAGGACACAGGTATTGGAGGACACAGGGCCCGGAGGACACAGGGCCCGGAGGACACAGGGACCCAAGGGAACACAGTGACCGGAGGACACAGTGACCGGAGGACACAGGGACCGGGGGACACAGGGACCGGAGGACACAGGGATCGGAGGACACAGGGACCGGAGGACACAGGGACCGGAGGATACAGGGACCGGGGGACACAGGGACCGGAGGATACAGGGACCGGAGGACACAGTGACCGGAGGACACAGGGACCGGGGGACACAGGGACCGGAGGACACAGGGACCGGAGGACACAGGGACCGGAGGACACAGGGACCGGAGGACACAGGGACCGGGGGACACAGGGCCCGGAGGACACAGGGACCGGGGGACACAGGGCCCGGGGTACACAGGTATTGGAGAACACAGGGACCGGAGGACACAGGGACCGGGGGACACAGGGACCGGGGGACACAGGGACCGGGGGACACAGTGACCGGAGGACACAGGGCCCGGAGGACACAGGGACCGGGGGACACAGGGCCCGGAGGACACAGGGACCGGAGGACACAGTGACCGGAGGACACAAGGACCGGAGGACACAGTGACCGGAGGACACAGTGACCGGAGGACACAGGGACCGGAGGACACAGTGACCGGAGAACACAGTGACCGGAGGACACAGTGACCGGAGGACACAGTGACCGGAGGACACAGGGACCGGAGGATACAGGGACCGGAGGACACAGGGACCGGAGGACACAGGGCCCGGAGGACACAGGGCCCGGAGGACACAGGGCCCGGGGGACACAGGGCCCGGAGGACACAGGGACCGGAGGACACAGGGACCGGAGGACACAGGTATTGGAGGACACAGGGCCCGGAGGACACAGGGATCGGAGGACACAGGGACCGGAGGACACAGGGCCCGGAGGACACAGGGATCGGAGGACACAGGGCCCGGAGGACACAGGGCCCGGAGGACACAGGGACCGGAGGACACAGGGACCGGGGGACACAGGGCCCGGGGGACACAGGGATCGGAGGACACAGGGCCCGGAGGACACAGGGCCCGGGGGACACAGGGATCGGAGGACACAGGGCCCGGAGGACACAGGGCCCGGAGGACACAGGGACCGGAGGACACAGGGACCAGGGGACACAGGGCCCGGAGGACACAGGGACCGGGGGACACAGGGACCGGAGGACACAGGGACCGGGGGACACAGGGCCCGGAAGACACAGGGCCCGGAGGACACAGGGCCCGGAGGATACAGGGACCGGAGGACACAGGGACCGGAGGACACAGGGACCGGAGGACACAGGGACCGGAGGACACAGGGATCGGAGGACACAGGGCCCGGAGGACACAGGGACCGGGGGACACAGGGACCAGAGGACACAGGTATTGGAGGACACAGGGACCGGAGGACACAGGGATTGGAGGACACAGGGCCCGGAGGACACAGGGACCGGGGGACACAGGGACTGGTGGACACAGTGACAGGAGGACACAGGGACCGGAGGACACAGGGACCGGAGGACACAGGGCCCGGAGGACACAGTGACCGGAGGACACAGGGCCCGGAGGACACAGGGACCGGGGGACACAGGGACCGGAGGACACAGGGACCGGAGGACACAGGTATTGGAGGACACAGGGACCGGAGGACACAGGGACCGGGGGACACAGGGCCCGGAGGACACAGGGACCGGGGGACACAGGGCCCGGGGGACACAGGTATTGGAGAACACAGGGACCGGAGGACACAGGGACCGGAGGACACAGGGACCGGAGGACACAGGGATCGGAGGACACAGGGCCCGGAGGACACAGGGACCGGGGGACACAGGGACCGGAGGACACAGGGACCGGGGGACACAGGGACCGGAGGACACAGGGACCGGAGGACACAGGTATTGGAGGACACAGGGACCGGAGGACACAGGGACCGGAGGACACAGGGACCAGGGGACACAGGGCCCGGAGGACACAGGGACCGGGGGACACAGGGACCGGAGGACACAGGGACCGGGGGACACAGGGCCCGGAGGACACAGGGACCGGAGGACACAGGGACCGGAGGACACAGGGACCGGAGGACACAGGGACCGGAGGACACAGGGATCGGAGGACACAGGGACCGGGGGACACAGGGACCGGAGGACACAGGGACCGGGGGACACAGGGACCGGAGGACACAGGGACCGGAGGACACAGGTATTGGAGGACACAGGGACCGGAGGACACAGGGATCGGAGGACACAGGGCCCGGAGGACACAGGGACCGGGGGACACAGGGACTGGTGGACACAGTGACAGGAGGACACAGGGCCCGGAGGACACAGTGACCGGAGGACACAGGGCCCGGAGGACACAGGGACCGGGGGACACAGGGACCGGAGGACACAGGGACCGGAGGACACAGGTATTGGAGGACACAGGGACCGGAGGACACAGGGACCGGGGGACACAGGGCCCGGAGGACACAGGGACCGGGGGACACAGGGCCCGGGGGACACAGGTATTGGAGAACACAGGGACCGGAGGACACAGGGACCGGAGGACACAGGGACCGGGGGACACAGGGACCGGGGGACACAGTGACCGGAGGACACAGGGACCGGAGGACACAGTGACCGGAGGACACAGGGACCGGAGGACACAGGGATCGGAGGACACAGGGCCCGGAGGACACAGGGCCCGGAGGACACAGGGACCGGGGGACACAGGGACGGGGGAACACAGGGACCGGGGGACACAGGGACTGGTGGACACAGTGACAGGAGGACACAGGGACCGGAGGACACAGGGACCGGAGGACACAGGGACCGGAGGACACAGGGATCGGAGGACACAGGGCCCGGAGGACACAGGGCCCGGAGGACACAGGGACCGGAGGACACAGGGACCGGGGGACACAGGGCCCGAAGTGAACACAGGCCTTGGAGGGGACACAGGAACTAGCGGACACATGGACTGGAGAACACAGGGACCCAAGGGGACACAGGGCCTCGAGGGGACATGCCTTTGACTGGCATCAAACCCAGAACCTTTCAGTCCGAAGGCTGACAGTATCCACTGAGCCAAATCAGTTAAGCCGCACTGCCATTTTATGGGTGTTCGGGGCGGCACGAAGGCGCGTTCTCACCTAGTGTGGGTGCTCACTGCAGGTGGCCCGCTCTGGAGGAGGAAGACCTTGCAGCTGCACTTGGCTCACTGCCCTTGGCTCTCCCCAAAAGAGTAGGTCAGGAGGTCAGGATGTAGCCTCAGCCTTTAAAGATACAAAGACACTGGTGGATCCAGAGGGGGGGACTCACATTCAAATTGCTCCAATGGCCACAGCGCCGCCTCTGGAGAAGGTGCACACTGGCCTGACCTGAGGCCCAAAAGCAGAGGAAGGACCAGTCTGACTGAGCAAGAAAAGAAAGCTGAGAGGAGGCACTAAGACTTGGGTGGCTCCCCATGAGTGCCCACGGCCACGCACTGGCTTGCACAGCCTCTGAGATTGTGGAGCAGATGACCTCCATCTGCCTGGAGCAGGCGTCGACATTGAAGTCACCATTGCAGATGCTTAAATCATTGACTACCAGTTGTTTAAAAAAGCTGGCTTCCCTTCGTGGCCACTGCCTGGCCCCCATTCTCCTGAAGAATGGGACAAGGTTTCCCATCCAGCCCGCCCTGCCCCCCTCCTGAGAAACGGGGTCCGGAGCAGCATGTGGATCCATGATTAATGCATTCCTCTTGGCTTCTGTTTCTGTTGAGAAGATTAGGGGCCTTGTCCACTGTGTGACCTTTAAGGCATGAACTTTGTCTGCCGTCCCAAACATCCCCACAACTGTCCCGAACACCATGCTCCCCAGCCTCCTGCCTCCTTCTGTGCTGAGGGCTGGCCAGCAGACAGGAGCATCCCATTCAGTCTGCTCATTCTCCACCCTCCTCCAACCCTGCTCTGCTCCGAAGGGAGATGTCTAAATCCCTTCTCTTCAGTCAGTTCCTCGGTTTTACTCTTGGTCCCGAAGCTCCAGACTTCCTCTGAGGCCAACTCCTGAGCCAAACACTTTTCTCTCTGGCATCTCCAATTCCTTTCCTGTCCACCTGCTCTTTGATGAGAAATATCTGGGAGTGTCTTTAAGGTCACAACCAGAAACAACAGCAAAATAGAACCAGATAAACCCCAAGCCTGCACTTGACTTTTCTTCTCCAGAGATTGTATTTCTTCCCCTGTTTTGTTAGTGTGTGTGTGTGTGTTTTTTTCATGATCACCTCTTTTTCCTCATGGCCAACATTGTTCACCTTACACAAACAGACAGCCAGATTATTTCTCCGGTGAATGAGTTTATTCAAGAACAATAAAGAGTTGCAGTTCTTATTGGTATGGCTCAATTGGTTGGGCATATTCGTGTACACCAAAAGGTCACCGGTTTTATTCCTGGTCAGGGCACATGCCCCAGGGCTCAATCCCCATGTATGGTTCTCTCCCACATCAATGTTTCTCTCTCTCTCTCTCTCTCTCTCTCCCTCCCCTTTCTCTCTCTCAAATCAATAAAGACATATTTTTTAAAGGTAAAAAAAGAAAAACAAATTGCAGTTCTAGATATGTGCTCTAATGACAAACCACTCCCAAGTCCACAGGACAAAGTATTATCATCATAAATAGCTAGTTTATTAATATTGACAATAGGAAGAGAAAAAATGGGAGGCCAGACATTATAAGCATGGTCACCTGGGCCATCAGAGAAAGACAAGTATCACATGATCTCACTCATATGTGGAATCTAAAGAACAAAATAAACTGATAAACAAAATAGATCCAGAGACATGGAGACATGGAACAGACTGTTGGCTCTCAGTGGGAAGGTGGGGGAGGGTGGCTGGGAAGAGATTAACCAAAGGATTTATATGCATATATGCATAACCATGGACACAGACAACAGGGCGGTGAAGGCCAGGGGTAAGTGCAAGCTGGAAGGGGTCAATGGGGAAAAAAGGGAGACATCTGTAATACTTTCATCAATAAATATCTATAATAATAAATATCTTATCTAATAAAAGAGAAACATGCAAATTAATCATACCTCTGCTACACACACAAGCCACGCCCACCAGCCAATCAGGAGCGAATTAACCCAACCAAGATGGTGGTTAATTTTCATATCCAAAGAGCAAAGACTTAAGACAGCATAGAAGGAAGCCACAGAAGGGATGGAAGCTGCAGAGAAGCAAGCAAGTGGGGCAGCGGAGAAGGGAGGGAAGCAGGCAGGGCAGGGGAGAAGAGAGAGAAGCAGGTAGGGCAGTGGAGAAGGGAGAGAAGCAGGCAGGGCTGCGGAGACCACTGCAGGAAGCCCTATTGCAGGAATCTTCCTGCAATGGGCCTCTAGTCTATAATAATCACAACTGAATGGACATGGGGCAACCAGGCTGGCAGGGAGGTAGTGAGGGGCGACCAAACAACTGAGCAGCAGGCTGTGTGGGGCAATCAGGCCTGCAGCGGGGGAGAGTTGGGGGCGACCAGGCCAGCAGAAGGAGGAAGTTAGGGGCAACCAGGCTGGCGGGGGGTGGAGGGAGCATTTGGGGGACAACCAGGACAGCAGGAGGTGCAGTAAGGGACAACCAGCTAGAGGGGGGAGGGGCAATTAGAAGCGATCAGGCAGGCAGGAAGGTGAGCAATTAGGAACCATGGTCCTGGATTGTGAGAGGGATGTCCAACTGCCAGTTTAGGCCAGATCCAAACCAGCAGTTGTACATCCCCCAAGGGATCCCAGATTGGAGAAGATGCAGGCTGGGCTGAGGGAGAACCCCTGCCCCCACCCCCAATGCATGAATTTCATGCACCGGGCCTCTAGTTTATTTGTTTGTTTGTTTATTTATTTATTTATTTAAAGAATTGCAATTCTAGGGAGAACCAAGATGGTGGCATAGGTAAAACACCTATCTTGCTGTCATACTCAGCAATTTTAATACTACAACTTAACGAAAGAACAAACACCTTCCAGAATCACCAGAAAGCTGGCCGAGTGAAAATTCCACAAATAAAAGTGAAAATAAGACACTGTGACTCAGAGGAGCAGCGAGGGACAGCATTGCAGATTCACGCAGAGAGAGGTTTGGAGTGCACGCCAGCGGAGAGGGCGGGTGGCTGAAAACCGGCCAGTTTTCTCGAACGGGGAGACAAAGACATCCCACTGGACTGATTCTCCAGCTTTGGGCGAAGTCCAGGGAACCCACTATCATACGGGGTGAAAACTGTACAGTGGGAGGGCACGCCGAAGCTCGGGTGCTGCAGGGGTCTGCCGGCTTGTGGAGAAGGCAGCTTGCGCGAACAGCTCAGCTGTGTGACCGCGTAGAGAGCACTCTGCGACTTGCTCTCTCATTTGGAAAACCGTCAGACTGCTTTGTTTTACGACCCTGGGTGAGACATTGAGCGTGCAGACTCATTTGGGGAGAGTCTGAATTCCCCGGCAGCCGGTGGAGCTCTGCAGCAGCTCTCTCTCAGAGGTGCTGGCAGCCATTGCCCCCAGCATAGAGTCCCTGGGGCCACATAGGGCAGAGATAACGCTATCTGTTTGGCCCGGAGACGCCGCCCATCCAACCTGAGCAAGGCTGAACTTCACAGACAATTGGCCTGGAGGTCAACCCTCCAAGTGCTAACAACAATTAACCTGAGCTTAACTTCAGCAAGATTGTGCAGCCCATATCCACCTCAGGTAACTGGGGAGGCTGAGCCACTGTCCCTAGTAGGAAGTCTACCACACAAAGCTAATTGACCAACTCAGGGAAGCAGCCACCATGCAGAGACATGGAAAGAAATCAGATGTGAAAGAAATGGAGGGAAAAAAACAACTGGACATGGAATTCAAAACCACGGTTATAGGGCTTCTCAAGAGGCTCCAACAAAAGGTCGAGGCCTATAAGGAAATAAGCAAGACCACAAAGGAAATGAATGAGTCCTACAAGGAAATGAACGAGACCCTCAAGGATATGAAGGAGACTCTCAAGGATATGAAAAAGGACCAACCAGAAATTAAGCATACACTGACTGAAATAAAAAATAGTATACAAAGACCTAAAAGTGCTCTGGAGCACCCCAAGAACCAAGTTAAAGATTTGAAATACAAAGAGATAAAATCCACTCAGTTGAAAAAGCAAGAAACCAAAAGAATCCAAAAAATTGAAGATAGTGTAAGGGGCTTCTGGGACAATCTCAAGCATACCAACATTCAAGTTATAGGGGTGCCAGAAAAAGAGAGAGAGCAAGACAATGAAAACCTATTTGAAGAAATAGTGACCGAAAACTTCCCACACCTGGTGAAAGAAATTGACTTAGGAGCCCAAGAAGTGCACCGAACCTTAGTATATAGGAACCCTAAGAGGACCACACCAAAGCACATCATAATTAAAATGCCAAGAGCAAAAGACAAAGAGAGAATTTTAAAAGCAGCAAGAGAAAAACAGATGGTTACCTACAAGGGAGCACCCATACAATTGTCAGCGGATTTCTCAACAGAAACGATGCAGGCCAGACGGGAGTGGCAAGAAATATTCAAAGTGATGAACAGCAAGAATCTACAACCAAGATTACTCTATCCAGCAAAGCTATCATTCAGAATTGAAGGTCAGATAAAGTGCTTCACAGATAAAAAAAAAAAAAAGCTAAAGGAGTTCATCACCACCAAACCAATATTATATGAAACGCTGAAAGATATTCTTTAAGAAGAGGAAGAAGAAAAAGATAAAAGTGTAAATTAGGAACAACAAATACACATCTATCAACAAATGAGTCTAAAAATCAAGTGAATTAATAAGCTGATGAACAGGATAAACTGGTGAATGTAACAGAATCACGGACATAGAGAGGGAATTGACTGACAACTCTTGGGGAGAAAAGGGGTGTGGGAAGTGCAGCAAGAGACTGGACAAAAATCATGCAACTATGGGAGAGGACAGTGGAGGGGGGTGAGGGCGGAGGGTGGGATGGGTACCAGGTGGAGGGGAGCTATAGGGGGGGAGAAAGGGAACAATGTAATTAATAAACTGAACAATAAAGATAAAAAACAAAAAAGAGTCAATTTATGACTCAGCCCCTGGGTGGCAGTGTTTCTGAATTGACCTCCGGGTCTATTGGTCCTCTCTAGCCTGAACTAAAATCCCGCTATGTCTATGGTATTCACTACTGATTTGTGAATTATAGAGCTGTCTCTCTAATGGTGAGCATCTGTTCTGATCCCCAGCTTCAGCAAAACAGCTCACCCCTGTGGTCTCCCAGGTTATTCCCCACCAGGGGATCCCACGTTCCTAGTTCAGCCCTGAGAAATTCGGATTTGGAGAGGACAAATGCAAGCGCGTGAACTTACATCCCGCTTGTATGTCTGCGAGAAACCCCTTTCCCCCTTGGGTTTGGCAGCCCACTCCCTCCCAAAATTGTTAGGCTGGCCTTCTCCGTCAGGTCCAAATGGGTTGCTTTCTATGTATCTCCCCTGTCACCAGCTCCGAGGACTCTCTTCCATGTTTGCCAGCTCCAACAGCCACGGGCTTTTCCTCTTTTTTCCCCCCAGGCACGAATCTCCTTGTTTTGCCAGCTCCCCCAACCCCAGGTGAAATCTGACCTTTCCATGGCGGAGCACAGGGTTCCTCGGAATCCGCTTCTGTGCCAACTAGGAACCGATGTTCCGGGGTGGTCTTAGCCGCCTAGTGGGTACCACAACTGTAAAATTTTCAGGCTCTTCCCCTTCAAGATGGCCCAGTCTGCCTCTGAGCCAGTGGCTCCGTGAGAGAACCCAGCCACACCGGAGCCACTCCGTTAAGGGTGGCTAATCTAGCAGTCCCCCTCCTTCTCCCAAAGCCCAGCTGTCCCCCAACTCGCCAATGAACACTCCCCGCGCAACCCTCAGCTGCTCCCTCCATCTGCCCTTGGATACAAATGATTACTCGTCCTTCTGTTCCGCTGCCATCTTTTCCTCTCTGATCTGCCATTTTTTTCTATAATACATCTCGGTCCATGTCTCTTGAAAGGGTCAGCTACTGCTACTACCACTTCCTTTACTTAACCTTGGTTTTTTATTTTTTGGGTTCTCCATCAGGAGGGCAGTGGCAGAAGACAGAATTATAGATAGCCTGTTAGTCCTGCAGGCAATTAGGGGTTAACTAGCCTAACTGACCACAAGATGGCACATATAACTGTCTTTTAGGAAAGGGCAGGGTTAATAAGCAGAAATAGGGGTTAATAAGGATGCGCAACAGTAATAGTGGTGAAATGAGGTCTGCACTATGCTGCAAAATGGTGTTCCTTAGATAAATTAAGATGGCTGCCGATATTTCTAATGGAGGGAAATGGCACCCATAGCGAAGGCCCTCGCCTCTTCTAGCCTTCCCCTCACTTATCTCAGTAATGATGGTCAATTAGGAATCCATGACACCCCAGAACAGTAGATTGGATGATGGTTGCTGTGGTTATGTGGTTGCTGGTAATGGTGATCACAAGGCCCCCAGAGATGCGTCCCCCCGAGGCATTCCGCTGCTCCCTGCTCTGCCTGCTGGAAGTGAGGTCAAAGATCCCCTAAAGGCCTAACTGGAAGTCCCAGAACTAGATGCTATGCACCGGAGTTCTGTTGTTTTGGCCTACAGACCTCCAGCACAGAGTGTCTACACTACACTACAGCAAATGTTTCATCCTCGGCTATTGCACCTGGCCATGCGGTAGGTGAGGATGAAATGTTCTTCTCAGTATGCGGCCCCATACTTCTCTGTATGTGACCGCATGCGGCCGATGTGTCATCGAAAATGGCTACTTGTCAGTGCTGACACGTGTGTCATAGATTTGCCATCACGGGACTAGGGCCAGTTGGCAATGTGTGAGCTCTTGACTTCATATTTTATTTTATTTATTTATGTTGAATATATTTTTATTGATTTCAGAGAGGAAGGGAGAGGGAAAGAGAGAAACATCAGTGATGAAAGGCAGTCATTGATTGGCTGCCTCACGCTGGGGATTGAGCCTGAAACCCAGACATGTGCCCTGACTGAATTAAGTTGGGAACTCCTGGTTCTTAGGTAGATGCTCACTCAGTGAGCCATGCAGGCCGGGCTTTTGTTTTGATTGTAATGTAGAGAGCTGCCATTCTGTGAGCATTGTCTCAATCTGTTGAGTTCCTGCTTCCAGGCATTTGTTGGCAGCTCAAATAAACTCATTCTTCCCAGTTTTGAATGTTTCTTATATTGACAGCAACTTCAACAACTTACTGAATATGCTTCCAGTATCCTGTGAGTATAAGTGAGGCGGCAGGGTGTTGAAAGATGAGACAGAGGGCCGGAGACCAGGAAACCAGGACACAGGCTGCATTGAGGAGAAGCCCCTGCAGGCTACCTTCCCAAGGAAGAAAGAGGACATGTGCCTGGGTGAAGGCGCCTTTTGAGGGGAGGGGATAGGGCTTAGGGTACCGGCACGCACTGATTGGTGCCTTCATATAAGGCACATGGGGGAGGAGCTTAGGATTTTTGGCAGGTGCTGATTGGTGGTTTCATATACAGTCCATATAAGGTGCCTGGCAAGGTGTCCAGGAATGTCTGGCTGCCGGTGGAGTCTAGGTCATTCTTTGTCCATCATTTGGGGGAAGGGAGGATCTATCAGGTGTGTCTTTGGCCTAAGGAGTATTTTGCATCAGTTATTGTCGGGCATCTGCAGATGCAGGGAGCTCTGGAAACACAGTAGAGATGTTCTCTGTGAGGAAATCTGTGTACACGAGGAAATTTTCATTTGAGCGCTATCTCCCCTCCTGCGGGAAGAGAAGGTGATTCTAAATCCCAGAAAACATCATGAAAGAGAAGGCAGCCCCTGAAGCTGTTAGGTTTGATCAAGCAGGCCATTTCGCTAAGGACATTCCCTTTGCAGAGATCACATTTCATGTGAAGTGAGCACATTCCATTCTTTCCCCTCTGGGCATGCATAAAGAGGTCTCTGCCCAGAAAAAAGTCCACCAAAAGTCCTTAAAAAGCCGATGAGTCCCCTCACTGGGGGCTGGAGCCTTCCAGGCTCAGCCACCTGGTGTGTAGATGACCCAAATACCACAATACCAAACAACCTCATTGCTTATATCAAAGGAAGAAATGTCCAAACCTGGAAGAATTTTTATGAGTTTGAGCCAAACTGATGACAACTGCCAGGAAGCAAAACCTCAGTGGACTGAGGAAATACACCTTATTTTATCCACTACAGTCAATGGACTGAGGAAATACACCTTATTTTATCCACTACAGTCAATGGACTGAGGAAATACACCTTATTTTATCCACTACAGTCAATGGACTGAGGAAATACACCTTATTTTATCCACTACAGTCAATGGACTGAGGAAATACACCTTATTTTATCCACTACAGTCAGTGGACTGAGGAAATACACCTTATTTTATCCACTACAGTCAGTGGACTGAGGAAATACACCTTATTTTATCCACTACAGTCAGTGGACTGAGGAAATACACCTTATTTTATCCACTACAGTCAGTGGACTGAGGAAATACACCTTATTTTATCCACTACAGTCAGTGGACTGAGGAAATACACCTTATTTTATCCACTACAGTCAATGGACTGAGGAAATACACCTTATTTTATCCACTACAGTCAGTGGACTGAGGAAATACACCTTATTTTATCCACTACAGTCAGTGGACTGAGGAAATACACCTTATTTTATCCACTACAGTCAGTGGACTGAGGAAATACACCTTATTTTATCCACTACAGTCAGTGGACTGAGGAAATACACCTTATTTTATCCACTGCAGTCAGTGGACTGAGGAAATACACCTTATTTTATCCACTACAGTCAGTGGACTGAGGAAATACACCTTATTTTATCCACTACAGTCAATGGACTGAGGAAATACACCTTATTTTATCCACTACAGTCAGTGGACTGAGGAAATACACCTTATTTTATCCACTACAGTCAGTGGACTGAGGAAATACACCTTATTTTATCCACTACAGTCAGTGGACTGAGGAAATACACCTTATTTTATCCACTACAGTCAGTGGACTGAGGAAATACACCTTATTTTATCCACTACAGTCAGTGGACCGAGGAAATACACCTTATTTTATCCACTACAGTCAGTGGACCTAGGAAATACACCTTATTTTATCCACTACAGTCAGTGGACTGAGGAAATACACCTTATTTTATCCACTACAGTCAGTGGACTGAGGAAATACACCTTATTTTATCCACTACAGTCAATGGACTGAGGAAATACACCTTATTTTATCCACTACAGTCAGTGGACTGAGGAAATACACCTTATTTTATCCACTACAGTCAATGGACTGAGGAAATACACCTTATTTTATCCACTACAGTCAGTGGACTGAGGAAATACACCTTATTTTATCCATTACAGTCAGTGGACTGAGGAAATACACCTTATTTTATCCACTACAGTCAATGGACTGAGGAAATACACCTTATTTTATCCATTACAGTCAATGGATTGAGGAACTACACCTTATTTTATCCATTACAGTCAAAGAAGGAGGCATAAGGGGTTACATGAACTCCACTGGTAGATTAGGGAGGCAGGAGAAGGCAAAGCGAGGAAACCTCTGGGATTAAATAAAAATGGAAACAAATAGATATACATATCTTTATTTTTTATAAGTAAATCTTTAGTGTTGAATGTATTACATCTGCCCTCCACCCCCATTGCCTTCCCTACACATATACTTCTTTTACACAGGTGGGTGTAAGATGGTTGATAATCACTAAGGGATAGCAATTACAGTGATGGGTTTTGTGATCTCTGCTCTAGTGCATTACTTGCACCCTGAAGACTGGGGGGTGCGGGGGAGAGGAAATTACCCCAACATTCCAAAGATCTGTTTTTCTAGATGCAAAAAGACAATAGACAGATTCAGTTAAGGTAAAGATTGACCTTTGTCAGGGAAGATGCCTGCCTAGGACCTGACTACATGTCATGACTGGCTTTTATTTATTTACTAGGGGCCCAGTGCACAAAATTTGTGCACTGGGGGTGGGTGATCCCTCAGCCCAACCTGCCCCCTCACACATACTGGGAACCCTCAGGACATGTCCTACTAACCACTCACCCCAGCCTGCCCAAGGCCTGAAGCCTCTGGCAAGGCTTTAGGCCTTGGGCACCCAGCTATTGCCCTGCAATGGGGCCGATGGCTGGCTCCATCCCAGCCACATACCCCGCCCCCCGCCCCGGGTTTTCACCCTAGCCAGCGTGAGCTTAATAGCACGGGCCTCGGTCCCACGCCCAGCCCAGGCCTTCTCCCTGGCCAGCACATGCTGGTCTCCTCGACCTTGCCCCCCCACGGTCCTGGCTGCCAGACCCCACCCTCACGGCCCTTGCACCTTGATTCTGCTCCCCCAGCCCTGGCTGCCTCAGCTCCACCTCCCACTACCCTGCCTGCCTTGGCCCAACTCCCTCACTGCCGTGGCAGTCTCAGCCCCACCCCCCGACCCTGGCCATGAGCTTGTTGGCTCCAACCTCCTGGCCCCAGGCCACCTCGGCTCCGCCCTGCCCAGCTAAGTCCTCGTTGGCCCCACCCCCCACAGCCAGGTGGCCTCAGCCCTGCCCCCAGCTCCTGATTGGCTGGTAGGTGTGGCTTGTGGTGTAGCAAAGGTACGGTCAATTTGCATATTACTCTCTTATTAGATAGGATTATTTATTTATTTATAAAAATAATTATTTATTGTTAAAAGTAATGTCCCCACCCCTCCCCATTGACCCTGTCCTCTGTGATTCATCTCCAGCATGGTTGGCTTCTGATGGAATTTTCTGAATTTCCTCAGGGCAAGCAGAATGTGGGAGGAGGGGAGGGGATGTAGGAACAAAGAACTGCACACATGGGCCAGCACATGGTGGAATCCCTCAGTTGTCTGCTTCAGCTAGAGAAGGGAAAGTGGAGACTGCCAGAAAGGCCTCAGCCCAATATTTTAAATGCCCCTAGGCGACCTATTAGGAAACAGGTACCAAATAGTCCTCAGCCAATGAGGAGTCACAGGAGGGACTGAATCAATAGGCAGTGTTCCTGCCCTGTGTGTGATCCTGTATAATGGGCACCACTCTCGAGAGTGTTAGTCTCATGTTTGCCATGCTCCTGTTTCCCAGTCCGCCATTTGACATTTGGACAGGTGAGCCCTTCCTCACATACTAGTATAATATATTTTTATTGATATCAGAGAGGAAGGGAGAGGGAGAGCTAGAAACATCAATATTGAAAATCATTGATTAGCTGCCTCCTTCACACCCCTCCCCCCAACCCACACTGGGAATCAAGCCCAAAACCTGGGTATGTGCCCTGACCGGAAATAGAACGATGACCTGGTTCATAGGTCGATGCTTAGCAATTGGGCCCTAGCACCAGGGCTGTTATCCCTTTTTTTGCCTAAAATCAGACCTCCCCCACTCAACATCTTTCTTTTGTCTATTGTATTTCTATGTATCTACCATTTAAGCTGTTTGCTCTCTGGCTGGGAAAAGTTCAAACCATTTACTCCAAGTTTCCCTGGTTTAAGGAAGATAGAATTTTCTAGATGTTATTTTTTTAAAAGTGTGTGAGGTTTGTTTTTTTTTTTTCTTTAATTATTTCAGGGAGATTAAGGGAGTGTGGAATAAACAACTCATCTTTTCTGTCAAAGAACAGTTTAGACAGCTGCCATTTTGGACTGCGTGACTTTGCAGCCACCATGTTGGCCGCATGGCTTGCAGCTTCCTGGGGGCTGACATCTTAAAACAGCAAAGGTCAACCCTCCCTTTGAATTAGCCAATCACAAGAGACTGTGTGCCTGAGCTCCAATTAAGAGCAAAGGACAGGTCACGTGCATCAGGGATTATAAACCCAAGCAGTGCACGTGATTCCCTTCTACATAGAATTAAACATGTTTGCCTTGCTGCCTGGCTCCCGAGTATGTTTTGTAGTCTACCAGAACCCCTGACTTGGGGGGTTCGCCTTATTTCTAATAGGAGGGGGAGAGTTAGAAGCATTGATTAGAGAGAATTGCCTCCTGTACTCTCCTTACTGGGGATTGAGCCCAAAACCCAGGAACCAGCCACATCTTGGAGCTGATGCTCAACCAGCGGAGCCACACTGGCCCCTGCCAGAGATGGCCACAAACTGCTGTTTAACTATCGTCTCAGTTTCCCTCTTCCCCTTGTTCCAGCTGACTACTATCCTGTCAGTCCAAAATGAAAAGTCTTTCGAGGGAGAAGGAAGCAAAAGAAAATAAAGCGTTATTTTTAGACCAGGACCTCATCTTTAGGAGAGAAAGAAATGACCAGGGTTTTATCATGCAGGGCGTAGGGTGTTGGCCAGAAAATTTCAGACTGCCTAATTAAGATTGTGTTTCTGGGAGAGGCTGAAACAGCACTCACAGAGGTCTGGCATTAGGTCTAAGTTTAGTGTCACGGGATTGAGCTCAAGCAAGGCGACTTTGGGCCAGTGGTTTTTCTCTTTAACACTGCATTTATAATCTTGATAAATGCAATTGTCCACCACTGGACAGATTGACAGCTCTCCACCACCACCTCCACCGTGACCACCACTACCATCACCACCACAATCACCACCCCCACCATGACCACTATTGCCACCACAACCATCAACACCACCACAATCACCACCACCACTACCACCATCACTACCACCATCACCACCACCATCGCCACCACCATCACCACCACTACCACCATCACGACCATCGCCACC
>CM050521.1:1240000-1390000 GCA_027563665.1 Antrozous pallidus
CAACCACCACCACCATCACCACCACCACCATCACCACCACCATCACCTCCACCACCATCACCACCACCACCGCCACCACCATCACCACCACCACCACCGTCACCACCACCACCACCACCACCGTCACCACCACCACCACGGTCACCACCACCACCACCACCACCACCATCACCACCACCATCACCACCACCATCACCACCGTAACCACCACCACCAAAACCACCACACCATCATCACCACCACCATCACCACCATCATCACCACCACCATCACCACCGTAACCACCACCACCAAAACCACCACACCATCATCACCACCACCATCACCACCGTAACCACCACCACCAAAACCACCACACCATCATCACCACCACCATCACCACCATCATCACCACCACCATCACCACCATCATCACCACCACCATCACTACCACCATCACCACCGTAACCACCACCACCACCATCACCACCACCATCACCACCATCACCACCACCATCACCACCGTAACCACCACCATCATCACCACCACCATCACCACCACCACCATCACCATCACCACGATCACCATCACCACCCCCACCATCGCCATCACCACCATCACCATCACCATCAACACACCCACCCACCACCACCATCACCTCCACCACCATCACCACCACCACCATCACTACTACCATCACCATCACCATCTTCACCACCATCACCACCGCCACAACCACCACCACCATCACCATCACCAATACCATTATCACCATACCACCATCACCACCACCACCACCATCACCACCATCACAACCCCCACCACCACCATCACCACCATCACCACCACAATTACCATCACCATCACCATCACCACCAGCATCACCATCAGGACCACCACCATCATCACCATCACCATTACCTCCACCACCATCACCACCATCACCACCACCATTACCATCACCATCACCATCACCACCACTACCATCACTACCACCATCACCATCACCACCCCCACTACCATCTTCACCACCATCACCATCAACACATACACACACACAAAGATTGACAGCTGTCATTCAGGAAGGAACTTCACCTCGAGCGAGGCCATAAGAGGTGAGCAGAGGAAGCAGAGCAAGGACCCAGGTACAGAAGGTCACCAGGGTGGAAATCCCCCAGTGCCTAGCAACTGACAATGAATTACAGGTGGGTGGTCATCCCAGGGTGACTCCTCCTCCCCTAGCATATCGCTGGTTTTGCTGTTTGGATTGCCTAATGTTTCCTCCCTAAATAACATAGAGGCCTCTGTTGTATTTCAGCTCCAGGTCCAGAAAAGTACCAAAACCAGACCAGAGACCCCATGGTTGCTCTCAGGGACAGCAGAATAGAATAATGAATGACCCCTTCCCTTGGTGCAGCCCACCACTCAATCAATGGAGACCTCTGTGGGGAGCACCTATAGGGGTAAGCCTCAGACTGACCTGTGGCAGGGCCACAAACAAGTCCAACCCTGCAGGGCAGAGCCCTCTTACCATAATTAAGCCTGACTTTATAGTCCTCCCTAGTTCCTTCCTAGGTAGCTAATGGGCTGTGGGAAATGCAACAAGTGCTGCCAAAACAAGGTGAAACTCACAAGAACATTGTAACCATGTTGACCACTTCCTTCTTTTGATCTGACTATAAAATAAAGCTTGGGCTTGCAGGCTAGATCTTTCTGTGTCCACATCCAGTGATTTGCCGAGGCCCAGCTGTCTTCTCTTGTCTGTCTTCTTTAATCCTTCACCGCCCTTCCTCAGGTTCACCCTTGGCCATGCTGGCAAGGCACAGACCCCAACCCTGAAAGAATACACCTGAAAAACTGCTGAATACTCTACTGAGATATTCCTCCTGGGACCTTCCTTAAAGTCTCCACCTTCAAACCCTTTGGATGGAGGACCTAGAGTGCTCTCCCTCTGGGTGCAGCCATGCCTTTCCCTCCCCCTCCCTGCCCCACATTTTAACGTTAGCTTCCTCACTCCCGATCTCCGAGGGCTCTTCCTTTACTTCTATAATTTATTTCCTAAGCCATTTCTTTTGGGAATTACTTTTTCCACCTCCATGATTTACCCAATAAATGTTCACTTATAGTTTGGGTCTTGGCTCTGAATTCTTTGCTAGCCAGAACCCAAGTACCCAGGTTGAGGAACCCAGGTCCAGTGTGACCCATGTGCCATTCCAAACACTCCTACAACCTGAGATTCCTGGGCTACTGCATGGGCTTGGCAGGGTATGTGCATGTGTGCCTACAGGCCCCCTGGTATCACTTGCACATTTTGCTAGAAAGAAGCCTGCACCTTCTATCAGTTTCCAAAGGGGTGTGACATGAAGAGCACCTAGGGAAGCACCTACCATCAGCCTTCACAGCCAGCTTATCTGCATTTTACAAAGCATTCAGTCTCCTGGCTTCTCTGCTGTCCAGCCTCCCATTGCTCTCAGATGTGTCACTGCTGAGCTCCCCTTGTTGGGCTCCACACAGGACCAACCACCTGCCCACCTTTTTTTTTTTTTTTTTTTTTTGTTAATCTTCATCCAAGATACTTTCCTCCATTGATTTGTTCAGAGAGTGGGATGGGAGAGAGAGAAAGAGGTTATGAGAGAGACACATCAATTGGTTGCCTTCCACAATTGTCTGGACCAGGGCTGGGGATTCAACCTGAGACTCTGCGGTGCTCGGGCCATGCTCTAACTACTGGGACCACACAGGACCCTCCTGGTGAAGTCCTGCTGTTCCACTTGGAGTGATGGTCTTCTGAGCTAAAGCTTCCAGTAGCACCATCTGTGCAGACATGAATTTTAAAATAAATCCCTAATCTTATCTCAAAAAAAACTTGTGTGTCGTTCCATAGAGAGGCGCCTTAAATACCTTGGGTTTTTCCAGTGTCTACCTCTGCTTCCCAGGATCCCACTGCGTCTATTAGCACTGGCGCCTCGTTTTGTACTAGCTGGTTTTTCTTGTGGTACAATTCACCGCACAGACAGACGTTTCAATAAACCTTTTATTTTTTTTTCAGGGAGGAAGAAGTTACTTGTGGCTAGCTTACCACTTGCTATTTAAAATTCATGTGTCTGTGCTATCTGTATTTCAAGATTAGCTCACACTTGCTGTAGGGACTTATTTGAATGCAAAGTGTCACATGATAGTACTGTCAACACTGGAAGGGAAATAAAACTCCATCAACCTGCTGACCGATATGGTGACCGGTGACAGTGCCAAGCTGCATATATCTGATTGAAATTCCCATCTCTGCTGAAATTATCTTCAGTTTTATTGTGAGATGTCCATGCCGAAACCAGATACTATTATTCCTTCTTTTTGACCAGGCATTTACAAATTTAGAGAATTGATTAAAAAAATTTCTTGTGCTAAGTGGTCATCTGCTAAAACGACATAAGGTTCAAGAAACATGAAAATTATGCACAATATAAAACAATCTTTTTAAAAAAGTTATTTTCCAATTACAGTTGACATACAGTGTATCAGTTTCAGGTGGAAACACAATGAGCGACCTTTTGTTTTGAAGTAGGTTAGACTAGAACCAAGGCTGTGCAAGCGTCCCTGACGTAGGACCTGGGATCTGAAAGCCCTTGTCAGCTTCTGTCGAGTGCGGTGTCCGCTCAGAGGAGTGAGGATCAGCAGGTGGTTAGTTGAGAAGGTGGCTGCGAGCCAGGGCACAGGGCCCAGCCAAGCCAGCACTCAGGGTGCAGAGGCAGGACGCAGCAGCCCTTCATTTTCTAAGGGCCCTGGTTAGGTGCCGAGAGTGCTGTCACGCGGGACAGCAGACACCAGGTCCCTGAGCCGAACTCAGACCCGGCCTCTGTACTGTACCACCGCACTGACTTCCTGGGGCCTGGCGACAGCTTCCAGTCCCACCCCGCTTCCACGGGGTTAGGGTCACGGCTTCCATTCCCACTCTGGCTCCCTAGGGTCAAGGTTCATTCTTTAGCTCGGCCCCACCAGCGCATGCTGCGTGCAAGTGTCCCCTGTGGGACCGGTGGTGACGCAGGAGGCGCAGAGACTGCGGGACAAGCGCGTGGCGCCACCCTAACGTCCAGGTGTAGGACCCCGAGACCACAGGCCCTATATCGCACGCGTCCCCTGCGTTTCCGGGCGCCGTCATCATGCTCCGGGGGGCGGGACTAGGAGGAAAACAGCCCTCCGCGGCCGCAGCTCTGCCCAGCCGCCTAGAACCTTCGGGAAGGTTGGGGCGGGCGGGGCGCATGCGCGGCGTCAGGCCGGGCGGAAGTGGACGCGGTACGCCGCCGCCGCGTGACGCACTTCCTGTTTGTTGTTGGAGAAAGGAGAAAGGAAAGCGCGAGGAACCGCCGCCGTCACCAACCCCGCCGCTCAGAAGCCGAAGGGACCGAGCTGCCTCCCCGCCGCCTCTCTGCCGCCGGCTCCGCTTGCTGGTGAGGCCGCGCTGGGGACGGCGGCCCGGGGCCGGGACTAGGGTCGGGGCCAGGGTCGGGGCCGGGCGGGCCGGGGGCGGAAGTCCGGCGGGGACCGGTGTGAGGCCAGGGCCGGACGGCCGGGCACGGTTCGGATTCCAGACCGGTCTCGTCCAGTCTCGGGGTCCCGACCCGCGCCGGCGGTTAGGGGGGACTCGTGGGGGCGGTCGTCCGGGCTCCCGCCCCCGTCCGGCCGGCGCGGCCGCGTCCTCCCAGGAGCGGCCTAGGGTCTGCGGCGGGAGAGGCCGGCTTCTCCAACCTTTTTCTGGCCCTAGAAGGTAGACTCTCCTAAAGCGGGGTCGGGGTGCGTGTGTCCGTGGCGCACCGAGGGCGGGCGTGGCGAGGAGACGCTTCCAGAATTGTCTGGTTTCTGAAAAGTTTGTCCCTGAGCACAATGCCGGTTTCACTTCTCCAAACCCCAGCTTACGTAACTGAAGCTTGTACCATTTTTGCCCAAGTATGGGAAGGACGCAAGGGGTACAAATGGGACACTGTGTCGCCTGGAAATGATTCTCGGAGCCGGTTCTGGTGCAGGTCAGACAGGCCCCCCTCGTTACCCGCCCGCTGGCTTTACCGCCGGAAGGAAGCAGCTGGAAAGGTCACCCCCCCCCCCCAGGGGCTGCCCGGGGGCGAGGAGGCCGTCGTGCTCCCTGCGGTTTCAAAATTTGCATTTCAGCTGTGGTTTCTTAGGGAGATTTTGTGTCTAGGATCTTGTAAGCAGCTGATTGAAAAGTTAAATGACCAAAAGAGGGTATCAACGTAAGATACGTTCAAACTGTAGAGAATTTTTATGAGTTTACTTGAGCCAAACTGATGACAATTGCTGGAGCAAAAACCTCAACAGATTGAGAGGGCCTGCGGCGGGAAATGGCAGTGTTGCACTTATTTTTTATAGATTAAAATCAGAAGATATAATTGGGTTACTTGGAACCCATTGGTGATAGATTAGGAAGGTGGGAGAAAGCAAAGTGGGGAAACCATGGGATTGCATAAAAAATAAAATGATAACACTTTTTACCTAGGTGACTACGGGATAGTTAACAGTCAACAATTAACTGATTAAAATAGTAACAATGAGGGGATTTGTGGTCTATGCTCTGGTCCGTGCTTGCGCTTGGAGGGGACCGGATAAAAAGGGTATTAGGTATTGCAATGGCTTGTTTATCTGAAGTTTTTTTTAATCCTAGATGCAAAAAGACAGTATGGGCTGAGTAAAGGCGTTGTTCACTGGTTGAGCATCCACCTATAGGAACCAGGAAGTCACCATCCAATTCCGGTTGGGGCGGCTTTGGGGGGGAGGGGTGCAGGAGGCAGGCAGTGATTCTCATCATCGATATTTCTATCTCTCCACCCTTTTTCTCTGAAATCAATAAAGAAATGCTAAAAAAAATTAGGGAATAAGACTGCCCTAGGCCATGACTACTAACCAATAACTGCTTTTAAAAAGTCCCTGCAGTTAAAAAGTTAATTTCTCTTGAATTTGTAAGGCCTCCCCTGCTCCCCTGAAATTGTCAGGCTTAGTATGTAGCCTCAGTCCACAAGGGAAAGATAAACCATGATTTGAAATATATTTGGTGATTCTCCTTTAGGTGTGATCACAGTTCTTAACAAATAATTGTTAAGATAAAAGTTTAAGGAACCCCATGCTGTTCTCCCCCATCTACCTAGTTGACCCACCCCCAGGTTCTCTGGGAAGTTTCATTCAACTTGTTTCCAGTGAGATTTCGGCTGCTGTGGGGTTAGGGCTCTGTGCACTCTGAAAAGGTGAGTGCATGTTTATTTACAGCTGATGAGCTGCAGTTCTTTTGGATTATGCAGAACATGCATTTGGGGAGGTGTAGAAGGCAGGAAGTGGGAGGGCAAGGAATGGGCTGAGTGTGGAGCTGAAGATGAGAAAGTGGGGGATTCAGAGACTTTAAAAATGTTAAATGAGTTCAGTGTCGTCTTCAAAATGTCTGTTCTTTTGAATTTGAAAACTATTTGGGTGATATTTCTGGCTGCAGGACAGGGTGGGCAGTGTTGAGTAATAATCTGAACTAGGTAGGTTATAGTGAGGAAACTTGTCTGATACCTGTAGCTAAGAGTCATACAATAAATAGCTTTTCCTGTTTAAGCCATCCCATTTTAAAGTGGTAGAGCCAAAAATATTTTCTCTTGGATAGTTTCAAACCTACAATTGTACTGGTCACCAGTATCAACAGTTTTCTTTAAAAAAATATTTTATTGATTTTTTACAGAGTGGAAAGGAGAGAGATAGAAAGTCAGAAACATCGATGAGAGACATTGATTAGCTGCCTCTTGCATGCCCGATGTGCCCGCAGCCATGGTACATGCCCTTGCCGGAATCGAACCCGGGACCTGCTCTATCCGCTGAGCCAAACCGGTCTCGGCCCCAGTATCAACAGTTTTCTACCTAGCAAACTAAAAAACCAGGTTTGGTCTATGTGTGGGGTGTGTGTGTGTGTTTACAACTTCAGAGGGCAATTTAAAACTTGGCAGATATTTTAAATTCATTTTTTTCAGAGTAATCTTCATGTCACCTTAGTGGTGTGACTGGTTCCTTCCTTGGGGGTAAAGGTCAGCTGCTCTGGTGTCTGTGCTGAGCAGTAAGTGAGCAGGATCAGCCCTTGTAGGTTGATAATCTTAGGGTTTTACAAAAACCTTTTTGCCTTTTCACTTCTTAGGAAATTAATCTAGAATTTAGAGTGCTGGTGTGTTAAAAAAATTGGTTTGATTTTAAATTTGTCCAGGACACCACCTCGTGGTGCAAGGCAGGTAACTGCAGGGTTATTAGGGAACTAGGATGGAGTTAGTGACAAAATGGAACAAATTCTGTAGTTTCTCTTTGAATAGAATTTGGGAGAACTTCAAACTTGAAAAAAAGGGGCTACATAAGAAGAGCAAGTTGGCGAAAATAAGAACAATGCTAGAAATGGAAAGACAATTTTAAAGCTTAGTGATATTGCATAAGCCACGTAGCAAAAGTTTGATGCTTTTCTTGTTTTGATTATAAAGGGTTTTTCCAAACTGTTTTAAAAAATATCTTTATTCCTGAAAGTATTATATATGTTCCCTTTTCCCCCATTGACACCTTGCCTGCCTGCCCACCTGCCCCACCAATAACTTTGTATTTTTAGGGGGACTTAAAAAAAATCACAGCTGACCCCTTTGGTTTTCATAGCCTACCTAAGAAGTAAATTTAAAGAACCTTTTTAAGGAGTGGAAATTAACTTCTGAAAAATACAAGTAACATTTCTAAGGTTTACAGTATATGTCAAAGTAGAGAAGGTTCTGTCGTGTCATTTACCGTTGGTACCTTATTTCAGAAGCTTTATTTTACCTAGGCATAACATGGTTTTCTCACATTTTTTTTACCTTATATAAAATTTGTAAGAAATTTTTGTAAATGAAAAACAATGGCAATAGTTGCTTATGGCTGTGAGGCTGTAGAACTATTAGTATATCCAAATATTTCAGCTTTGTTAGGGTGCTGATAATCTTCAATTCTGTATGGGGCTGTTTCTTCTTTGTTTATTAATTTGTTTTGGTTTTTAGATTCCTCATATAAATGAAATCCTTTGGTGTTTTTTTCTCTCCCCACACACCCCCTTTTAATATTTTTAAAAAAGTTGATTTCAAAAAGGAAGGGAGAAGGAGGGACAGAAACATTAGTGATGAGAGAATCATTAACTGGCCGCCTCCCGCATGCCCTCATGTGCCCCTCACCAGCACCGAACCTGGGGTCCCACAGTCTGACGCTCACGAGGTCTGCTGAGCCAAACCACTAGGGCGCTTCTTAGCACAAAACACACTAACTAGGTCCTTACACGTCACATGGCAACGATTTCATTATGGCTGAGCGATTTTCCATGTACGTCTGCACTACTTGGATCCATTCATCTTTGGGTGGAAACCTAGATTGTCCAGTCTCAAGCTTGGTTGCAAGTGTCAGTTGTCTTTGGAAGAGTGATTTCCTCAAGGAAGAATGTGGTTTTGTGCCCTTTAAAATTCTTACCCTACCTTTCCCCCAGAGGCATTTAGAGTTTGCCTTTGTGTTTGTGTGCGGGTGCTGGGCAACCCTGTGCATTCCTCAGGGTAGGCCTTGATGATGTGTTCCTTGGTGCCTGTAGCATTGTCCCAGCCAGAGTGCTCAGAAAGTACTGGTTGTATTAGATCCTTCTACTTGCTGTGTTTGCATTCTGATTCCTGTTCTGCAGTTAATAGTGGGGTCCAGAGTTTAGGAAAATTGGAAAAATATACACATAGCATACAATTTAAGTTCACAAGTACTAGAGACAGTGTTTGCCAGGTCTGTGTTCTATTTTATTTTAATGAAAGGAGTCTTATAGGTGACGGTGGTTTTCATCTTGAGTCATAAAGGAAAAACTTGTGCATTTTAGGGATGCTCTAAGGGGGTATTAGGTTAAGGATAAAGTATTTAAGTGGGTGGTCTGTTTATCTCTCCCACCTGTGGACTTGTTCTAGGAAGTCGTCAGAAATGAAGGACACCTGGGAATCTGCTCCAGATTTGCCAGTTTCTTTCAAACTTCTTGTCTGCTTCCATTATAGTAGTATTGTAACCAGTTTGATGCCACAACACGAATTAAATACTTAAAAAATATTTTACTTAAAATTGCCTATTTTATGGGTTAATAGCAGTAATATGTATTTGATTAGCCATTTTTTAAGCTAAAGATAGGGACTGTGTCCAGTGGACATTACGACCTTTTGAATCAATATTTAAAACAAAGTGTAACCTGTGGGTGGGTAACGTGAAAGGCTTTTTGGAAGAAGGTTCTTTCCCCTGCTTCACCTCCAGTTTCAGATTGGAGTCTCACTGATTGGGAAGGAGTTAAGGAGTTGGTGTTGTTTTTGTAAGTTTTCTTTGATTCTAGAGGGAGAGATTTCAGAAAGGTCTTGAGGGTCAGTTTTGTTCAGGAACACCTCCTTTATGTGATTGACCGAGATAGAGTAGCAGAAGGCCTCAGGATGTGGAGGTGTCTGAGGAGTTCAGGGACTCTGCCTGTCTGCCCAGAGTGGTATATTAGTAACAATTGTGTTGGGCACACATTGTGTTTTTTTGTTTCATTAAGAACATGGAGGGGACAGACATGGGCACGGACACAACCACTGACTGTCCATCCAGGCTCAGTTGTCGAGCACCAACATGAACCTGGAGGTCATGGTTTGATTCCTGGTCAGGGTACAAGTCCAGGTTTGGGGCTTGATTCCCAGTGTGGGGCATGGAGGAGGCAGCCCCCTGATGATTCTCTCTCATTATTGTAGCTTCTACCTCTCCTCCTCCTCCTTTCTCTTTGAAATCAATAAAAATATATTAACATGGAGGCATGAAGGTAACCAAGGGGTTAGGGATTCTGTGCAGTGCTTTTCTAGCACCTCAGTGATAACACAGGAATAGAAGTTAATGATGGCGCTTTTGTTGGGGGATCTAGGCACCTTTTTTCCCCTCAGTGACCTAGACTTATTTTACACACAATTCTACTTTCAAGAACTCTATTGTTAAAGTATGTAAATGTGATAGCAATTTAATTCACCTGTAGAGAAGATATGCCAGCTGATAGAGTTCTGGGAGTCAGAACTTCTATGCCAGGCATTGATGTGATGGTCCACACCTGCTATAGTGCAGGCACCAGGAGGGAAGTGGGTGTGTGCACTCCAGCTTTCCCCTGATGGAGCGTCTTGGGTACTGTGTGTGCACCCTGGCCCATCATCGTATTTGTGACTAGAGGCACTGTGCAGGAAATTTGTGCATGGGTAGGGTGCCTAGGCCTGACCGGTGATCAGGACCCTTCCAGCTTCTGGCAGTCAGACAGGCCCTTCCTTCATTTCTAGCTGCCCCTAGTGGTCAGCGCACATCTAGTGAGTGATGAAACTTTGTTCTCCCCATTGAACTCCCCAGGGACAATTTGCACATTAGCCTTTTATAGATATAGATTAGAGGCCTGGTGCACAAAATTCGTGCACAGAGGGGATAGTCTCAGCCCAGTCTGCACCTTCTCCAATCTGGGATACCTCAAGAGTTGGGCCTAAATAGGCAGTCGGATATCCCTCTCACAATCCAGGAATGCTGGCTCCCAACCACTTGCCTGCCTGATTGCCCCTAACTGCTTCTGCCTGCCTGCCAGCCTGATCATCCCCTAACCACTCCTCTGCTAACCTGATTGATGTCTAACTGCTCCCCTGTCAGCCTGATTGCCCCTAATTGCCCTCCCCTGCTGGCCTGGTCACCCCTAACTGCCTTCCCCTGCTGGCCTGGTTGCTCCCAATTCCCCTCCCCTGCAGGCCTGGTTACCCCCAACTGCCCTTCCCTACTGGCCTGGTTGCCCCTAACTCCACTCCCCTGCCGGCCTGGTCACACATAACTGCCCTCCCCTGCAGGCCTGGTCTCCCCTAACTGCCTTTCCCTGCAGGCCTAGTTGCCCCTAACTACTATCCCCTGCTGGCTTGGTCTCTCCCAACTGCCTTCCCTTGCAGGCTTGGTCCCTCCCAACTGCTCTCCCCTGCTGGCCTGATCGCCCACAACAGCTCTCCCCTGCTGGCCATCCTGTGGTGGCCATTTTGTGCCCACATGGGCGTGGTCATCTTGTGTGTTGGAGTGACGGTCAATTTGCATATTACCCTTATTAGATAGGACTAGAGGCCCGGTGCATGAAATTCATGTAGGGAGGGGGGTATTGTCTCTTAGCCCAGCCTGCACCCTCACCTCTTGAGAGATGTCCGACTGCCAGGATCGGGCCTAAACGGGCAGTCAGACATCCCTCTCACAATCCAGGACTGCGGGTCCAAACTGCTCGCCTGCCTGCTTCCCTGATTGCCTTTAACCGCTTCTGCCTCCCAGCCTGATCACCTGCTAACTACTACCCTGCCAGCCTGATTGATGTCTAACTGCTCCCCTGCCAGCCTGTTTGCCCCCAACTTCCCTTCTCTGCCGGCCTGGTCACCCCTAACTGCCCTCCTGCAGGCTTGATTGCCCCCAACTGCCCTCCCTTGCAGGTCTGGTCCCTCCCAACTGCCCTCCTGCTGGCTTGATCGCCCACAACTGCCCTCCCTTGCAGGGCCTGGAACCTCCCACTGTCCTCCCCTGCTGGCCATCTTGTGGTGACCATCTTGTGTCCACATGGGGGCAGGATCTTTGGCCACATGGGGGGCAGCCCTCTTGTGTGTTGGAGTGATGGTCAATCTGCAAATTACTCTTTTATTAGATAGGGTAGAGGCTTGGTGCATGAGTGGGAGCCAGCTGGTTTGCCCTGAAGAGTGTCCCAGATCAGGGTGGGGGTTCCCTTGGGGTGAGGTGCGGCCTGGGCAAGGGGTCTGTGGAAGTTTGCATGACGGCCATTCCCCCCCAGCGACCCAAGTGAAGGCCCTGGTATCTGGGATTAATCTATGTCTACAATTGAAAGTTTGTAGCCTGGAGCAGAGCCGAGCCTTCTGCTAGCTCCAGGGTGGCAGCCATTTCTGTTTGAAACTTTGTAGCCTAGAGTCGAGTCTTAGGCCGGCAGTGCCAGGCTGAAAGCTTGGCTTCCTCTGTTGCCAGGGAAACCCAAGCCTCTGTTCTCTCCAGCTCAGTGGCTGCTGCCATTCCTGTATCTTTTATAATTGAAACTTTGTAGCATTGAGTGGAGGCCTAGGTAGGCAGAAAGCTTGGCTTCCTCTGTTGCCAGGGAAACCCAAGCCTTCCTCCTGCTCTCAGTGGTGGCAGCCATATTGGTTGGGGTTTATTTGCATAATCTCCTGATTGGCTGGTGGGCGTTGCTGTGGGTGTGACAAAGGTAGTCAAATTTGCATATTACTCTTTCTTTAAATTATTTTTTATTGATTTTTTGCATTATAATAGTAGTACATGTTTTCCTTTCCCCCTCCCCCTTATCCTCCCCCCAGCCTCCCCCAACCCCCAGCACATATCCCCAGCTTCCCCCCCTCCCCGCCCCAGTGTCTTTCATTCGTTGGTTATGTTCATATGCATGCATACAAGTCCTTCAGTTGATCTCCCCCGCATCTGCCTCCCATCCACCCAAGCCTCCCCCTGTAGCTTGACAGCCTGTTCAAGGCCATCCTGCCTCTATATCAGTCACTCTCCCCTGTTTCTTTTCTTCAAAAATATCTTGCCTCTGCATACTAGAAATAAATGTATAAGAACAAAAAGTGTTTCAGTCTCGGTTTCAATGTCCAACTTTTCTGAGTCCCAGTTTCAGTGTCAAATAATTCTTTATGTGTATAAGTCAGCAATGGTATCCAGATGGTGGACATATCGTGTCAATGCAAGATCCATCCTCTCTGGTTTGGTCCTGGGCTGCCTGCAGACATGCACAGCTGCTGACTGCTAGCATGGCAAGGTGTCGTCAGTGTCCCCCATCTCTGGACCATCCTCGTGACTGGAACAGATCCATCAGTTCCTCACCGTCGCAGGAACTCACATGGTCTTGGAGTTGTTCTCTGAAAACACACAAACACATTCTCGACCAAAAGTTAACAAAGGGATCCTCTATGCAAAATAGACTTGGGATTCTTTTTAATTTTTGCCTAAATGATTTTCCTTTGGCTTATTTTGACACCATTTGTGTTTTTTCATGGGTGTCCTGCAATTGTTTTTACAAATGGAATTTACTTTACTGGAGTAAGAATTTTCTAGATGTATTTTACTTACTCAATATTTTTTTTTTCCCTTACATGGTATTACCCCGCTGTCCCCTCCCCTTTTTTGATTAATGGGGACTTTTGGAAATTTTATATTGCAGTCTTGATAATTTTAAATTTTAATTTTTGCACACAAAGTGCTTTAGGTTCTTTGGATGTTAGGCAATTTTACAGTGAGATGAACTACTAATAGATTTTTTAGTTAATGTTTTAGGAAAAGCTTTTTGTCCAGTACACTATAATTTTCTTGAGTATTCACATATTTCACTTGGCCAATTTAAATTAATCTGAAAACTTGATTACTATTTTCCTGTCAATTTTAATACTCAAGCAGAAATCTTAGTTTACCCTGTGAATACTAGTGGAAAGGAATATTTGCAATTTTGAGTAGGTCCCGAGCATTCCTGGTAATAGACTGAATTTAGATATACAGCAGCTATTGCTGGCCGAGTCTCTGTCTGCCGCCTGGGTCCCCGTATGAGTTGTGTGTGGGAGGCGAAGCAGCCGTGGGGGTAGGAGACCTCCCTTAGGAGGGTTGAGAATTCAAACTCCTGCAAGGTTTGTGGATGAGGGTCTGTGCCCCACCTCTGTTGACCTTTTAGTTCTCTCCTGTTGGCCCCTCTGCGACTGTGCCTGTCTTAGGTTGTTCCTTCCCTGAGGAATCTTACCCGTCTCTGGCTAACCAGCCATCCTCCGGGGCCAAACAGGGTGATGTGAAGTTCAGTTCTGTCTCCTTTGTAGTCTATGCCCCCCTGTGGCCTCCACGTCCAGTACCTGCCTTGGGGTCCCCTCGCCTGCTGGCGGGGTCCCGGTACTGATCACATATCTCGGGGGACCCAGGTTTCTTCTCCAGAGAGGGCCCAGCTCACACCATTGGTCGAGATACAGATCCATGGTGCCAGCTGCCCAAAGGCTTCAGCCACAGCTGGAACTGAAAACTCTGGCATCAGCTGTGTGTATTTGGATAGTAACAAGAAGGTCCCTCTTGGCAGAAAAGGCAAGAAGGGCCAATATAGAATGCTCGGATGCCTTCCCAGTGCCTTAATTTCTTCTGAAAGGGATTAATTTCTTTCCTATCCTTTTTTAAGTTGCTGCCCAACATTCAAAGAATTAGTTTGTAAGTTTATTTGGGATAATTGTATAATATGCTGTTGTCAAATATCAAATATTATAATGACATTGTAGAATAATATCATGTAAGGGTATTATGGTGTCATGGGAGGTTAAGCAGGGCCTAGCCTAAGGACTGGTCTTCATAGGATATGACAAGCTCTAGGCCATGTCAATTCAATGTCAGACTAGCTGCCATTTTAAGATAATTTTATATAAACTTTGTCAGGGGTGTAAAAACACAAATCACTTACCTCAGTTCAAGAGTTCAAGTATATTGACTTTTCCACTTACTCCCACCACCTGCCACTTACCCTGAGGTTTGACATTCTGATAGACTTTTCTCAGTCTCTGGATCCATTCTTGTTCATCAGTCTATGTCATTGATTGTATTCCTCAAATGAGTGAGATCAGGTGATATTTGTCTTTCTCTGCCTGGCTAATTTCACTTAGCATAATGCTCTCTAATTCCGTCCATGTTGTTACAAATGGTAGGAGCTCTTTCATTTTTACCGCAGCGTAGTATTCCATTGTGTAAATGTACCATAGTTTTTTAATCCATTCATCTGCTGATGGGCACTTAGGCTGTTTCCAAATCTTAGCTATGGTAAATTGTGCTGCTATGAACATAGGGGTACATATATCCTTTCTAATTCGCCTTTCTAGTTTCTTGGGGTATATTCCTAGAAGTGGGATCACTGGGTCGAATGGGAGCTCCATTTTTAGTTTTTTGAGGAAACTCCATACTGTTCTCCACAGTGGCTGAACTAGTCTACAATCCCACCAGCAGTGCACGAGAGTTCCTTTTTCTCCGCATCCTCACCAGCACTTGTCATTTGTTGATTTGTTGATGTAAGCCATTCTGACCAGTGTGAGATGGTACTGCATAGTCATTTTGATTTGCATCTCTCGGATAATTAGTGACTTTGAGCAAGTTTTCATATGTCTCTGGGCCTTCCTTTTGTCTTCTTTTGTGAAGATTCTATTTAGGTCTGTTGCCCATTTTTTTATTGGATCATTTGTCCTCCTTTTATTGAGTTGAGTGAGTTTCCTGTAGATGCTTGAGATTAAACCTTTATCACTGATAACATTTGCAAATATGTTCTCCCATACAGTGGGTTTTCTTGTTGTTTTGTTGATGGTTTCTTTAGCTGTGCAAAAGCTTTTGATTTTGATGTAGTCCCATTTGTTTATTTTCTCTTTAGCTTCCATTGCCCTAGGAGCAGTATCATCAAAGAAGTTCTTTTGGCATATGTCTAAGATTTTTCTTCCTGTAGATTCCTCTAATATTTTTATGGTTTCCGTCTTATGTTTAAGTCCTGTATCCATTTTGAGTTTATTTTTGTGTATGGTGTAAGTTGGTGCTCTAGTTTCATTTTTTTGCATGTATCTGTCCAATTTTCCCAACACCATTTATTGAAGAGTCTGTCTTGACTCCATTTTATGTTCATGCCTCCTTTGTCAAATATTAGTTGAGCATAGTGGTTTGGGTTGATTTGCATATTACTCTTATTAGAAGGACTAGGGGCCTGGTGCATGAAATTCATGCACTGGGGGTGGGTGGTCCCTCAGGCCAACCTGCCCCCTCTCACATACTGGCAGCCCTTAGGGGATGTCCAACTGATGGCTCACCCCCAGCCATCTCCATGCTCAGCTCAGCCCCAGCTATCTGTGACCACCCGGCCCCAGGGACTGGGTGCTCACCGCCACTTATGCTCACAGTGCCCCGGTGGCTGGGGTGCTCCCTGCCACTGCCCCTGCCCAGCCACTTCTGCGCTCAGCTTTGGGGGGCTGGGCACTCGCCGCTGCTGCTTCGTCTCCACCCCCGGGCCCCTCCTGTTGGCCCCGCCCCCTGTCCTGATTGGCTGGTAGCTTGGTGGAGGTACGGTCAATTTGCATGTTACTCTTTTATTCTATAGGATTAGAAGGATACCTGTTTGGAGAATGCCAGTGTTGAATGGGCACCTGTGGACCCTAGGACAGTGGTTGGCAAACTCATTTGTTAACAGCCAAGTATCAACAGTACAATGATTGAAAATTTCTTTTGAGAGCCCAATTTTTTGAACTTAAAACTTCTAACACCACTTCTTCAAGATAGACTTGCCCAAGCTGCGGTATTTTGTGGAAGAGCTACACTCAAGGGGCCAAAGAGCCGCATGTTCCTCGAGATGCACAGTTTGCCGAGGAGTTGTTGTTGAGTAGCAGATTGGGAAGAGAAGTGCTTCCTACTTGTGGGGTCAGTGCTGCTATGAGGACAGACTTCTCTGCTCCAGCAGTCTGAGGCTGAAGTAGAACTCAAGGAGAAACCAGTCATGCTCATTGTGGGGATGGTGAATGGCTGCGGGCATCTTGAGGGGAGACTAGGGTTTGTAGAATCTAGCAATTACTGATGTGTAGTCACATTTTACTGCTTTGCTAATTGGGCTTGGTTACTGAAAATTCATCTTGTTTAGTGGACGAGAGGCTGTGATTTGCTTTCCAGGGGATTGCAAAGTGCTTGTTTCAGATGCAGATGCATAGGCTTTCATGCTACTGGGTAAAACCCTTTTTTCAAATGGGCCTAGGAACCCTCCTTTACACAAGTTCATGTACATTACTAATCAGTAGACCACCGTTTAGGTTGTGCTTGGTAGGTTGTGCTTGTACAGGCTCCTGTGTTCTTGGAGCCCAGGCTCACAGCAGATTGTGGGCCTGCTCTGTGCTGGCTCTGAGCCCTTTCAGAGCCCCTTTGAGGCCTGAGTTACTCTTAGTAATGTCGGTAGAAGCAGTATATTGACTTAACACTCTTCCCGGCCCTGACAACATAGGACATCCAGTGGGCATTCCCATGACCCACTGGATGTTAACGCTTGGCTTCTACTGGTCCCAGCAGAGCTGTTGCAAGGTTTGGTTAAAATGTTTTTTAGAAAGGCCAACAGCTAGATTGAAAATGGACTACAACCAACAAGCAGTTTGCAGGAAGCACTTGAACATGAGGAATTGCAGGACAGTCAGATCAGGCCCTCGTCAGTAATGGTTTCTGAGGGCCAGGAATTTCAGGCTACCAGTACTGGCCAGAATGGGAATTAGTGGAATTTCTAGACTGCAGGTAGGCAGTCTTGTTTAAAAAATTCATGTGTACATTTTAAAAAGTTGATTTTTGGAGAGAGGGAGATGGTGAGGAGAGAAATATGAATGTGAGCAGAACATCCTGCATATCTCCTACCAGGAATTGAACTCGAATGTGCCCTGACTGACCTGGTAATGGAACCAGCAACCTTTGGGTGCATGAGATGATGCCCAACCAAGTGAGCCAGGGCTATGTTTACATTTTTTGATGCATAAATTTCTACAGCTTACCTATAGTGATGAGAGGGCAGCTTGCACTGGAGCGCCTGGGCCTGTCTGTCTGGGCTCCTTACTCCTCACTGCTGTAATGCTAGACTGGATATCATGCACCTGGAATTTAGGGTTCCTGTTTCTCCAGGGAGAAAGGAGGACAGACAGCAGTGTCCACTCAGTGCTCAGGACATGTCGACATAGTAAGGGCTCAAGTATTAGCCATGTCAGGACACAAACATTCACTATGCCCTCTGCCCCAGGGAATATTTGCCATTTTATTTTATTTATTTATTTTATTTTAAATATATTTTATTGATTTTTTACAGAGCGGAAGGGAGAGGGATAGAAAGTCAGAAACATCGATGAGAGAGAGACATCGATCAGCTGCCTCTTGCACGCCCCCTACTGGGGATGTGCCCGCAGCCAAGGTACATGCCCTTGCCGGAATCGAACCCGGGACCCTTCAGTCCGCAGTCCGACGCTCTATCCACTGAGCCAAACCGGTCTCGGTGGAATATTTGCCATTTTAAAGGGGGAAATTTTGGTCTTTATTTTTTTCTAAAATTACCTTGCTAATTCCTAAGCCATTCAAGGGCTTCTGCAGTGTAGTTGGTTGTGTTGGTCTAGTACCTACTTTCCAGTCCCCAATGATCTTGTCTCCACTCACATTTTTTTGTTGTTGTTCTTGCGTATATATATTTATTTTTTATTTTGATAACTTAATCTTACAATCTTTGTTTTTCTATTTAGGTACACTTGACATACAACAGTGGAGGTGCACAGGATGTTGGTTGATACATTTGTATGCCACAGCATGATTACAAGAGTTCAGCTAACACCTTTAATGTCACACAGTTATATTTTTGTTTCATGTTATTTATTTACCAAAGTCAGCTTTTCCTGCTCTACCAAAAATTGAAAAAAATAAGCAATACTAACTTAAATGACTCCAGTTAAGTTCATTATTTTACTGATTCAAGTTTTGTAGTATCCTTATGACTGAATAGCAAACATGGACAGAATGACGTTAAAAGCACGTTTCAGGTAGTGACCGAAGAATTGACCCCCAGGCCAGAGATAGTGATGGCTTCCGTAGAAGTCCTGAGAGAGAATTAATTGACTAATGGAGTGAAAAGGTTAAGGTGATAGACAGCAAGAACAGATCAACCTGTGAATATTCATTAATTTGCTAACACCTTCCAAAGAGGAAAACCTTTGGAAGACTTAGGCCCTATAAACCCCTTGTGCACCACTGTTAAAGTCACTGAGTACAGCACATACTTAAATGGCCATTGATGCACAGATGGGCTTTTAAAAAATACATTTTTATTGATTTCAAAGAGGAAGGGAGAGAGAGAGAGCGAGAAAAACAATGAGAATCATTGATCAGCTGCCTCCTGCATACCCCACACTGGAGATGGAGCCCACACCCCCGGCAGGTAATAACGATAACAAATATGGGAGTAATTAACCCAACTATGCAATCTTCACTGACCTGGAATTGAACTGTGACCTTGTGGTTCATAGGTTGATGCTCAACCACTGAACCACACCCCATGGGCTAAAAACATTTTAAAAACTACAGTGTCATGTGTGATGAGTATGACTATTACAGTGGAGGCATGTGTAAGATACATGCTGTATCTTACACCTAAGGAAAGGTACATGGTGTTTGGGGAGGCATTCCAGGCAAGATGAGCATTGCCTTGTATGGAGTCCGCAGGTGGTGGAATCCTTTTACACAGCAAGGAAGGTATGGCAGGAGTAGGGTGTTGATTCTCTGCAGAAGAGTCTGTCACTGGAAGTTACCATGTGTACACTAAGGGAGTTTATTTTTTTATTTATTTATAAAAAATATATATTTTATTGATTTTTTTTTTACATAGAGGAAGGGAGAGGGATAGAAAGAAACATCGATGGGAGAGAAACATCGATCAGCTGTCTCTTGCACACTCCCTACCAGGATTGTGCCCGCAGCCAAGGTACATGCCCTTGACCGGAATGGAACCTGGGACCTTCCAATCCACAGGCTGATGCTCTATCCACTGAGCCAAACCGGTTTCGGCAAGGGAGTTTATTTTAATAATTCCACATTGTTGCAATAAAAATAATTAGCATTAGTAATATGTGACTTTTGTGGGTCTTACAGAGGAAGAATTAGACTAGAAATTGGCAAAACCTACCTACTAAACTAGGGAATTGTTGATGGGTTTGAATAATTGACTTGCCTAATGTGTGGTGAGAGTTGTTTGGCAGTGGTGTGCCTGACAGATGTGAATCTAAACCAGGAAAGTGCTGATTAACAGGTTATGGAGGTTGTGGGGAAGGGCAGATCTTAGGCATGCCTAGGTTTCTGATGTGGTCAGCTGCATGAGTTGGGGTGATGTGGATGTCACACAGAGTATAGGAGATCCTGGTGGGGTGTGTCTAGCACAGGAGCTATGGTTAGGCATTATTGGCAAAGGAAGTGAAGATTGCATAGTTGGGTTAATTACTCCCATATTTGTTATTGTTATTACCTGTCTCCCTTGTTCTTTGCTGTTTTTGCCTTACACCTTTTTTCTGCCTTTTGGCCTTTAATTGGACATTTTATATGATTATATTTTTTGTCCTTAGTATTTTTGTTAAACAGGCAGAGACCGTACAGGTATCAGTAAGGTGACCACCACAGTAAAGGGAGCGTAATTTTTTTTGCTGGTGGAGAGTAGTCTTGCTTTTAGCTTACAAAAAAAACACACCTTTGAAGTGCAGTGACATGAAACAGCACGATGAAATGGGCTTCTTAAACTATGTGGTTGTCAGTTTGCACCAATGGAGGGTACATGGACGGAACATTAGCTTCCTTCAATGTATCTTCTAAAAGCAGATATTCCTAATTCCCGATTCCCGCCAGTCATTGTCATTCATTTCACTTACAAGCATATGGACGCACACAAGCCTGTATAATCGAATAATTGTTATTTGCATGAACTGTTAACCTGTTGGTCAATTAGGGATAAAAAAAGATTTCACTTTTTTGTTATCCTCAACTGAGGGTATTTTTTCCATTGCTTTGTAGAGAGAGTGGAAGGAAGGAGGAGGGAAGGAGGGAAGGATGGAAGGAGGGAGGGGGAGGGTCAGACAGACATCAGTTTGAGAGACTGGTTGCTTCTCCTATAAACCCTGACCAGGAGTGAGGAGCAAACCCGCAATCTAGGTATGTGCCCTTGACCCAGGAATCAAAACCGAGACCCTTCGATGCTAAGGCCAATGCTGCAGCCACTAAGAAGCACTGGACAGGTTGAAAGAGATGTTATTTTCATTCATTTATTCTTTTTAAAACAATATATTTATTGATTTCAGAGAATAAGGGAGAGGGAGAGAAAGATAGAAACATCAGCTGCCTCCTGCCCCACATGGGTCTGAGCTCACAACCTGGGCATGTGCCCTGACTAGGAATCAAATGGGGCCTCTTGGTTCATAAGGCGACAATCACTGAGACACACCCTCAGGACTTAATGTCTTTTTGACATGGCTGTACTTGTTTGTTTTGACTTATTTTTAATTTTGAAATATCTTAGATTTACAGAGGAGTTGTAAGGATGGTACAGGGTTTTCCTGGGTGCCTTCACCCAGCTTTCCTTAACCAGCTTATGTGAGAAATTAGTATTGCTACTGGACTGTTGACTACATACTATTCACATCCCATCAAGTGTTCATTAATGACTTTTTCCTGCTCCAGGAGCCAGATGGCATTTAGTGGTCTATTCTTAGTCACCTCCATGCTGGTACACTTCCTCAGTCATTCCTGTGTCTCTTGACCAGGCCTGTAATTTTTGCAGCTTTCCTTTCTTGCCTGACCCATGTCCTAGGCTCTTGTATTTCTTCTGTCCCAGGTGTACATGAGCAGGACAGTTAATTTCATTTTCTCTACCATCTCCCAGTCAAAGGGAGAGACATTCAGGTGCACACTGTCTGTAGTGTGAGCACCGGAGTCCTGGACTCAGGACAGCTGGTTTGTTCAGTGCTGTGGGTGATGCATCTGCTTATCAGTGATCAGCTCACCTCCACTGAGAGGGGAGGGTGTGCTTGAGTCAGCTAGTACCTGCAGAGTGTGAGGGTAGCGACGCTGGTGCCATTGAAGATGAAGAAAAGGGATGGTGTTTGAGATAGTTTGCTGGACACTAGACAAAGCTTGATTAATTCACTTTGTATATGAGGGTGTAGTGATGGTGATGCTGGTGATACTTCTGGTCATACAGCTTGGAAGCTCAAGGTAGAATTTACTAGATAATGACCAGATAGGACCTGTTGGGGGGCTGTCGACAGTTAGATTTGGTCATGTTCTATTTGAGATGTCTTGTCAGACATCCAGATGGCTAAGTCAAGTAACTATCTGTCTATTAACGTGATGTGCCTAAGAGAGACCTAGGATTGGACATAACAATTTGAGAACCATTGCTAAATATATGCTATTTAAATAATGGGAGTGCCTGAGCTTTCCCAGCAGGTCTTTTTGAGGGAAGCGAGCTGGCAGGAAAGGCAGACCAGAGACTGCCTTCACCAGAAAGCCCACTGTGCTCATGGCTTTGGGGAAACACACAGTACAAGGCCCGAAAATGTTTCTTGGATGCTAATGGGAGAGGCTGGCTCTTCACTTTAAATAAGAGGATGCTTCGGGTGTTGGGTGAGAGCTATCCAGGGTTAGATAAGGGAGTAGAAAAGGGTCAGCATTGGCAAAATGGGTAGCAGAGTGCGATTTTAGACTGTTCACCAATCGGCCTCACTCAGTTCACTTGAATTTTCTTCATGGGGTGGTCTTCCTTTAGACAGAAGAAAAGGACCAGCCTCGGAGGAATGCCTGTGTCCATTTGACCATGTTCACAGGATTCCCCGGGGGCAGAAGTCTCCCAGGGGCAGGAATCTCCCAGGGGGATGGTAGGTGATTGAGGAATCACGTATTCACCACCTGGTAGGCAAGGCTTTCTGAGTTGTACCCATCTTCCCACGGCTGTACCAACTGCCTTGATCTGGCTGTCACAAAACCATAATCATTTGCACAAACATCTTATTGAAGATATAAGGCGAGCCATTGGGACTTTGAGAACCTGGGTCAGGGCTTTGAAATGGTAGCAAAAATACCTAAGCATGGCTCTGACACACCAGATGACCTCTGAAGTGGGAGCTTGTGCAGAGGTCTCTATCCTGTTGTGACAGTGGACTGGCATCATTTCCTGTCTGTCACTGCTAAGACTGCCTGCAGACCAGCAACAATAGCTTCCAGTGAATGTAGTCTTTTGAGTAGAGCTGAAGGGATGCTGGTTTTCTGCTGCTTTCTGGCTGCTGCTGCACTATTGTGGCTGATGGCCATGTTTTTAATGCCTGAAGATTTCAGGTTGCTGTTCCTCTGGTCATAAGAACGGCTACCTCTTCTGTGGGTAGTGTTTCTAGGTTGAACTTAATGTTCTCACTGCTGACCACTGTGCTTTGAATGGTGTAACTACCAGTGAGAAAAACTTTTATAATAGTTGGCTCGCTCCAATATTGTTTAACTTACTGCATTTAAAAGTTTCCCTAATATCTTATGTTGAACATACTTAAAAAGTGGAAAAAACTGCAGTGAACAACCTTGGAGCCAGACATGCCTTCCACTAACTGTTGTGCCACATTTGGTGTGTGCCTCTCAGCTAGTTGGACTTGAATGCCAGGTTGGAGGAATTACAAGAAAATAGTAACCATATCGTCTTCTCCCCCTAATTTGTAATAAAAAAATAATTTTTTTTTTATTTCAGAAAGGGAGAGGGAAAGACAGGAACATTAATAAAGAGAGAGAATCATCGATCAGGGCCTGCAACCCAGGCGTATGTCCTAATTGGGAACTTAACTGTGACTTCCTGGTTCACAGGTCATGCTGCCTGGGCTAATTGGTAATTTAAAAGACATTGTGGACTCTATTTGAGAAATATGTATTTTACTATTCTATTTTTAAAAATGTATTTTTGTTGATTTCAGAGAGGGAGGGAGAGGGAGAGGGAGAGGGAGAAACATCTGTGATGAGAGCGAACCCTGGATTAGCTACCTCCAGCACACCCCCTCCTGGGGATCGAGCCTGCAACCCGGGCATGTGGCCTTGACCAGAATCAGACCTGGGACTCTTCAATTCGCAGACCGATGGCCACTGGTCGGTAAACTGCGGCTCGCAAGCCACATGCGGCTCTTTGGCCCCTTGAGTGTGGCTCTTCCACAAAATACCGCATGTGAGTGCTCACGTACAGTGCGATTGAAACTTAATGGCCCATGCCAGAAGTCTGTTTTCGGCTCTCAAAAGAAATTTCAGTCGTTGTCCTGTTGATAATTGGCTCTGTTGACTAATGAGTTGGCTGACCACTGCTCTATCCATTGAGCCAGACCAGCGAGGGCCATATTTCAGTAATCTAAAGTGGCAAATCTGTAGTCTGTTCTGTTACTGAGTTTCTTAACCATTTAATATTTGGAACTTTCATTGGTGTATTTGAGGTTATACATTCTTTTATGAATTTCACATTAGTTGTTCACACTGATTGGCCCTTAATCAAAGATGGCCCCCCTTTCCCTCCCAGGATGTGGGGAGGCCAAGGTGTGTGGTTCCATGCTGTGGATCCTCTGGGTGAGGCACTCCTTTTTTTTGGTGGCCCCAATGTGCTGCCCAGTGCCTGACATGGGAAGCAAATAAGGGATGAGGCAACAAGCTTTGGAGGTGAGAAAGCAGGATGCTCGCCAGGGGCCTATCAGTTGCTGCTGCTCAGGTGGGCACCACGTCTCTGGCAAGTTACCTGTTTCATTTCGTTTAAGTTGGCGATTTTCAACTGGTGTGCTGCAAAAATGTTTAGAAATGCAATACCAGCCTATGTAGTTAGGGGCACTGACCTCTTTTTCCTTAGATTATTAAATCAAAACATGGCCAGCAGCCAACACTGTAGCCATCCAGTGTGAATGAATTAAAATTATACCTATTTAGCACATCCCCAGTTGGAGGTGTGCAAGAGGCAGCTGATCGATGTTTCTCTCCCATCGATGTTTCTGACTTTCTATCCCTCTCCCTTCCTCTCTGTGGTTGGCTAAATATGTTTTGGTATGCTGCAGAACTTTAGTAATTAGTTTATGTGCCGTGAGGTAAAAAAGTTGGGAAATCGCTGTTCCCTGCTGTGATGTCACTGACCTTGGATTTCTAATAGCAGGACTCTTTCCAACAGCCTGTAAAACATGGTGGATTACTATGAAGTTCTAGGTGTGCAGAGACATGCCTCCGCCGAGGACATTAAAAAGGCGTAAGTAATTGTCTTTCTGAAATCATCTGTTCTGTTGGACAGTATAACTGTGTTGCCTATAAAAAACAGCATTCAGTATAGTATAACAGTCATTGTTTGCAGGCCCAGATTGGGGGTGGGGTAGGAGGAAGAGATTAGGTCGCATGGTTTGCTCTGTTTTTTCCCTTGGGGCAGTGGATTCTGTTTCTGCTGGAAGTGGGTCAGAAACTTTCTGAGGATGTGAGATAATCCCAGAGGGCCTGGCATTGAACTTTGAAATGGAGTTGACTTGACACTTGGGGAGTGTGGTCCCACAAGCATCCTGTAGGGTCATCTGAAAATCCCCATTATTGGGAGACTGCAGCCAGCACCTCTGTGACTTGGATCTAATTGGTTAATTAGGTGTTTTGTTGTTGTTTTTGATATTTTTTGGTGAGCTAATTTGAGCCAAATTGAAGATAATTGTTGGGAAGCGAAATTTTAAGGGATTGGGAAAAATGCTCCTAATTTTTTTTGAGAGAGAGGTAAACATTGATTTGTTGTTCTACTTGCTACTTGTATGTGCCCTGAGGAACCCAAAACCTTGGCGTGTCAGGCTGATGCTCTATAAACAACTGAGCCCCTGGCCAGGGCATCATTAGGTGTTAACATAAAACGTTCAGTTGCCTGTGAGCATGGGATGTCAGGGTCCCAGGGTGACTGAGATACAAATTTAGAAAATGCTAGTACTTTTAAAAAGGAACAAGATGTTCCCATTTTGTGTTGTGCAATTGAATGGCAAATATTGACACACTTAATTTAGCTTTATTTATTTTAATATATTTTTATTGATTTCAGAGAGGAAAGGAGGAGAGAGAATCATTGGTCAGCTGCCTCCTGCACGCCCCCTACTGGAAATTGAGCATGCAACGTGACGTGCCCTTGACTGGAATTAACCCAGGACTCCTCAGTCTACAGGCTGACGCTCTATCCACTGAGCAAACTGGCTAGGGCTAGCCTCATTTATTTTTAATGAAGAAAATTGCAGCCATGGGTGGCTTATGTTCTTAGAACAGTCCATTCTGTGGACTCATCCTCATTCAAGTGAGATGATTGGGAAGACTATGAGGCTTACAGGTGTGTGGCTGTCCTCCCCCTGAGAAAATCCCAAGTACTGTGTGTGCTCACAGGCCCTCCTCGTGGTGGCCCCCTTCGTGGTGGCCCCCGCCCTGCTCCTCAAGCCCAGGTGGGGAAGCCTGAATTCATGAGTGGAAACGACATTGTACACTCCGTAGGCCTTGACTTGACATGCAGTCGAATCCACCTGCTTGGGTGCATTTTCTCATTCTTGCATGGCTTGACTCGGCTCTTATTTCCAGTTTTCTGAGTGCGCTCATTTTTTTATGGAGGTCTGAAGCCCCTTAAAGGGTTGGGTCTGCTTCTCCATGATTAGATCCACACGTTCTGAGAATAAAGCCTCATGTTAATAACTTGCCACATGTTAAGAGGATTACCAGGTTCTTGTTCTAAACTTAGATTTTAAAGGTCACACTCCCCCCCCCCCCATGTACTTGTACTAAGCATATGCTACTTACATTTAGCTAGTGTTAGACAGGATTTGTTTTGTTAATCCTTATGCAAGGATATTTTCCCATTGATTTTTAGAGTGGAGAGGGAGAAAGAAAGGGAAGCATCCATGTGAGGGAAACACATTGATTGGTTGCCTCCCACACATGCCCTGACTAGGCCAGGGATCAATCAACCTGCAATCCAGGTACATGCCCTTGATTGCAATTAAACCCTTGACCTTTCCATCTGCAGTCTGATGTGCTCTAACCATGGGCAACACTTGCCATGGCAGGATATTTTAAAATCTAAAAAGCATGTGATTTTCATGTTACTTGAACCTTTGGAACTGTATGACCTTGGCCATAGACTTGCCTCCAGAATGGGATGGCTTTGAGGAAGACATGGACTACAGTTAGATGACTGCTATGGCTGAGACAGCTTCCCTGTGAGGAACAAGAGTGTGAGGGCAGGAGGACAGTCGTGCGGCAGCCTTTTTTAGTGCTCAGTGAGCAGGGCCGTCTCGGCCTCACGTCTGAGCCCGTGCTTTGCACACTTTGTCCTAGCAAGTTAACACTTTTCTACTGATAGAGATCGGTGTGTATTACGATCCTTGGATTTTGGAGCTACTTAATTTGGTTCTGAATGAAAAAGGGAGTTTGTAGCTCTGAAGCCATTTTTGTGTCTCATTCTGTTTCAGAGCCTATTGGAATTTTGGACTTTGGTTGTGATCAATACCTTTTTACTCTTTTGAAGGTATCGGAAACTGGCATTGAAGTGGCACCCAGATAAAAATCCTGAGAATAAAGAAGAAGCAGAGAGGAAATTCAAACAAGTAGCTGAGGCATATGAGGTGCTCTCTGATGGTAAGTGACCCCAGGATGAGACCTCATTGGGCAGTGGGTGCCCGATAAGACAACTTTCGAATTTCCTCATAAGGTTAGACCCCAATCGGTGGAGAGCATAGGTATTGAGTGCTAATGGAAGTCAGGTCCATTCGCCTAGTTTCATGAGTCATGCTAAAGCTTAGCTGCTAACAAATCCAATCCACCATTCTTGGTAAAGAGGAGATGTGTCTGGGTTCTGGGGTAGTGGAACTCTATAAGGAATCCGGAAAACCACTGGTCAGTCTTGCCAGGAAGAAATACTAGATAACCTAGTATGAGTCAAGGTGCAGACATTTGAAAGGGTAGAAGCTGATTCATCGAACATGGCGTGGATGCCTGTTCCACATGTCTGCATAGGAAAGGGTCACTAATTTTTTTAAATTAAATACGAGAGGGGGGGTCCCTCAGCCTCGCCTGCCCCCACTCACAGTCCGGGAGCCATCGGGCGGAAGGCGAACTGGCAATCAGGAGATGGTGATGTCCCATCACACCTCTGCTTGCCTGTGCCTCAGGATGGCTCTGGGCAGCTGGACAGCCCACATCTGAGGCATGCCTGCACTTGGGGCATCAACTGGGCAGTTGCCATCCAAGGCTTACCTGCACCTCGGGCTGGCCCTGGGGGGCTGAGGGGACTGGGGGACTATGGAGGTAGGTGCACAGAGTGGCCAGGCCGGCCTTGCAGTGCACCTTCTGCCTCAGTGGGGCTGAGGGAACTGGCCACCACCATCTTGGGGCTGTGGGCATTGCCATCTTTGAGGGTGTGACAGTCAATTAGCATATTCCCTCCTATTGGCTGTCGGTGCTGCCATATTTGTGATGGTGTGAGGGTCAATTAGCATATCCCTTCTTTATTAGATAGGCTATTTCTTTATTGATTTCAGAGAGAAAGGGTGAAGGAGCGAGAGGTAAAAACATCAATGATGATAGAGGATCATTGATTGGCTGCCTCCTGCACACCTCCTACTGGGGAGTGAACCCGTAAACCAAGCATGTGCCCTTGGCTGGAATCGAACCTGAGACCCTTCAATCTGCAGGCTGACAGTCTATCCACTGAGCCAGGCTGGCTAGGGCAGGGGTCACTATTGAAAGTTATTTTTTATGTTGGGACAAACCCCATTTTACCATCAGGCATGTAAGCAGTTACTGATATGGCAGCATCTTTTATCCATCAGTGCCTCCTTTTATTTTAAAGGAAGGCCCAGGCATCTAATTTCACAAGTAACTTCCTTTACTTACGAAAGCACAAGAACACACTTGCCTGTTAGTCATCTACACTAATAAAAGAGAAACATGCAAATTGACTGTTCCTCTGCTATGTCCACCAGCCAATCAGGAGTGAGTATGCAAATTAACCCAACAAAGATGGCAACGGCCACAGAGTTGGAGTGAGCAGGAGGCTTGGGTTGGCCTAGGTGACAGAGGAAGCCAAGCTTCCTGCCTAACCTGGCCTCCACTCAAGGAGGGGCAGGGGGCATTTGTCACTGGGAAGGGGGGTGCGTGGCCAGCCTGCTAACAGCCCTCAGCACCTCAACCAGGCTGGCCATGCGCCTCCAGTGGGGACCCTCACCACACGGGGGCGTGGCCAGCCTGCAAACCACCACAGGCCCCTCACCTAGGCCACCCCATGCCCTAAGGGAACCCGCACCTTGATCTGAGACCCCTTCAGGGCAAACCAGCTGGCCACCACCTGTGTGCCAGGCCTCTGTCTACACTGAAAAGAGAAAAATGCTAATTGACTGTACTTCTGCTATGCTCACAGCCAATCAGGAGCAATATGCAAATTAACCCAGCAAAGATGGGTAAATTTGCATATGCAGGCAGCAGGGGAGATTTGGGGGGCGGGGCTGAGCCCTAAGCTGCCTGCCAGGTCCACGTGACCAGCAAACATGGGGAGTGATGAGGCCAGACAAAGCCATGCCCCACGGCCACTGGGTGAACAGGCCAGGCAGAGCCGCCCTACAGTCCCAGGTGAAGAAGGCGTTCTGCTGACCAATCTGGGCTAGGGACCTGTTTGGGTGCATGGTGCTGAGTCTGGGGCCTCTAGCCTGCAGCCAGGGGAATTCTCCCTCTCCTCAGAGTTGGGAGTATCAGCCCAGGTCTACCCAGGAGCCTGGTCCTGGTTGGGAAGGGCGAGTTCCTGCAGACTGGGGTTTGATCCCCACACATTAGCAGTAGGAGACCAGTGCCTTTGTTATTGCTGTGTGTCTGGATTTTATTTTATTTTAATTTAATTTATTTATATATCTATATATAAAGTTGGGTGCTGGGTGGGATGCTGTCTTTTCTCTCATGGAGAGACAGGACAGGGACACAGAGCCCACGCAGCAAGTTTATACTTCAAAATACAAAGGGGTTGTACTGGAAAACTTAGCATAAAAGGACCTTGGGTGGGCCCAAGTCTTATTTCCTCACTAGTGATCCAGTGCACGAAATTTGTGCACACGGGGGGGGGGGGGGGGGTAGGGGTGGGGGTTGTCTCAGTCCGGCCTGCATCCTTTCCAATCTGAGATCCCTGTTGGATCGGGCCTAAACTGGCATTTGCAATCCACTCCTAATCGCTCACCTGCCTGACTGCTTGACCACCCCTAACCACTTTGCTTGCTAACCACTCTGCAACTGGTCCCCTCTGCCAGCCTGTTCGGCCCCAACTGCCCCCCACCATCAGCCTGATCACCCTCAACTGCCCACCCCTCCTGGCCTGATCACCCCCAAATGCCTTCCCCTCCTGGCCTGATCACCCCTAATGGCCTCTGCCTTGGCCCCTCCACCATGGTGATCTGGGACCCTTGTGTGCACACGCCCTTTATGATTTGGGACCCCCAGCGCTCGCAGCGAAGCATGGAGGTAGCCAGTCTTTCCTGTGGCCCCGCTCTTCGAGCGCCGCCGGCAATCTGGGACCCCCGGCACCCGCAGCAAAGTGTGGTGGTAGCCGGTCTTCCCCCAGGCCCACTGTGGCACTGCCCTTCACGCGCCCACCAGTGATCTGGGACCCCCACACTTGCACCCTTCGCAGTCTTGGACCCAGGTGCCCACGGCAAAGCACGGCGGAGGCCGGCCTTCCCGCCCTGCGTCCGAGCGGCCTGGGGAACTGGCACTGTGGGCTTGCCAGGACCCACCAGCACAGTGTCTGCTCCCCAGGCCCATGGCGCTCGTTCCCCAGGCCTTGTGGAAGCAAGAGCACTGTGCGTGTGTGTCCCCCCCCCCCCCCCCCCCGATTGGCTGGTAGCATAGCCAATCAGGAGCCAAGGTATGGTCACATTTGCATGTTACTTTTTCATTAGAGAGGATGATTCCCAGTGTTAGACTGAATTTACATATCAATAGTCCCACTCCCAAGGACACCTGGGCAAAGTCAAGAGTCAAGCTGATATCACATCGCCTTTTTGGTTAGATGTGTTTCCAAAGCGTGGCTGTGCCTGCTGCCTTGGATTCAGCTGACATGATTTAAAGAAATGCCCATGTCCATTCACAGGGGGCCCCCACATCTCACTCTGTTTTTTATTAAGCTACTATAATAAAAGTAAAGTTTAAACATCAAGAATAAAGCTCTAGATTAAGACAGTTGCAAACAATGCCAATGCAAAAACTAAACTACATGGATGTTATGATTTTAAAACGTGAATGTCAAGAGCAAAACTATGGCTACTAAACAATAACAAAACAAAGCTAATGTAAAACAATAAGAAATCAAAAGTAGACATTATTTTTGGCTATTAAATGAAAGTGTCTTGTTTGCTGCTGGTTTATATTTACTCAGAGTCCTTGGACTTGGCTGCGCAAGACTTTGCAGAAGACTGGCTGCTAACAGTTGCTAGCATGAGCAGGAATATGGTTGAAGAAGTATCTTCAACTTCTTGCTTTTACACGAACTGCTAGGTTTCAGTCGTTAACTTCTTCAGATGACTCCATATTGGCACCTCAGTCCCTTGAGTAGCTTTCAGTATTCGTTTTTCTCCACTTTTTTGTCATCGTGCAAGAGTCCTTTTGAGTGACGGGACAAGAGGCTTCTCTGGGTCCATTGTGGTGGTGCACTTAACGCTCTGGCACCCAAATTGGCTGCACTGCTCCTTCTCACTTTACCTCTATGGCGCATGCAGTTCTTGGAGCGATCCCTTCTGGCCTCTTGTCTCTAGTTGCCTCTCACTGGGTTGATCCCAGACGTTGGACACCAGATGTGGGGGTGCCAGATGTGGCGCGGGGGGCCACATATGGTGGGGATCTCCCTTTTCCGCATCCAGCATGGGAAGAGAGATGGAACCAGTTCTGAATGGAGGCTGCCAGGGATTAAGAAAAATGAAGAGAGGGTAGAAGAAAGCTGGGTGCTAGGTGAGAACCTGTCTTCTCTCTCATGGAGAGACAGGACAGGAGTCTGTGTGTCCAGATTTTAATTGAACAAATGTCCAGTGATCCTGGTGGCCAGCTTAGCAAAATCTTTTAGGAGGAGAATTCTATCTGGGTTTCCTCAAATTCCCTCATTCCCTACTCACCCCTCTGTAAAGGCAGCAACGGTGGGCCTCTCTCATCAGTCATTTGGACTGGATGACCTTTGAGTATTTACCATGACAGAGAAACACAAGCTCAAGTCATAATCTCTGTCCTCAAAAAATTCACAATCTCACTGAGCGAGTAGATGACAAAAGCGCAGTAATAACATCAGAATGTAAGGCAACAATACAGAGAGGGACAGAGGCAATTGCTAGGATGATTTTCCAATAATTAGTACAAAGAGTATGTGCTATGAATTAAATAAAAAAATACGTTTGGAAGTAGCTGCTTCATGAATATGGTATCCCTTCCCATTTTAAAGAAGCTGAGTTCCATGTGAACTGTGTGCTATGCTATGATATCTGAGGCACAGGACAAAGAAGACCCTAAGTGTACTATGCTTTGATATTTGAATCATTCTTTGTTGTGCAATATAATTTATTTTTGTATGCATCAGTTTTATAATAGTTAAATTATTAGAAAAATACATCTTGTTATAAAATATTACAAGAAGTTCAAATGATCAGGTGACATTTATTGTTATTTTCTATAAATGAACACAATCTCTGGTATGCTAAAGTGATAGGTATTATAGAAATATTCAGATAGAGAGACCTAGTCTTGATTACAAGTGAGGCTTACTATCATAACCTAAATTTATTGTGTAAAAAAAAAAAAAAAAAAAGCAGGGAGCCAACTAGAAACTGAACCAAATATAAGCCCTTGAAGGGGAAATGTAAATTGGATAAGCTTTGTTATTCCAAGAGCATGAAGAAAAAATTCAGATTCAAGAAGGAAAACCACATTGCATCTACTCTAATGGTATTAAAAAGAACGATATGCTTTGAAAATACTTAATACAGATTGTAAAGACATTACTTCAAAGAGGATCTCCTAGAGGAGGTGATATTTCAGTTAATTCTTTTAAATGTGAAGAAGTTAGCTAGATAAGAAAAAGGAGTAGGTGTCCCTAATTGCAGAGGGTACAGGCAGGCCTGAGGGAACCCCCTCACCCCCACACTCCGCACGAATTTTGTGCACCAGGCCTCTATACTGATTAATATGCTAATTAGACTGGGGGACCTTCTGGGCATTCTTCTGGACAAAGCCATGGTGGTGGGGGCGAGGTAGAGGCAGTTAGAGGCCAAGAGGGGTGGGCAGTTGTGGCTGATCAGGTCAGGATGGGATGGCAGTTGTGGGTGATCAGGCTGGTGGGGGGGCGGTGTGGTGAGGGTGATCAGGCTGGGGGTGAGCAGACCAGCCAGGAGGGGCATTTGGGGGTGAGCAGGCCAGCAGGGGGGCATTTGGGGCCAAGCACACTGGCAATGGGGGGTGAGTAGGGGGTGAGCAGGCTGGTGGGGGGGCATTTGGGGGCGAGCAGGCAGGTGGTGGGGGAAAATTGGGGGCAAGCAGGCAGGCAGGCAGAGTGGTTAAGGGCAATCAGGCAGGAAGGCAGGTGAGCGAGAGGTTAGGAGCCAGCAGCCTTGGATTGTGCGAGGGATGTCTGACTGCCGGTTTAGGCCCGATCCCTGTAAACTGGCAGTAGGACAGCCTTCGAGGGGTCCCCAGATTGGAGAGAGTGCAGGCTGGGCTGAGGGACATGCCTCTCCTCCACCCCCCTGCCCTTGTGCATTAATTTTGTGCACCAGGCCCCTGGTCTTATTACAATGCAGCATTAAGGTCCTAAACTGATGGTCCAGGTTTTGAGCTGGACTAACATGAACACAGGGGACCTGTGTCTCTTTTGTGGATTTCCTAGGCCAGCAACATTAGTGAGTATTAAACTCAAACTCGAAAATTTGCAGAAAGAAGATCTTTAAATCTTCGTTGCCCTCTTTATTTTTCAGAGAGGAAGGGAGAGTGAGAGAGAGGCAGAAACAGACTGACCCCACAACTCGGGGTTGTGCCCTATCTTTTTAACTACTGAGCTACATTGGCCAGGCCTCTTTTTAATTTTTAATTTATTTTAAAACAATTGATTTTTAGCCCTAGTCGGTTTGGCTTAGTGGGTAGAGTGTCGGCCTGCAAACTGAAGGGTTCCGGGTTTGATTCTGGTCAAGGGCACATGCCCGATTGTGGCATTGATTTCCCAGTAGGAGTTGTGCAGGAGGCAGCCAATCAATGATTCTCTTTCACCATTAATGTTTCTCTCCCTCCCTTACCCCCGAAATCAATAAAAAATAATAATCCCCTCTCCCCCTGCAAATTGACTTTTAGAGACAGGAAGGGAGGGAAACATAGATGAGAAAGTAACATTGATTGGCTGCCTCCTACATGGTTCCTATCCGGTGTTTAGCATGCAGCCTGTGCCCTAACTGGGAATCGAACCGGTGACCTCTTGGTGCATGGGTCGATGCTCAACCACTGAGCCACACCAGCTGGGCTTGTTGCCCCCCCCCCCCCTTTTTTTTTTTCGATGGAGTATGCAGTTTTCATGGTCTCTTACACAGCCTTGAACCCCAGCCAGGCTGCTGGGAGTCCCCTTCACAGGTACAGCTATTGTTCTTACTAGGACTCTGGTTCCCGAACCTGACTGGGATGGTTTGCTCCTGTGCCTGGCTTCCCCACAGCCCTGCATTTCACTGTACGATTTTGGAGAACATGTGGTTGTGAATTAGAAGAATCTACAGGGTTGCTGTGTAAATAGGGCTATATTGTCATTCTTTTTATTCTAGAAGGTAATGAGGACAGAAAAGTTGCATGTCATGAAAGGCTTGGCTACGTTGTAGGTCAGAGCAGGTTCCTTTTCTTGCTTTCAGTTCCTACCATCACTTCTAGGAATAATTTTGTTACTTGGTGATATGATGTAATGTAGCACATGTGGTCTCTGGGTGGTAAAGTGAAATATTTAATGTTTATAATCACATTTTAAACTTTATAATTATTAATGTACCCCCCTTGTCATTTAAAGTAAGCTGGTCCCAACTCATCACTAATAGTGAACACAGAACTGCGTTGTTTTTGACTTGCAACTTGGAAAACTTTATCTATTGGACTTAGATGGGATGGGAACTTGGGTTTATGATTTCTTTTTAAATTTACAGCTAAAAAACGGGACATCTATGACAGATATGGCAAAGAAGGATTAAATGGTGGAGGTGGAGGTATGTAAATGTTGATTTTTCTGGCAACAAAATGTTTTGGAATTTATCAGCTTGCTGGGACAGAGTTAGGTTTCAGTAAGTACAGATGAAGCCCCCTGGGCGGAGTAGGAGTTGAAGGACATATTAACAGCGTTTAAATAGCCTATTAGGAGGCTTTTGTTAGACTACACGTGAAATATTATATTGTGAGTTTGTACACCCACGTCACCACCTGCTTTATGTCAAAATATCCTTGGGAATTAAAAATAGATCTACTGAAAAACTAAAATCACTAGCTCTGGTGGTAAAGCTAGAGGTATATTTTTATTTTTTTATTCTCACCTGAGAGAAAGAAGAACGTCGATTGGTTGCCTCTTTTACATGCTACAACTAGGGAGCGAACCCAGAACCTGGGCACACGCCCTGACACAATCAGCTTGTCATCTTTCCGTATATGGGAGAATGCTCCAGCTGACAGAGCCACCTGGCCAGGGCTAGACAGATAATCTTGATGAAAAGTTTCAGTAATTGTCTGTGGTGTACATTTGGAATCGAGGTTCCAAACCAACCCTAGAAAGGTGGAGAGTAAATGTGGACACACTTGGTTTACATGAAGTTCCCTAAGAAGAAATAAACCTGGTGAGAGAGGGTGTCTTGATGACACATTGAGAGATGGTGGGGAAGGAAGGGAAGCTGCATTGCTGATGTGACCTTCTGGAACACTGAAGTCCAAACACGTCACCTGAGTCAGGGTGGGGCTATGGTTTTGAATGTTAGAACCTCAGGATTATAGAATACTTTTTAAGGTCTTGAAATTTGATAATGTTCCGTGGACAAGTGATTGTCCTGAACAAGAACTGATAAGTGAGTGTGCTGTGCTTGTGCAGGTGGAAGTCACTTCGACAACCCGTTCGAGTTCGGCTTCACATTCCGAAACCCAGATGACGTGTTCAGGGAATTTTTTGGTGGAAGGGACCCGTTTTCATTCGACTTCTTTGGTAAGTTCATTGTCAGGGTTGCTGTCTACTGGTGTCACCGTGACTCTCGGGGGGACTGGTGGTTCCTTTTCTGCTTAACACTGTTGTATCTTGTCATCTGACTTGTCATTTAGGAATTCTAATGGTCTCTTTTCTCCACTAGGGGACTTTTCTGAATTTTTACCTTGCACATTAACATAATGAAGGTTTTTACGTATTCTTTTTTAATTAACTTTATTTTGCTGCCTGAATTAGACAGGTGCCCAGGCTTGGAAATGCTCTCCTGTTCCGTGGGAGCTGAACTCTGATGGAAGCCCGAGTCACAGCGCTCAGTGTGGAGGACCTTGGGTCTCTGCTGGCTTGTGTTCTCAGTGCACTGTGTGGGGTGTGTTGTGGTGAGTCAGCTGTACAGCAACCTTGGTCCAGAGGATGGTGTTTCTGGAGGAGCTGAGCTATTCCCGCTGTTTCAGAGCTGGAGGGTGGCTTGTCCTGTCACCTCCGTGTCCAGGAGTGTCTGAGACCCATGCGGTTCTGGGACACTCATTAGTGCAGTGGACCGCACCTGTGCTGGGTGACGGGGAGTCAGGGTACGTACCTCCACTGTCATTTTCTTCTTTTGGCTCATTGAAGGGGAAGCACATCCAGTGTAAACCCCGTACTTCTGGAGCCAGGTTTTGATGGGACCAAACAGCCCCTGCCCTCTCTGCTCAAGGAGGAGCAACTCACTGCTGAGGCTGGTAGGTGCTGGGCCTTCTCGGTGGTGTGGGCTTCCTTGTGCTCAGGGCCAATGGGGATTCAGAGACTTCCTTGTTCTTCTGTGATGTGGCCTGGCTGTAAGAAAGTAGCTTATGTGATATCTGTACAAATGTTTACTTAGGAGCCTTTAATTGACAAATGGAAGAATGAAAGCAAAGCAGAGGGATGTTTGGAGGTGGGGGGCCCACTGTGTGATTCTTTTGGAGACTTGCTGTAGTACTGCTGCGTTAACTGTCAAATGTGGCTTGGACTGCCTCCCTGTGAGCCAGGGGTGAGGAACCTTGTTTCTGCTCAGGGCCGTTAATATTTATAACATCATTCTCAGACCATACTTTACAAATAAATAGCCTGCTCTGTTTTGTCAAATATTTAATCAACTCACCCCTAATGCCTTGGCAGGGCTACATCAAATGATTTGGCGGGTTTTATGTGGCCTGTGGACCCGATGTTCCCCACCCCTGCTGTAGGTGAATGCGATTACCTGTCCCTTCTTAAATTTCCTCTGTGTGTCAGTACAAACATTAGCAGGTGTGTTTTGGGGAGCAGAGAGTGCCATTCTGTTTTAAGGCTGGGCCTGCTCTTTCGCCTCCTTGGGCTTAGGTGCACCAGGTACACCAGGTGGATACAGCAGAGAAGGAAGGAAGACCCCCCTGTAAGCCAGGGACACTTCTTCAGCATGATTTGTGTCTTGTTTTATTTATTTTTAATGTATTTTATTGATTTTTTACAGAGAGGAAGGGAGAGGGATAGAAAGTCAGAAACATCGATGAGAGAGAAACATCGATCAGCTATCTCTTGCACACCCCCTACTGGAGATGTGCCCACAGCCAAGGTACATGCCCTTGCCGGAATCGAACCTGGGACCTTCCAGTCCGCAGGCCGATGCTCTATCCACTGAGCAAAACCTGTTTTGGTATGATTTTATTTTATTTTTTATATCTCATGATTTTTTTAAAGAAAAGAGTGGAAGGGAGGAGGCCCGAGGAAATGAAGTGTGAGCAGATTGGTTCTCCTTGGGAAAATGTCTGACTGGTCAGTCCAAGCTTCCTCATTGATATGATTTTTCCGGACCAGGTCTTTCTAGGGGAAAGGACATAGAGATGATAATTACATGTGCATAATAACATGTCTTTTTACCTATCATAAACTGTTTTAACCTCCTGACTTAAATCTTCCAAACTATGAGATTTGTGTATATAAAGAAACCTTTCCGTGCCTATGTTTCTCATTTAGACAGGTTATATAGCTTGTGGACACAGGGCGCATTTTGGTGGCAATTTCTTGGCTTCTGAGGCCAGTTTAGGAGGTGGCCGGTCCCATTGCCATTCTGGATTCCATGTGCTAACACCAGGACCTGCCGGGTTTCCATGCGTGGAGTGGCAGTGACCCCTTTTCAATCCATTTTCATAGGTTTCCTAGGGGACTTCCACTTTCAGGCGGTCAGGATTTACCCGCAGGAGGAGCTGCTGCACGGCTGCTGCATGTTTGGAGTGACGCTGCGGCCTGCTGGCGGTACGTGCGGCGGGCAGCGGCCCTGGATGGTTATTGGCACCCGCCTCCCGGGGACTCAGCCCTGTTGTAATGCCCATTTATACCAGCACATTATCTTTTTGTTTCAATTTTCACATGACTGTTTTTCTCCCCTGTTCTGGCTTCCAAAATAGTAGTTCAAGGTCTATCACAAGGCATTCTGAGCTGAAGTTATTTATGTCAGTTATCAGACCTCACGTGCAATTTAGACTTCCCAGGTAGAATGGAGGGTGAAGGGTGTTGGACAGGCTGTAAACAGTTCTGTTCCTGAGAATCAAGCTGCAAGGATGTTCACTGACAGGGAGGGCTTGGGCCTGGTCCTGCTGACGTTGAACCCTCCTGGAGTGCAGGCATCCTCCCGGGGAGAAGAGGTGGAGGTGGACTCAAACCAGCACGGACACACGGTGCAGCCCGACTTCTGAGGTGCTGCAGCTCTTCCCAGGCTTGGTCACAGAGACAGCTCTACCAGAGCATTAAATTGGCCCAAGGAGGAGCACTTGATTTGGGACCATCTTCATTTGTTTTTACAGGGCACCCAGTAAACTGATGGTCTCATAGAGAAGTCATGGCAGGACTCATTGTCTGGACAGTGGTCTGCAAACCAAAGTCAGGAGAGCCAAATATCAACAGTACACCGATTGAAATTTCTTGCGAGAGACAAATTTTTAAAACTTTTTCTAATACCACTTCTTTAAAATAGACTTGCCCAGACCGTGGTATTTTGTGGAAGAGCCACATTCAAGGGGCCAAAGAGCTGCATGCGGCTCGTGAGCCGCAGTTTGCCGACCACTGGTCTGGGAGACCTGTCTGGGTGTAGCTGACATTCATTTGCTTGCGTTTTCATGTCGGAAAGCCAAGGCCAAACTTGAAAATCCACAACTGTTTCTAGAGCCTATTCATGTCAACATATTTTTCCTTCGTCCTGGCCTCTGTCTGTGTGATGAGCCCTAGGGAGTGAGAAGCTTAGTGCAGGGTAATACGGTCTTTAGGCCTGGGGTCTTATCCTTTGGAGGAAGCTAATTGTGTCGCTGAGCCCGGTGCCCGGGTGGTGCAGTGAGCGTCACTTTGCTCTTCAGGGTTCGAGGAGGTGGACAGTGAGGAGCTGGAGCCCAGGGAGGAGCTGGAGCAGCCTGGCGGGGACCAGCCAGCGGAGCACGCCCTGAGCCAGGGGGACAGTGACACACTGGAGGTGATCTCCAGTGAGGAGCTCGAGGGCGTCAGTGAAGATGAGCTGAGCGAGGGCTGTAGTTGGGGCCAGGCCGAGCTCCCGAGTGAGGAGCTGGAGTTCCTATCCAGCGAGGAGGATGAGGCCAGCCCCAGGGACGAGGAGGAGCTCAGCGAGGACTGCGAGGAGCTGTTGAGCGAGGACAGCGGTCCTGAGCTTGAGGTGCTGCTGGCGACCCCAGGGTGGGACGGCCGGCTCACAGAGGGCCGGCCCTGGAAAGTGTACCTGGAATAAAGAGTTTCTGCTACTGCTGTGTGGTTGAAGCGCATCCTTGGGTCCTTGGTCAGACACCACAGCGCTGGTGTGACAACCGAGACATGGGGGTCAGTGGGGGTCTGGGAACAGTTGTAGTACGTGGGTCTTTTCTGGTGCCAGGGCCTCAGGGCCAGAACCAGAGTGCCGGGGTTGGGAAGCCCCTGCCAGGCCTCTAGTGTCTGGTGGCCTCACGGCCCTCGGCATGGACGTGTATGCACATCTTGTTTCCTCTCTGCAGGTTCATCTCTGCAGATGGCTCCTTGGAATAAGACCGCTAGTGACAAGGGTTAGGGCCCACCCTGATGACCTTTCCAAGTGAGGTGACCTTACCGGTTCTGGGGTCAGGAGTTCAGCCTAGAATTTGTCTTCCTGACAGTGTTCTACTCAGAAGCAGCAGATTGAAAAGGAGACGGAGAGGAATGCATCAAGTTAGACCTACTGAGTGCCACATGGACACAGTAGGGGGGAGGGGGGAGGAAGCCCAGGAGGGACCTATACCTTCGTGGTCCCGCCCGAGACACACATGTAGAGGACAGCAGTGTGACACAGGTCAAGGAAAAGCATTAAAATGAAATAATTTCTTGAAATAATAAGTCCATGGTCATGAGTGAGGATCACTGCAGGGGAGTAGCTGCCCTTACCTGTTTCTCTCACCTGTGGGTTGGGGTTAAGCTTAAGAACAGAAACAGGGTTGCACATGTAAGGATGTTGAGCTGCATTAGAAAATAGTTAATTTTCACTGAAGATTATGCTGCAAATGAGGGTGGATGGTGTACGGATCATGTTCAGTTGCTTTTCAATTGTTGCCAGTGTGTATTAGTGTTTCCCAGTCATTTGCTCCTCTGACACTACCCCTCTCCCCCAATGGGGAAAGGGTTTTTTTGGGGGGGAGAGAGGTCATTCATCCTGAGAATGGGCTGGTTCCTCCTGGACTATGGGACCAGCAGTGGCAGCCACCCCAGAGAGTAGCAGGCATGTCTGAGTCCCTGGCCTGCCTAGTCCTCTGCCTTCTGCTGTTTGGTTTCCCTGGGGGGAGCCAGCATTTGTCTAGGGCTGGTCCTCATTCTTCTCTGTAGTTTTCAGGTGACCCTGGGGTCACAATTTTCCTGAGTCCCTTGTAGGCTTTGCGCGTGTCTCCTGGAGTTTTAGTACCTCTGGTCAAGGAAGTGTCTTCCCTCTGGAAGCTGGTGCAGGTGTCCTAGGCTCAGGTACAGGGTGAAGGTAGGTATGAGGGTAGGAGGGGACAGAAAAGGCACCCATAAGATGAGATAAATGGTTTTCCTTCTATGAGGTCATTTCTGTGGGAGTCAAGTTCATGGAGCTCATTGGGTCCAGCACCTGCATCTTGGTTCCTTGTATAGATTTTTGCAAATCTTGGAAAATACAGTGCTGCAGCCAGATCTAAGGTATAACCAGAATCTCTGTTTTGTAACAGAGGAGCTATGGGGAGGGGATGTGGGTTTACTACTAGTTTGGCCCATACTGAGGCTGCTGCTGAACGCTAGGCAGCCCCCACCCTCACTCACCTGGAGCTCCAATTTAATGGCTTCATTCTGGATTTGCTCCCATTTCTGTTGGTTTTACATTTCTTCTAGATAGGTTCTCTGCTTCTGAATATGTAAGAAATGACACTTTAAAAAATGAGTTGTACTTTTAGCTGTTGTTACTGGGATTAGTGGGTGTTGGCTGGGGTTAGCTGGGAGATCTCGTAGAAGTCTAGAATTTCAGGTGTTTGCCTTTTCTGAGGGTTACTGTGTAGCTCAGTGTTGAGACTGGAGAATAGGCGGAATGCTTTCCTGTTCGATTTTGTTTTGTTGTCCTTTGTGTTGGGTGTTACTAGTGTGGGCCACATGGCCTGAAGCCATGCCAGCAGGCTTCTCTGCTGAGGGAAGTGGTGGTGTTGTACTTGGTGTGGGTTAGAGCACTCGATAGGAGGTGGTTTTTCTTCCGTGCTCTCCAATACTGAATTGTGCTAAAACTTCAGAAAATGGATATATGGGTTGAAACACCTTTCACTCTTAGGTTGTGTTTTTTTTGTAAGGATTTTTGTGTTTATGTAACCATTTGTCTTTTATGCCTAGTTTTTTCATACTATCCAGCTCAGTCAGTTTTTGTCAGAAGTTTGCCTTAGGCTGTCAGTTAGTTTAGTGCAGCTATCCTCCTTCATTTGCAGGGGATGCGAGTCAAACACACTCCTCCCCCCCATGCCTGAATACTGACAGCGCCAAATCCTGTATGGACCATGCTTTTGTTTTATACGTGCACATCCTGTCTATTTGTAAGGTTTCATTTATAAATTAGGCACAGTAAGAAGATAATAACAGAACAGTTGTAATGATGCACTGTAATACACGTATTGTGAATGGTCTCTCTTAGAATGTCCAGTGTATGTAGGACATGCTGGCCAAAGGGGTGATCTGTGTCTCAAGTGGGACAGAGTGGCATTTCATTATGTTTCTCTGAATGGTGTGTGAGTTAAAACTTAATCGTTGTTTATTTTGGGAATTTCTCTGATTGCAGAAAACTGAAACCATGGAGAGTGGAACCTCGATAAAGGGGGGGGGATTACCACACTTTGCTAATGTCATGAACCCCAGAATAATATAATTACTAAGGAAACTTGTAAAATTGTCAAGAATACGTTCTCCCCCTAGATTCTTTATCAGGGTTCTCCAGAGAAGAAAGCGTCTGTGTCTATATCTCTATTTCAGTATCTGTCTCTGAAGACATTTAGTGTAAGCAGTTGACACATGACTTTGGAGACAAGTTTGGGTCCTGCAGAGCTAAGGTTCCAACTCCATCCAGAGACCACCAGGCTGGAGAGCTCGGTTGCAGTTAGGAAGCCTGCAGGCAGGAGACTCGGAATCAGCCTTTGGCTCTAATCAATCCTTCAGCTGATGGGGTGAGCCCACCCACCTTGGGGAGGGCAGTCTGCTCTGATCAGTCTGCTGACCTAAATGCTAATTTCATCCCAGACACCCTCTACTTGTTCCCAGTACAAGTCCACCTGTTAGTTTGGCATCCCTGCTAACCATCTCCTTAAACTACACTCAGCACCATGTAAAGACACTGGCAAGGCCATCTGTACCACAGACATCCCGCGTGCCCTGACCTTCCCTCAGTAGACGGTGGGGCCTTGGTTCCCCGTTAGGGGCAGTATGATACCAGGTCTGTATTGTGCCTTACACCAAACCGGGATAGGCAGGAAAACAAAGATGCTTGCTGCTTGCTTACTGATAAGTTTGCACAAACTACATTCCTGACAAACTCAAGAGGGGATACTCATGGTAGTGACTCCTCATTTCTGTGTTGGTCCCCTGGGTGCAGCTGGTGTGGGAGCTGCTTCCTCCTCCAACAAGCTACCCTTGCCCTGGTGGGCGGGGCACGGGCGTCTTGTACACAGTGGGGGAGGAAAGGACATGACAGCACATTTGGTCCTTATAGTGTGTCTATTCAAATTTATTTTTGAAATACCCAAATATATGATACCTTTTTTAACCTTAAAAATAACGTGTACTCCATGTAAGAGTTGGATCATAGGAATGAGTAGAAAGAAGGCGGGAAGGAATGGCCTTTGTCTTATTCCCAGTTGAAAGGATAGCTAACATTTTTCAGATTTACTAAAACTGTGATGTCTGTTTCTGTTCTCCCTTTTACTAAATCTTAAACACTATGCCCATGTAAAAATCTGCATTTAACATACCCAATTTCTTAATCTCCTTCCTTATTTGAAAATTAGGTTTTCAACTTTCACTATAAATGTTTTGAACTCCTAGTGCAGTAAGTTATCTTCCATGTTTGAGATGAGCTGTGTGTTTGTGTGTGTGTGTTTGCATTCGAAGGAACGACTGAGCTAAAGCCAGCCTTGTGTGTGTGTTTTTAATGATTTTAGACAGGGACAGGGAGAGAGGTAGAAACACCAGGGATGAGAGAGAAACAGATCAGCTGAGTCCTGCGCAAGAAAATGTCACTGAAAAGCCACTGACTTTACTCTCCTAACATACTTGAAACCCAACTTATTTATTTATTTTAAATCTTTATAGTTCAGATTATTACAGCTGTTCCTCCCCCCCATAGTACCCCTCCACTCTGTTCCCACCCCACTCTCTGCCCTTACTCCCCCCACCACTGTCCTCATCCACAGGCGTATGACTTCCGTAGTCTTTTCCCACAACCCCCACATCCCTTTGCCCCCAAGAGTTGCCATTCCACTTCCTTTTTATGCCCCTGATTCTATTATATTCACTAATTTATTCTGTTCATCAGATTTTTTATTCTCGATTTTTAGATTCACTTGTTGATATGTATTTATATGTTCATAATTTTTATCTTTTCCTTTTCTTCTTCCTCTTTTTAAAGAATACTCTTCAGCATTTCATATAATCCTGGTTTGAAGACACCCTTATGGGGCAAGACTTGCTTAAGTGGAGCTTTGGTGCTCTCTGAGTCTGCCCCTTGAGTGTGTCCCTTATGGATCTGAGGAGTTGTAATCTGGATGGTCCTGTTCTGACCACTGGGTACATCGGCTCTTGGATCTCCAAGGAGGTACAAATTTAGCCTCTTGAGGCCACCTAGGAGGAGCTGGGTGATCTGCAGATTTTCTCTTATTTGTTTGGATTTTGGAGGTGCTCATATGAGGCCCAGCTGTGAAGCAGTGCAAGCTGCTGTGGGCCTTGGGCCTTCTTTGGAAGTTCTGGGGCTCTCTGACCCAGCTGCAGTTTGTTAGGTAATTTTAGATTGCAAAGAGCAAAAGCCTCTGCACAGCATGGGTGGGGTCTCAGGGAATCAATAGGGTGGAGCAAGTAGCAATGGGCGATCCTCAGCCCTGCCCTAAGAGGCTCCCTGGTCTCAGTGTCTCGTGGTAATAGCTGCAAGCACCTCTAAGAGAAAGCTACCCTCTGGTTCCACCCGAAACCAGACAGTACAGTTTCTTCCCGTATGAGTGGGTCCCCAGAGCCTCACCTGGAACTGGAGTACAGAGCAGTCAGAAGCTTCTGTTTCCCTCCTGGTTGAGAAAGTCCAACAGCGTACTCAGTTGCCAGCCTTTTTTGCCTCCATACCTCTGCTTTCCGCACCTCCTTTGAGTCTTGGTATGCTTTTCTCTTCCCTTCTAGTTACAGAATTTCCACTTAGCCAGCCTTCCTGTGGTTCTGGATGATGTCCGTTTTGTCTTTTAGTTGTAGTTTTTAAAAAATTTTCCTCTTTAGTTCTTTTTATTTTTTTAAATTTAATGAATCTTTATTGTTCAGATTATTACAATGTTCTCCCCCCCCCCCCCCATAGCTCCCCTCCATCTGGTACCCATCCCACCCTCTTCCCTTACCTCCCCCACCTCTGTCCTCATCCATAGGTATACGATTTTTCTCCAGTCTCTTCCTGCACCTCCCACACCCCTTTCCCCCCAAGAATTGTCAGTCCATTTCCTTTTATGCCCCTGATTCTATTATATTCACCAGTTTATTCTGTTCATCAGATTTGTAATTTACTTGATTTTTAGATTCATTTGTTGATATGTTTGTTCATAATTTTTATCTTTACCTTTTTCTCCTTCCTCTTCTTAAATACCTTTAGCATTTCATGTAATACTGGTTTTACGGTAATGAAGTCCTTTAACTTTTTCTTATCTATGAAGCACTTTATCTGACCTTCATTTCTGAATGATAGCTTTGCTGGGTAGAGTAATCTTGGTTGTAGGTTCTTGCTATTCATCACTTTGAATATTTCTTGCACTCCCGTCTGACCTGCATAGTTTCTGTTGAGAAATCAGCTGACAATCGTATGGGTGCTCCTTTGTAGGTAACTGTTTTTGTCTTGCTGCTTTTAATATTCTCTCTGTCTTTTGCTCTTGGTATTTTAATTCTGATGTGTCTTAGTGTGGTCCTCTTTGGATTCCTTCCTTTTGTTTGGGGTTCTGTGCGCTTCCTGGACTTTTAAGTCTATTTACTTTCACCAGGTGGGGAAAGTTTTCGGTCACTATTTCTTCAGATAGATTTTCAGTATCTTGCTCTCTTTTTCTGGCACCTCCATAATTTGGATGTTGGTATGCTTGAGGTTGTCCCAAAGGCTCCTTATACTATCTTCAGATTTTTTGGATTCTTTTTGCTTTTTGCTTTTCCGGCTGAGTGATTTTTACTTCTTTGTATTTCAAATCTTTGACTTGATTCTTGCGGTCCTCTAGTCTGCTTTTAGGTCTCTGTATAATATATATATATATTTATATATATTTAAATATATCTTATTGATTTTTTACAGAGAAAGGGAGAGAGATAGAAAGTCAGAAACATCGATGAGAGAGTCATCGATCAGCTGTCTCTTGCACACCCTCTACTGGCGATGTGCCTGCAGCCAAGCTACATGCCCTCGATCGGAATCGAACCCGGGACCTTTTAATCCTCAGGCCGACGCTCTATCCACTGAGCCAAACTCGTTTCAGCTGTATATATTTTTTATTTCAGTCAATCTATGCTCAATTTTTAGTTGGTCCTTTTTCATATCCTCAAGGGTTTTGTTAAATTTATTGGCCTTTTCTAGGAGTCTCTTTAAAAACCTTATAACCATGGTTTTGAACTCTATGTCCAGTCGTTTTTTCCCCTCCATTCCTTTCAAATTTGATATATATATATATATATATATATATATATATATTTGTCTCCGCATTTTGGCTGCTTCCCTGAGTTGGTAGAGTAGCTTTGTGTGGTAGGTGTTCTCTAGGGGACAGTGGCTCAGCCTCCCCAGTTACCTGAGGTGGATACTCTTGGTGCACCCCTTTATGGGCTGTGTGCACTGTCTTGTTGTAGTTAAGCCTAGATTGTTGTTGGTATCACTGGGAGGGGTTGACCTCCAGGCCAATTGGCTGTGAGGATCAGCTATGTCTATGCTGGGAGAGGCTCAGCTCCGAAGGGGCCGAGTCTCAGGACTGAACAGTCAGCCTTGGATTCCCGTCAGCCTTGGATTCCCGTCAGCCCTGCTCTAAGTGGCACCTGGGTCTCCGTGTCCCGTGACAGTGGCTGCACGCACCTCTGAGAGAAAGCTGTCCTCGAGTTTTACTTGCTGCCAGACAGTCCAGTTTCTCCCCGAGTGAGTCTGGATACCCAAAGTCTCACCCGGAACTGGAATACAATGCAGTCTGGAGGTGTGTTTTTTTTTCTCTCTAATGAGAGAGCCAGCCATGCGCCCTCTCCAGGAGCTCGAGCACCTCTGCAGCTCCCGGGTTTCAGTGTGCTTCTTCCTGACAGTCCAGTTTCACTCCGTATGAGTCTGGGTTCCCCGAGATTCCTGGAACAGGATCAGTGCAGTGGGGAGCCTTTTTCTCCTTCCCCGTTCGAGAAAACCAGTCGGGTTTTCAGCTGTGTGCCCTTTCTGCTCGTGCGTGTCTTCGCACCTCTGTCTCCACGTCTCCACAACTCTGCCCTCTGCAGCTCCTCTGAGGTCAGTGTCCTTTTATCATTCCTTCTGTTTGTCCAATTTCCACTCAGCCAGCTTTCAGGTGGTTTGGATGATGTCCTTTTTGTCTTTTACTTGTAGTTTTGAAATTGTTTTGCTGCCATCTTGGTTCTCCTTTTAGTTGTAGTTTTGAAGTGGTTGTGTGTAACCCAACTTTTGAAATAGTTTCTCAATAAAATGATTTTATGGGATGGAAGTCTTCATTTAGCTCAAGCATGTCAAACTCGTGGCCCGCAATGAGTTTTTTTTTGCAGCTCAGCCAATATAATAATAGTATGTAAGAAATGTTTTAATAAAAATCTTATAACTTAATTTTTTACAATATCCTATGATACATAATTACTAATAACGAACTACAACATTCACTAATGCTGATGACTGTACTCATTTCCCTTACGTCCTTACTTGCAGCGCGCCATTTCCCTCCACCAACACTAGCAGCCAATATGTTAGCAGCTCATGGATGGCCACGTCCTTAGTCTTGGAATGACTTGTTTTGCGAGCGCAACAGGAAAGATTGCGCTTTCAGAGAACAAGAAAAATAGGTTTATCTTCTTTATGCTTATTAATTGATGTAGTTATTCAGTGTTAATATTCAAGAAAAAATATTAATTTTTGTTAAAATGTTCTGTTTTATGTCAACAATTACTTATTTCAGCCTTCTGTATTCACCATCTGTCTATCAAAATAAACCAACATTTCTCTGAAAATTGAAGCTTTTTTTTTTTTTTGCTGCCCACATAAACTTAAACCTTGTGTATTTGGCCTATGTTAGCCTTTGAGTTTGACATGCATTATTTAGCTGGAGTATCATGTCCCATAGGTAGATAGCATATGAGGATTTAGTTGCTTTGTTAACCTAAAGATAAAATCTTTCTAGCAGTGACCAACGGGCCATTTCAGGACAAGTGAGTGTGCTGCTTGGTGTGTGCAGGACAGTGCAGCCCCAGTGCTTGTGCTGGTGGGGGTGTGTGTATCACTATTTCCTGTCACTCTTAACCGCTTTGCTCACCGTTCCCATGTTCCAGGTGTGCCAGACTAATTCTGTAGTCTCTGTAATGGGTTGCTTTTCTCTTTCCCTGTATGCTTTTGTAGGAGTCCTGATACCATCCGTTCATTTTCTTTTTGTTTCTCATACAATTCCCACTTACCTGAAAAAAATATTGCTGATTAATTTCATCAAAAATTTTTAAAAGGTTTTATGATTTGTGTTTTTTAGCAACTCATTGATAATCATAGAGTTAAACTCATGTGTTCAGCCTTTTATTTTCAGGTGCATTTTTATCTCTCCACTAGCAAGACGATGCCTATTTGTCTAGTAGTTTCCTATTGGAGCACAAATGTCATGTCTGCAATTCACATTTATTTAGATTTGCCTTGACTAACTCTTTAAAAGGAGTTCTTATATCCGAGGCCCAGAATTGCCCCTTCTCCCCTTTGTGTTACAACGAATGCTTGAATAGCCCGCGTTTGTTTTTATTTCTGAGTAACGGAGACAACCCAGACCTATGGAGTTCGAGTTCTTAAGGACCTGAGTGGATGGACCCTGCTGACCTTTCACAGAAGGCTGCATGGTGGGCAGGCTGGGTCTGTCCCGATGCCTCTGGCTCTGCTTGCATTACAGGAGCTCCGGGTGAGCTATGGCTGTGACTTTTCCAAGGCTTCCTTTTCCCTTATTACAGCTTTCCCATGAAACACGGATATGGAGCAAAATTTTACAAAATGCGTGTGTTTGTTTCCAGAAGACCCATTTGATGATTTCTTTGGGACTCGGCGGGGTCCACGTGGGAGCAGGAACCGGGGAACCACCTCGTTCTTCTCTGCCTTCACGGGGTTCCCGGCTTTCGGCGGAGGGTTTCCATCTTTCGATGCAGGTATCAAATCCTAAGATTTCACCTCTGGTAACTGGTAAATAGTTTGAAACGTGAATTCCTTTTGATAGAACAGTCTTTGTAGATTCCCTAGCCCTTTTTACTGGTGGATATCTCTGCCTCCTGACCCCAGAATGTTACACCGGAAAATCCATCTCTACTCTGACCAGTAAAGAACAAAGTTCCTGGTCAAGGGAGTAATGTGTTTTGGGATAATTGTGAAATAGCCCACTATGTACTCGCTTATCTAACCTTCTGGGCCGTTGAGCACAAGGAGGCCCTGAGTGCATGGTTGGAGGCCGAGGTTGGGCAGTAATAACACCCATGGTTGCTGTGGGTGCCCAGCCACATGCACAGTGTTGGCGTTAGCGCTTGGTAAAGCAGGTCAGCAGCTCGAGGGGTGGGGTGGCAGCCTAACAAGATTGTTTTACCTCAAGAAGGAGAATCTTGCCATGGACACTCACCTAGATCCTGCTGTCTTTGGGTCTGGTTTTTGTCTTAAATGCTCTGTGAAGAACCTGCAGCACTTTGTAACACAGGCTGCTGCATGGCACCGCTCAGAAGGTCCCTCCTGCAAGAGCCATGGTGCTAGCAGCTAGGAGAGAGTCCTTTGATTGGGGAGCTCTCCGCCACAGAGCACTATGCCAGGGCTTTTTTCCAACAGATCCTCAGGTGCCACGCATTGTGCTTATGGTAGTGCTCAAGTCTTGGGGAGAGGGAAAACAGCTGGAACAAATCATCAGAGAAGTGCAGTCTTTACCGGTTGGGGCCTTGCAAAGTGTGCTGTGTGTGGTGACAGCCACAGGAAGCTGCTGAGCCTCGCGTGTGGCCCATCCACACCGAGGCGTGTTACAAGTGGGACAGACACACACTGATATCAAAGATGGAATATTTAAATCAGTGCAAACAATTTCAGCTTTTTTATATCGCAAAATATAATATTTTGGATATTCTCAGTTAAATACAATACTGCTAAAGTCAATTTTGCCACTTTCCTTGTATTTTTTAGTGGGTCCATTATAAAAATTAAAATGACATAGTTGGCTCACATTCTGTTTCTGTGGGACATCACTGGTTTAGACAGTACAGAGCTGGGGGGCCGAGTCCTGTGTAGGGAGTGCAGGTATTTGTTGTAATGAGAGAGGAAGCCGGCCTCACGGTGATCTGTGGCCATCATCGGGGTGTAATGTCCATGTGGTTGAGAGTGTTGTACCTGAAATACAGAGCCATACTTTTAAGGTAATTATTTTAGAATTTGTTTCTAATAATTGAGGTTTTTGTCCCTTTTGGTCACATTGCAAGGGGAAGGTGAGCCGATTGGGTCTGCAGTGGTCACTTTGTTCCTGTGAGATGCAGAGGGGAGTCCCTCCAGGAGGCTCAGTGCAAGGTCCAGCCCAGCAGGAGCAGGGGTACAGGGGAGGTGAAAGGAGCCTGCTGTCTTGCCCCTGGGTTCAGATCAGCCCTCGGGCCCCAACAGAGCCCCTGCGAGCGCCCTGCTGCAGGAGGGGTCTCCTATGGGGTTTTGACAGTTGAGGATTTTTGCACTAAATGCCGGACATTCTGGTCTCTGATCTTTTTTCCCCCCTTTTTTCTTACAGGATTTACTTCCTTCGGGTCAATAGGCCATGGGGGTCTCACTTCATTCTCTTCCACGTCATTTGGTGGTAGTGGGATGGGCAACTTCAAGTCCATATCGACTTCTACCAAAATTGTTAACGGAAGAAAAATTACTACAAAGAGGTATAGTTGTTTCGCATATTTCATGTTTTTAATAAGTAGATGTAATGATTTATGGGTGCTCCCCTCCTGCCCCTAAGTGTGAAGTACAGGGTGTGTGTTAAATTGGGTACCTGAGAATTTTAATTTCCGAATTTAGGGCATTTCCTTTTAAATTTTGTTTAATGTTACCTATTAACAGCTCTCTTCATTTAGAGCCTTTAAAAAAAAATGCAACCTTTATTTTTAAATATTATTGGTTTCATAGAGGAAGGGAGAGGGAGAGAGATAGAAAATAGAAACATCCATGATGAGAGAGAATCATTGATTGGCTGCTTCCTGCACACCCCCCTACTGGGGATTGAGCCTGCAAACCATTCATGTGCCCTTGGCTGGAATTGAACCCGGGACCCTTCAGTCCGCAGGCTGATGCCAAACCAGCTAGGGCAGTGGTCAGCAAATTGCAGCTCATGAGCCACATGTAGCTCGTGAGCCATGGTTTGCTGCTCTGTTGACTAATGAGTTTGCTGACCACTGACCTAGACTCTCAATTCCAATAACAGCTGCTGCTGTTCCTTGTGATTAAGACCCTATTCCAGTGGTCGACAAACTCAATCAACAGAGTGGCAAACCTCGGTTTGTGAGCCCCGGTTTGCTGACCACTGGGCTAGGGCTAGAGCCATTTTTAATATGTACTGCTGTAATAATAGTGTAATTAGTTTGCTGGCACTGTTAGGATAACAAAGTGCAAAGCACCATTAGTAGTAAAGGCTGATTTTTTTTTTTTAGCCAATCTGACAACATATACACGGGAGCAAGATCTCTGATGCTCCCTGAAACCGTGACCTTTGATTCCTGGTGTCTGCATGTAGGTCATGGTCAGCGGTATAGTGTTGTCTGTTTTCAGAAAGATGGCCATGGGTGGTTTCAGTTGGTTCTCAGCCCCAGAGTCTGTGGTTTCATGGCGTCTGTGGCAGACCTTGTTTCCAAATGCATATATATAAACACATATTTGCAAGAAATAAAGTGTAAAATGCATTTTGTTCTCCAGAATTGTCGAGAATGGTCAAGAAAGAGTAGAAGTTGAAGAAGATGGCCAGCTAAAGTCCTTGACGATAAATGGTAAGGAGCAGCTGCTACGCTTGGATAACAAGTAATTCAACGCACGCATGTAACAGAGATGTTAACTGTAACAAGCACCATTTGAGGACTAACAGGAACATTTTTTTGAAGATTTCAGACGAACTCGACTTTCAGTATAATTGTCCTTACTCTAAAGTATTTATACACAGCTCATCGGAGCCTGTTTGTCAGACTGTTGAGTTATTGTTGGGACCACATGATAGGACCTTTTCTTTTTGGTCTTTGCAATTGTTGTAAACCTCTGTATGCACTTTGCTTTTTATTAAACGTGATCCAGGGCGGCCGTGACTTCAGACACTAACACCAGCACGGACCTGCTTTCCATTGTGTGTTAAGCGTGAGCCAAGCAGTGGTGGCCTGGTGTGTCGCTCTCACTGCCAGGACGCGCCTCCCAGAGTAGTTTCAGTCTCTCAGTGTTGAGTAGTGAAAGGTACTAATGCATCAATGGTAATACATTTCTGGTTTAGTATAAATTGAGGATGTTTTCTAGTTGTGCATGAATGCTGGCAACTTAGTAAGTTTTGACAATTGTTTAAATGTGTAATGTTAAGCTTAGGTTTAAAAAGTAAAGCTGGTCAAATGGGTCTTTGTTATTTGCTTAAAAAAAAAAAAGAAAATAAATGCAATGTGTTTGGTGCATTCTTTCCTGGTGGGGCTGCAGCCTCCTGTGTCTGTGTGATTCTGTGCCTGGGGCTCTGTCGCTTCCTGACCGTCCGTCCTGTGCACTGAGGTGGGTGCCACCTTCACCAAACGTGTGCTCGTTTTCTTCAGGCTATTTGGACAGTGTGTGCAGATTTCCTGTTTATTTTAAATAATGATTAGCAACTTATTGAACATTTTAATATGGTGACACGTCTACTGGGTTAGGTCTGATGCCAGCTCCATCAAGACTGAACGTTAACCACACAGAGTGATGCAATGTGACAAAAGGTGCTGCTTTTGTTTTTCAGTCTCTAAAAAATCTGTCCCGATCACCTCACTAGTGTGAGAAATGCTCACCTGTTTGAATTTAAATAATGGAGTATAGCGAAAATGAGACCTGGAATAGGTTCTCGGGAGCGTGTGTCCGTCTGGTTGTACAGGCCACCTGGGGCAGTGATCACAGCTCATTTATCCCTAGGGTGCAAGTGTCCCTCCTCGCGTCCTTATTCGCTGAGTGCTCTGGTTAACAGTCGTTGCCTAGGTCAACAACCTGGGCCATTTATTTACTTTAAAATTTATTTTTATTGATTTCAGAGAGGAAGGAAGAGGGATAGAGAGAAACCTCAGTGATGATAGAGAATCATTGATTGGCTGCCTCCTGCACGCCCCCTGCTGGGGATTGAGGTCGCAACCCAGGTATGTGCCCTTGGCCGGAATTGAACCTGGGACCCTTCAGTCTGCAAGCCGACGCTCTGTCCACTGAGCGAAACTGGCTAGGGCCCATTGGGCCACTTACAAAAAGGGGACTGAGGCATTTGTAGTTGCCTCCACCTACCACTGTCTAGTTGCAGGGGTGGGAGGAGGGGGTGTCCCTTCTTTGAGGCTGGCTCACGGCTACAGTTCTTTGTTCTTACACCTATGTTCTGTTCGCCCCAAGGAAATGCAACCTTTAAAAGTTGACTGCTGTGCTGCAGATGGATCACAGAGGCCCGTTTTCTACACTAGGGCCCCAGCTGGAGGGGTGTTGAAGTGAGACTTGGATCGGATGGAAGCTGCCCCACTTGGCTGTGTTTTGGAAATACGCAGGAAGAAAGCTGTTAGGATAGGAGTTAGGGTTTTCCTCTTAGGCTTCATGGGAATGTCCATGCAAGTGGCTCTGGTTCCATCCACTCGGTTACGAATATGATTGTCTTGTTAAGACAAGGGGAAGTACTTTAGAATATAGAAACTAGAAGTACACCATCGCAAAGTTCAACGTGAGTACTCTGAGGCATTCTAGCTCAAAGAACAATGAAGACACTTGTCTGTATGGTCTCGGCATGAGCACCTTGGACACAGGAGGTGTGTCTGCTCATCCTGCTTCAGAAAGGGTTGCAATGTCTGGTGTCACTAACTGAAACACATCACCAGAAGGCTTGCTGCTTTCTTACGCTGTTAGGATAGATGGTTTCTCTGTCGTGAGAAACTCGAGGAAACGCTAGAACCTCAGGGTTTTATGTTTCAGGGTGGGGGTTGCAGGGATGAGCCATTTGATGGAGCGGCTGCACAGTCCTGAGGGATTTGGGGAGATGTGAAGTGCTCTGTGATGGTTGGTGCCCCATTTGGGAGCGTGCTGGGTCTTTGGACAATGTTTAATGCAGCTCTGGCTGGAAACAGTGTGAATTGATGTCATCAGGAGAAGGGTTTTATAGTTGGAAAGGCGCACACTTTCTCCACATCCCCGGTGTTTTTACCTCGTCAGTGGTACCAGTGCTGGGCACCTTCTTTACTCCTTAGAAGGCTGATGGCAGTAGTTGCCATTTCGGGGGCATGCTCGGCTTCCTGCTTGGAAAAGGAACCTCTGCTGCCTTGCTTGCTTCTTCCTGGAGTTCACCTAGGACCTCCCTTGTGTCGGGAGGGCCGGGCCGGGCCGGGCGGTAAGCATGTCTCTGAAGCCTTGAGCTGTCCTGTCCCCACTGTCTAGCCTGAGCACCTGTCTACTTATTGATGTCTTTAAAAATGGCCTATTAGGACGGGTTGTGCAGGTTTTCTCTGTCATCAGTTCAGTAAATTCTGTTTCAACCTGACATGCATCTTGCTGGGGATCCGGGAGGTTCTGTCAATTGGTTGGATTTCTGGGTGCTTTCTGCTTGTCCTCTGTAGAGGGTTTCAAGTGCTTGTCTTGTGTTTTCTGTAGTCTGTCTCCAAGCAGTATCTTTGCATTTTTCAAGCCTCTTTATTAACTAGTATTTAATTTTAACCCTTTTTCTTCCTTCTCTTTGTTAGTTGTGCTTCTGCAGATTATCCGTAGCCTTTTGCTCACAAGTGTGAATTTTTAAAATTGCTTTTGAGTTTGACTTACAAAAGAGTCTTCACTTTGTTGATTTCTAAGTTACTTGTATTTTTTATTTTCATTCCAAACTGGGCCCATGGAAATGTGTTTGGAATGAAGGGCTCAGGAACCAAAAATTTTTGCTGTGAACTTGATTCTGCTGGTACCTCTGCCCTGGCTGCTGCTCTGGGAAACAGGAACCAGCTAGAGCTTTTGTGCGAGGTGTGGAGTCTACTGTCTGTCCTACCATTTGGGTAGTTACTGTGCCCTGACCCCCTTGACATGTGAGTGATGTCTTAATAATTGGCCTGTCTCTGGATTTTTCTTTTTCTTTTGGAGGCAGGTTCCCCCTTGTGAATAAATTGGTTAAGGACTGATTTTTAAAGCTGGGGAAAGAACACCTTTAGCCCGTGACACGTCAAAGGAAGATGTGTACCTTGTTCACCTGCGGTGTAACATCACCAGCACAGGTGCGAGTGAGCTGTGTGTTCTCACTAGTCACACATGGAGTTCTATGAACAGCACTCTGGGGCTGGTGTCCTGGGCCGTCTTTGGGCTTGAAGGAAGTCCTTGGTTTCCTGTGTGGCATGTAGCAATGCCAAGTATAAAACCCGTAGAGGACAATCACGGTTTTGTTATTGGGCTTGTAATTTTTGAATAGGATTTCATAGGAATGTTGTGAGGTGAGTAGTGGTCACTCTGCTTATGAACACAGTATTGTGTCCCCCGTGTCCATGTGTGACCACTAGGGTGATGATGAGGTCAGTCTGTTCCTAGTGGGTCACTTTTTAAAAAAAAAATTTTCGACAGTATTACAGATGTTCCCCAATTCCCTCCTCCCTCCCTTTAGTCCCCCTCCTTCTACCCCTTGCCCCATCCTATGCCTTCACCACACTGTTGTCTGTGTCCTTTGATTATGCATATATATATATAAGTTCTTTTTTTGTTCATTAGTTTATTTTGTTACTTAGATTCCACATATGAGTGAGACCATGTGATACTTGTCTTCTGTGACTGGCTTATTTCACTTAGCATAATGCTCTCCAGGTCCCTCCATGCTGTCTCAAAGGGCAAGAGATCCTTCCCCCACCCACTGCTGCATAGTGTTCCATAGTGTAAATGTACCACAGCTTTTTCAATCCACTTGTTTGCTGCTGGGAACCTGGGCTGTTTCCAGTCTTAGCTATTGTAAATTGTGCTGCTATGAACATACATTCTTTCTGAGTGGTGTTTCAGGTTTCTTATGATATACTAGAGGCTCAGTGCACGAAATTCGTGCCCGGTTAGGGTCCCTGGTGGCTGCCAGCTGGGGCCTCCTTTCCCATGGTTGGCTGGCTGGCCCCGCCCCCTATTTGAATTCCCAGTCAAACTCCAGGTTGAGGGGACAATTTGTATATTAGGCTTTTATTATATAGGACTACCCAAGTGGGGTCACTGTGTCACATGGCAGTTCCATCTTTAATTTTGTGAGGAAACCACAATGTTTTTCACAGTACTTGTGCCAGCCTCATTCCCACCAGCACACACTAGGGTTCCCCTTCTGCTGGGTCACTTTCATTGAAACAGCTACAAGAATTCCTTGGCACTTGTCTAGTCTATAGAGGTTTTTTAAAAAAAATATTTAACAGGCTAATGTTTCAAAGAAGCCTGAACAATTTTAGAAGAAACACTTAGGAAAATTTATGAGGATTCAGCTGTGTGTCTAGAAAAACCGTATTTTATGGGTATGCCACCCTATTCTTTAAAGATGTTTTCCAATCATGCAACCGCCTCAGGCCATCTTGAAGACAGCATGCTTCAGACACAGTCCTGGTCTCCTTGCTATGGGTGCCCCGACACCCCCAGGGAAGCAGCTGGCAGCCGGGCAGCAGGTGTCCTGTGTTTGCAGGGCTGCTTGGATATGAATTGCACTTCAGCTCTGGTGCTCAGCAGGAACTAGAGTTTTTTCTTCCCTTGGTCTGCAACGATCCACCCCCTTCCTCTAAAGGAACCTGATTCTCCTGATGCCCCAAGTTCTCATAAGTAGGGATGAATGGCCCCAATACCACATGATGAGGTCAGTCTGTTCCTAGTGGGTCACTTTTTTAAAAAGTGGGAAGAGGGCATGTGATCCAATCCTAGTGTGGTCTCAGGGCTTTACTGGTGCCTCTGGGTTGGCTGGGGGTCAAGACAGAGCAAGGCCCCAAGCTGAGGGGCCTCAGAAGAGTCCAGTGCCAGCCTCTGCAGGCAGATGGAGAATTGGGACCCAGCCCCATCAGAGCCTGTCCGCTTCTCATCCCAGGAGGCTGTTAATGGATGTCTCCACCCAGGCCTGTTTCTAGAACACCCTGAGTAGTACCTGTCTGCTGGAGGAAGTTGCAATGCTGGGTTGCTCTCAGAACCAGAATCGATCTGCCTTCCCACCAATCAGTGTTGGCTGTGTGCATGCTCATGGCATACAGGCAGACCATGGCTGTCCTCTGCTCAGATGTGGACAAGGAGTCACACAGGCCTGCGTGCAAATGCCCACGACGGGGCTTCAGCGTTTTGTCCTGGGTGCTTAACAAAAGAGAGGCCTTCAGCCATGGCACTGGTGGGGAAGCCTGTGGCCTGTCTCCTTGTGGCCCTGGCCTGGGTTTTACTGCTTCGTTGCACTAAGTAAGCTCTTTTGATGGTTGCAGGTGCAGAGGGGCCAGGCAGGAAGATTTTAGCTGTCTGCTTTTGTTAATCCTCATTTGAGGATATTTTTCCATCGAGTTTTTTTTAGAGAGAATGAAAGGGAGAGAAACATTGATGTGAGAGAGACAAGAATTAGTTGCTTCCCACACATGGCCCAACCAGGGCCAGGAATTGAGCCTACAACTGAGGTATGTGCCCTTGATAGAAATTGAACCTTGGACTCTGAGTCCATGGACCGGAGCTCTGCCTACTGAGCCAACCTGGCCAGGGCTCATCTGTGTTCTTCACCCACATCCTCCATGTCCCCCTGATCTGCCCCTAGCACCACTACTCATCTCTAGGACCTGGCACCTCTTTGACTTGGTCTCTCTCCCTTTAACTCTCCTGGTGATCATTCTCCAGTTGTTTCCAGAACTGGTGCTTCCATCCCTTTGTCAGTAGCTGTTGGCGATAGTGTTGGCCGTGGCGTCTGCCTTCGCTTTTGAGCTCTCTGCTTTGGCTTCTCTGTCATCACCACGTCGTGTGTCCACAGTCTGGCCACCCTCCTGTTAAAATGGTTCCATCTTCCCTGGCTTGTGAGGCATGTCCGAATTGGTCTCATGCCTATGTCTTCATATCACTGTCCAAGTCACATCACGGTCTGTGCTGTGTTCGTCCCTGGCAGCGCATGCTGACCACCTGCCCGGCTGCATTTCCTCTGTGTCCTCTGGCCTCCAGCCTGTGCAAAGCCCACAGTGCCACTGGCTTCTGTGCGCATGTGGACACCACATGCCCATGAGAAGACGTCCCTGCTGGGACCCCGGCGCGGCCTCGGCTGGCCCTCGGTACGTGAGCATTTGAGGGGCCGGGGACACACTTTTGGACACTGAGTAATGTCTTTTGGTGGTACTCAAGGTCTGACCCTCCTTCTCCTAAAGTACAGAGAACCATCCACAATCAAGGATTACACATATTTGAGAAAAGTGACTATTTTTGGAAGTTTGTTTCCACTTGCATATTTTCGGCTGGGCTCCACACTGCGCTGAGATTCACTTGGGGGAAGAAGGAACGTGTGCAGTGGCTGAGCCCGTGTGACAGCTGCTGGAACATTCCTTTCATATTTTCTCAGTGATTTCAATGCTCTAGCCTCGCCACGACAGATCGCATGTTTGTTTTAAAATTTAGCCGGGTGCTAAGGGCCGATGTTTGCTGGTGTATTTAGTTTCTGATGAAAAGGATGCTGGGACAATCAGTAACCATCGGCACTGTCACAGGTTTTGATTGTGATTCTGCACAGGAGAAGGCTCAGAAATCATGCCAAGCGAGAACGTTCTGTATGGGATGTAGAATTAAGCATGGCTCTTTCTAACGTGTTGCCTTGATGTAGGACAGCTCGCTAACCTCACACTTAAATTAATGGAAAGCTGTCCGATTCAGTAACCAGTGGGAAAGGCTGTCGCCCGAGCTGGGTGTCTTGCGGACAGGGTGGTGGCAGCTGTGGCAGCCATCAGGCTATTGTGAGAGGCACCGTGTGCAGAGTCCATTTCTTGGCAGGTCCTTGTCAGCTGAAGAGCAGTTTCAGAAGTGCCCACCCAGCCTCTCCCCTGGGGTGGGGCCTGTAGGGAGGGGGCAGAGTCCTTGTGCTTCTTTGTTAATAGTCCTCACTCAAGGATATTTTTCCCTTTGCTTTTTTTGGGACTAAGGGAGGGAGGTGTGTGAGAAAACATCTATTGGTTGCCTCTCGAATGTGCCCTGACTGGGGCCAGGGTTGAATTGAACCTGCCAACCCAAGTATGTGCCCTTGTCCTGCAGTCGAACCCGTGAATGACCCTTTGGTATAGGGGCGTGCTCTCAACACCGGGCCACACTGCCAGGCAAGGTCTGGTGCTGGAATAAGAAATCTGCAGTGCTTTTGAAATGGCACAAAAGCCAAGGAGAGAACTAAGATGGCGGCAAAGGTAAAACACCTATCTTGCCGTCATAATCAGCAATTTTAATACTACAACTTAACGAAAGAACAAACACCTTCCAGAATCACCAGAAAGCTCGCCGAGTAAAAATTCCACAAATAAAAGTGAAGATAAGACACTGTGACTCGGAGGAGCGGCGGCGAACAGCGTTGAAAGATTCGCACGGAGAGAGGTTTGGAGTGCGCGCCGCGGAGAGGGCGGGCAGCTGAAAACCGGCCAGTTTCCTCGAACGGGGAGACAAAGGCGTCCCACTGGACTGATTCTCCAGCTCTGGGCGAAGTCCAGAGAACCCACTATCACACGGGGTGAAAACTGGACAGTGGGAGGGCACGCCGAAGCTCGGGTGCTGCCGGGTCTCCCGGCTTGTGGAGAAGGCAGCTTGCGCTCGAACAGCTCGGCTGCGTGACGGCGCAGAGAGCGCACTGCGACTTGCCTCTCATTCGGAAAACTGCCAGACTGCTTTGTTTTACGACCCTGGGTGAGACATTGCGCATGCAGACTCATTTTGGGAAAGTGTGAATTCCCCGACAACCGGCAGCCGGTGGAGCTCCGCAGTGGCTCTCTCTCAGAGGTGCTGGCGGCCATTTCCCCCGGCACAGAGTCCCCGGGGCTGCATAGGGCGGAGCTAACGCTGTCTGCTTGGCCCGGAGACTCCGCCCACCCAACCTGAGCACAGCTGAGCTTCACAGACAATTGGCCTGGAGGTCAACCCTCCAAGTGCTAACAACGATTAACTGAGCTTAACTTCAGCAAGACTGTGCAGCCCATATCCACCTCAGGTAACCGGGGAGGCTGAGCCACTATCTCTAGTAGGAAGTCTACCACACAAAGCTAATTGACCAACTCAGGGAAGCAGCCACCATGCAGCAACATGGAAAGAAATCAGATGTGAAAGAAATGGAGGGAAAAAAACGACTGGACATGGAATTCAGAACCACGGTTATAGGGTTTTTTAAGAGGCTCCAACAAAAGATCGAGGCCTATAAGGAAATAAGCAAGACCACAAAGGAAATGAATGAGTCCTACAAGAAAATGAACAACACCCTCAAGGATATAAACGAGAGCTGCAAAGAAATTATCAAGACCAACGTGGAAATGAATGAGTCCTACAAGGAAATGAAAGAAACCCTCAAGGATATAAAGCAGACTCTCAAGGATATGAAAAAGGACCAACCAGAAATTAAGCATACACTGACTGAAACAAAAAATATTAAACAAAGACCTAAAAGTGCCCTGGAGCACCCCAAGAACCAAGTTAAAGATTTGAAATACAAAGAGGTAAAATCCACTCAGCTGAAAAAGCAAGAAACCAAAAGAATCCAAAAAATTGAAGATAGTGTAAGGGGCCTCTGGGACAACCTCAAGCATACCAACAACCGAATTATAGGGGTGCCAGAAAAAGCAAGAGGCCAAGACAATGAAAACCTATTTGAAGAAATAGTGACCGAAAACTTCCCACACCTGGTGAAAGAAATTGACTTAGGAGTCCAAGAAGTGCACCGAACCCCAATATATAGGAACCCTAAGAGGACCACACCGAGGCACATCATAATTAAAATGCCAAGAGCAAAAGACAGAATATTAAAAGCAGCAAGAGAGAAACAGTTGGTTACCTATAAGGGAGCACCCATACGACTGTCAGCGGATTTCTCAACAGAAACGATGCAGGCCAGACGGGAGTGGCAAGAAATATTCAAAGTGATGAACAGCAAGAATCTACAACCAAGATTACTCTATCCAGCAAATCTATCATTCAGAACTGAAGGTAAGATAAAGTGCTTCGCAGATAAGAAAAAGCTAAAGGAGTTCATCACCACCAAACCAACATTATATGAAATGCTGAAAGATATTCTTTAAGAAGAGGAAGAAGAAAAAGGTAAAGATGAAAATTATGAACAACAAATACACATCTATCAACAAATGAACATAAAAATCAAGTGAATTGATAGACTGTTGAACAGGATAGACTGGTGAATATAACAGACATGGACATAGAGAGGGAATGGACTGACAATTCTTGGGGAGAAAAGGGTTGTGGGAAGTGCAGCAAGAGACTGGACAAAAATCTTGCAACAATGGGAGAGGACAGTGGGGAGGGGGAGGTGAGGGTGGAGGGTGAGATAGGTACAGGGTGGAGGGGAGCTATAGGGGGATAAAAAGGGGAAACAATGTAATTAATAAACTGAACAATAAAGATTAAAAAAAAAGAAAAAAAAAGAAATGACACAAAAGCCCAATTCAGCAGAGACAAGGTTGAGTCATCCATGGGCCTTTATTCCAATACTACCCCAGTGTGGGGAGCTCCCTCCTAACTGGCTGTTCATAGGGGTGAGGAAGAGCACTGCATGCAGAGGACAGTGGCTGCAGGCGCCTTGTCCCTGTGTCTCCTTCCTGGACTTGGAAGTCAGATGACATGGTGGTTAATTTTCAATGGTGTTAAAACGTAGCTGCAGCTGGGAAAGCTGTGAGGGTATGGAGTGCTGTGCTCATAAGGCTTAGGCTGGCTTTTCATATTTTTGGTGAGGGAATTTAAAGGGGAAGGAGATGTTGGGAGAGGACCACATCCCGCCCTGTGAGCTGTCCCCAACCTGCACTGGCTTGGGCACATGCAGGGCCCCCCCCCTCCCCCAGGAGTGAGCTGTTCCCCAGTGTGTACTGGCTTGGGTACCCCCCCCCCCCCCCCCGTCCCTATGAGCTGACCCACAGCGTGCACTGGCTCAGCCACCCCCCACACCCACCCCGTGAACGGACCCCCAGGGTAACTGGCTCGGTTTCCCCCCTCCCTGTGAGCTACCCCCACTCCCAGTGTGTACTGGTTCAGGCACACTGATAACCCTCGGGGGGTGGGGGCTCAGTGTAGCAACAGACCTGGCTTACATCCTCCTCGGTGATTTTGGGGCTGGGTGCCCACTGTTGGGCACCCCCCCACCCCCCCCAGGATGTCTGCTTTGCTGTATGCACCATGTCATCACTGTCCACTGCATTTTACTTGAAAGGTTGTAAGAACGATAGCAAGGAGCTTCTCATGGAGAAAACGCTCTTGGATGTTCTGGGTTCCCCGGTCAGTGTGCCCGGTGGTTATAGCTGTCTGCGTACTGAAGGAGGGGCTTGGCTCCCTGTCTAGGGCAGGCACCTGGGTTTCAGGTTGGATCTCAGGCCCTCATCCATTCCTTCCTTGGAGTGCCTGCAGGAGACAACCAGTTGTCTCCTATTGATGCTTTCCTCTCCTCCCCCCCACCCCCTTTCACCTCTCTCAGAAAAAAAATCAGAACAGCTATCCTCAGGAGGATTAACAACTGTTTTCAGGAAAGCAGAGGGTGACTGGGTCTAAAGTGGGCGTGACATGCGGGCTGCTGGTCACGCTGTAGCTGCCCTCAGGCCCGGTTCAGGCTGTGGTCCAGGCTGCTGGTGAACCATTTCCTACCGAGGTTTCTTTTCGGGCCAGGTGTGTCTGGTTCAGAGCTGTTTCCCTTCGGGCGGGGCTTTCGCCGGGGAGCCTCCTTTCTCCTGCAGTGCCCACAGTTGGGGTGCAGGTAACATGTTTGTGTGTAGGTGCCTATTTCATACGTGGTGTGAGCGCTTACAGCTCGGAGTCAGCTCCTGCTCCTGGTGCAGGCCTGGTCCTCACTGCTCTGAAGTCAGGACCCCTGTGTCTTTGTGAGGGACCCTGTGTCCTGAAAGGGATGTGTGCCCCCTCTCCTGCTCCGTGGCCTGTGTGTCTGTCACTCACCCTAGGGTCCCAGCATGCAGTTGAAAAGTAGGAAAAATAGGTTGCATCCTCAATTTATGGGGGCTTTGCTGCATGCCAGGTTGGAGGGGGCAAAGGGAGGTGCCAACTCAGACCTGTTCTTGAAGCAGGGTGGGAAAACCGCATGGTCACCTGTCAAATAGCAGCTCCTGGGGCCCCTTGTGGTTTGGGGGCGTCCCTGCCACAAGAAGACAGGCTGTGTCCTCAGGACCAAAGCAGAACCACATGGAGCAGATTCTTTTGAGCCTACAAGCCTGTAGGGCGAGGAGCATACAGGCGAGGGCCGTATGGGCCGGAGGCCACAAGGGCTGTGCATGGAGCGTGGTGGGTAGGGGATTCCACAAAAGACATGACAGAGCTCGGAATGTGCAGTCCGAGGGGGATGTTGGAGAGTCCAGCGAGTCTTGGGCTCCCCTCCTCCCCCATTTACACACACTGCCACTGAGGCGTGGCCATGGGGGGGCTTGTGCTCCATGTGGTCCTAGCTGTGCATGAACTATTTGCCCCCCCCCCTCCGCATTGTAGCGTCCAGCAGTCCAGCACCTCCTCACAGGGCAGGAGTGGGCAGGACTCCGCCTTGTGCTGACACCCCTGCACTGGGGGCCTGGAACGGGGAGCAGTCCTGCTCTGGCCACACCTGCTCTTGAAAGGCCCTAGGGGCGTCTCTCGTCAGCAGTGGGAGAGTCCCTGGGGACCGTTACAAACTTGGTGCCGGGCTGTGACCTGGGTGAGAACAGCACGGTGAGGATGGACACAGTGTCCCCTCCTCAGGGAGAGAGAGAAAAAAATATCAATGATAAGTCATTGAACGCTGCTCCCTGCATGCCCTCCACTGGGGACCAGCTCACAACCTGAGCATGTGCCCTGACTGAATCCAACTGTGACTTCTGGGATCGTAGGCTGGGAGCGGGCAGTGGACAGTGGATATATACAACCACGCGCCATACTGGCCGAGGTAGGATTATCCCTTTTAAGTCCTCTTTCTCTAACCCCCATGGTGTGAGTGTGGCCTGCAGCTCAGTACCGCTCTGAGGGGTGGCCTGGTGATGTGCACACAGGGATAAGGGAGTTTGGGGATTCTGTGTGGCCTCGAGCAGGGACCCAGTGAGAATTTCCGGGTGAACAGGAATGATTCGTCTTCGCTTCTCTCCATCATTACTTTCTGTCCTCAAGTGGTTTTTCCTGATCACTAGCATTTCATAGGGACCTTTGGGGCCCTGCCCCGCACCCTGGACCCCGGGCCCCGTAGCAGGGCTGGGAGGGTGGGCGCCAAGAGGGCACATGTCCTCCAGGTTGACCATGCAGGTAAGTTCGTCAGGGATTGGGCTCAGTGGTGTGTCCCAGCCATTTCTGCGGCTCACGTGGAGGCTGGGGCCCCTGGCTGCAGGCTCCAACTGACCGTAGGACATGCAGGAGGGCTGCACAGCGGTTGGCTGTGAGAGGTGGGGTGGGATGGGGCCCAGGTGCAGGGGCACGTAAGATCTGAAGGCTGCTGGGAAGGGCGGTGTGCACATCTCCCCTCCCCTTTAAACCTCCCCCCACAGTGTCCCACTCCTGCCCCAGGCTGGACTCCTGTGGACATGGAGAGAGGGCATGTTGTTTCTGTGCATTTGGGGTGCTATCAAACATCACACTGAACATCTTAGTGACTTTTCCAAACAGCAGACACATACCAGTGGCCCTGGAATTGTCCCAGCCCACGTTGGGGGCGCTGAGCAAGGGGACAGGTGGTGTCACCACTGACCCAGTGGGTGTGTCTCATCCAGATACTGGGAGGGCCTGGCTGATGCACAGCTGCCCCGTGGCTCCTGCCCGGGTGCTGGATCTGAAGGGGCCAGGGGCACTCGTCTTGGCCCTGCCAAGTCCTGCCCATGTGCTGCCCATGAGCCAGGCCCGGTGCGGCTGCTGTGCTGCTTGTGCGGGACAAGGTGGTGAGTGCTCCTGGACATGAGTTTCGCCATGGGTGTGCGTCAGTGCCGTCGCCTCCTTCCTTCCCGTGACTGAGGGCTGCAGGGTGGACTGCGTCCTGAGTCCCCCCGAGGAGTGGGACCCTGCTGGTGAGGTAAGTGGGACTGTGGACACGCTCCCCCACTCTCCCCAGCACCATGCAGCTTAGGCTCAGCCTCACGGGGTCACCCTCTGGTGGGCAGTGACACTTATGACGGTGAGGGTGACCCGGTGTGAGGGTCTCAGGCAGGCAGGGGTTTCTGACTGACTGCTGCCACATGTGGGGCACCTGCTGTCTGTCCCCAGGATGTGACCTGGGTCAGAGTTTCTGTAAGTTCTCCTGGTGTCTGCCCGCTTTGGACACCACAGTGATGGCCTTGAGCACAGGACACAGCCATCAGCACCTTGTCTTCCACTCAGGCAAGGCTGGTAAAGCCGCTAAGAGGACTGATTTCTTCACCCACTCCCAGGGGTTGGTCCAAGAGATTTCGTGGGATTGCCAGGAGCGGAAAGCCCACAGTGTGCTTGGGTCTCAGCCCAAGTGCAAGGCCTTGGCAATTGGTGCTGCTTGCCTAGTGAGCAGCCATGTTGGGGGCGGGAGTCTTGACACCCTCTTGGCGAGCAGGGGGATCCTCGAGGGGAGGGCCGTCCGACACCAGTCAACCGCCCAGTTCACCTGCAAGGGGATCTGAAAGGAGCCCAATTTGGTGGGGCGGGGGGGGGGGGGGAGGGTGCTGTGAGCTCTGGTGTGATGTTGGCTTGGGTTCCCTCACAGATGGGGGAGCTGCTTGGGGAAATGGGTAGGGATGTGACAGGTGCAGGGGTGAGGCCAGGCACTGAGGGCATGTCCTGCAAGTTGGACCCCAGCTGTAAAGCTCACGTGCATGTTTGTGGGTCGCAGCCGCGCCCAGCGCTGTTCAGGTCAGAGGTTTAATAAAACGGAACTGGACACAGTTCGGAAATCCTCTAAAATGCAAACCCAGAAGGCAGGCCACCAAGAGTCTTGCATTTCACAGAAAGCTCCTGGTGTGGGAGGGCATGGCCTCTTGGACGGCACCCAGGCCCCTCGGCCAGCCCCACTGTGGAGGTCGTGCTGGGCCCTGCGGCCAGGCTTCTGCGAGGATCGAGCTGCCCTCCCAGCTCAGATCCCGAGGACTGGCCACCAGCCTCCCCGCACTGCCCAAAGCTCAGGTGCTCAGCCGCCAGCACGAGGTCAGCAGCCCTAACTGCCCACGCCTCAGGCCTCAGACCTCGGCTCTGTCCTACACCTTGCACCGCGGGACCATCTGGAGCCAGCTCTTCCCGGCGCAGCATGGGGGCAGGACAGCCGGCAGGGGCTCTCCTGCCCCACAAGTGCGTCTTGCCTGGGGCACTGGAAGGGAAGCGTGACTTCGTCAAGACTGCCGAGAGGATGAGCGTGGCGCCTGACTGGTCACGGCCCGGCCTCCGCGGCGCTCCCAGGCGCCAAAGACCAGAGGAGCACGGCTCTGGGCGGGGCACTGCCTGTCGGGGCACGCGTCCAGTGTGGCTGACTCCGGTGCCGTGGGTGGGACAGGGATGGGCTTTCGGTGCCAACATTGTGGCCAGCTTTGGGGGGCGGGCAGGGCCTGGGTGCAGGTTCTAGAGTCAGTGTGCGGAGAGCAAGTCGGAAGCAGCACCTGTGCTGCAGGCCAAACCTGAGGATGGACTCCAGCAGGTGCCCTCGAGCCCCCTGGGCCTTCGGGTCAGGCCGGCGTTTACTCGGCTGTCCCTCAGTGATGTGCAGCCCCCACTGTGCATCTGAGGAGGTGGGCAGCTTTCCTGCTCTAGAGCGAGGGTGGCACCCACTCATGCGGCCCTGTCTGTCCTTGCAGGTGTGGCCGACGAGGACGCCTTCCAGGAGGCCTGCCAGCTCCGAGGCCAGCACGCGCTGCCTGAGCAGTCTGCCAGCACCAGCGCCCGCCCTCTGAGGGCCCACCGGCCCACTCCGCCACCCAAGCACGAGGACGAGGACGAGCCCGGCCGCCATCGGGCCACCAGCCACTTGGACCCTTCCGCCTTCTCAGCAGGTGTGCAAAGGGAAACTGAGGCAGAGCACCCTCCCAGGGACGTGCCTTGTCCTGCCCAAGGCCAGCGAGGACAGAAATCACTGCTGTGCTGTGTTCTCACCTGATGGGCAGGGTGGGCAGGTGCGGCTGGCCAGCTGATCTTGCAGGTAGGGGAGGCGCCTTCCAGAGACCCCACAATTAAAACGGGGTGCAACCTTCTGTATGAAGTGTGTTGTCTTGGCACAGATGCAGGTGCCACAGTCACCAGGTGCAGCTTTCACCCTAAGTGCTCCTTTTGTGACTGGGGTCTCGTGACTTGGACAGACTGGCCCCCAGGCAGCCTCTGCGCTGCCGCCTGGGCATCTCCCCCCCCCCCGCCCCCCGCCTCCCCCCGTGTTCGTTCAATGCAAAGGCACACCGGCCCAGGGCTCTGTCAGCCTGGGCGGTGCTGAGCCCACTGCTTCCGTGGCCTGGTGGCCTCGACGGCTTCCCCCAGTGCTGTCCCGTCCTGCTGCCTGGCCTGTGGCCTGTCTTATATTCGGGGTGTCTGTCTCAGGTTCCCAGGGGGTCTGTCTCATTTCGGGGTGGTCTGTCCCAGGTCCTGAGAGTGTGGCTCAGGATCCAGGGGGATCTGTCCCAGGTCCCTGGTGGCGGGGGGGCGACGGCTGTCCAGGTTCCTTGGGGGGCTGTTCCAGGTTCTGGGGGGTCTGTTCCAGGTTCTGGGGGGGCTGATTCAGGTTCTGGGGGTCTGTTCCAGGTTCGGGGGGGGCTGATTCAGGTTCTGGGGGGTCTGTTTCAGGTTCTGGGGGGGCTGATTCAGGTTCTGGGGGTCTGTTCCAGGTTCTGGGGGTCTGTTCCAGGTTCTGGGGGTCTCTGAGGGTGCAGCTATCCTGCAGGCTATGTGGGGGGAAAGGCTCACTCTTGGTCTTCCATGCCCCACAATGGCGTGAGGTTAATTCCATAGACTTAGGGCAGAAATAAGTTCATCTCCCAGAGCTTTCTATCGAAATCTTATCTCTGGAGTCCTGGGTGTCTGTCTGGGCAGAAAGAAGTGTCCCATCCGTGCCCCCCCCTGCATGGAGCCCCGCCCCTGGGGCCGCCTGGCCGCGGGGGAGGAGCCTCTGTGGATGACAGTGAAAAGGGGCAGCTGGAAGGGCCGAGTGGCTCAGGAAGGACCTGCTGGCCTTGAATGGATGTTCACCAGGATTCCCGTCCCTCCTGGAGCTCAGGGGCTGGCGCTGGAGGCGGACCTGGACGTTTGGGGCCTCACCAGGGCAGGGCTGCAAGGCTCCATTTCCCTGGATGAGTGCTGCTTGACAGTGACTTAATGGGGGTGTTGTCTGGTTGGAGGGACACCTCAGTCCCCAGGTCAGGAAGTCCCAGTTCCCAGAAGGGAGGCGTGGGGTCCACCCAGTCTCCCAGGGCAGGGCCCCTGCCGGCCGGCCGGCCATAGCCGCATCCAAGCTCAGTGCCAGGCCATGTGCCAGATGTGCCTGTGGAGTGGAAGGCACTTTGTCACTTGCAGGAGGACCCCGGGAACACCAGCATTAGCAGAGGACATGGAGTTGTTCTCTGAAACCACATGGCTTTGTCAGTGTCTGCCCTGAGTCCCTGTCGGTCCCTCAGGGAGAGGGGCTGCTCATTGTGAGCGCCGGCACTAGTCCTTGTCCCTGGCTGCGGGGGCGCCTGCCTCGACCGGAGCCCCCTGGCTCTGTGGGGACCTAGCCCGCCTGAGAGCATTTCTGAATGTTGGAGTCAAACATTTTTTTGTTCTCTTTTTAAAAATCAACTTATGAGACATTGGGAAGACTGAGCGTGTCCCACGGAATTAAAGGCGTGACTCTCCCACAAACGTGCATCGAGCGGCCCAATGGCAGAAGTGCCCTGAGGAGGAGGCGAGAAGGGGCAGCGAGGTCTGAGCCGCTGCTGCCTGCGGGCGCTGAGACTTGGTTTCTGGTGACCTCGTCCCACAAGCAGCTCCCTCTGCAGGGTCTGTGGCTGGACCCTCCTGTAGCCACGGCGCCCGCCTCCTGCTGGCCCCCGCTAAGCTGGCTTGGCCGTCGTCGTCGGCCATATTCCGAGTTCTGAGAAACGTTCCTTTTAAAAGAAGCACGGGGGAGGGTCCTGTTCCCGGACACAGTGGCTGGTTCAGGCTGAAATAGCGAGCCGCTCCCCACCTGGAACTCTGGTGCGGGGGGAGAGGCCCACGCTCGGCTCACCTATGGCGGCAGGGTGCGCGAGGGGCCTGCTGTCTGGGTGGGGGTGACTTTAGCCCCGGCTCTGGGCCACTGGGCCGGGCAGGGGCAGCAGGGGCAAGGGAAGCAGCTTCAGTTGCTGGCATTTGGCTTTTAAAAAAATATATTTTTATTGATTTCAGAGTGGAACGGGATGGGGAGGGAGAGATAGAGAAATATCTATGATAAGAGAGAATCCTTTATCGGCTGCATCCTGCATGCCCCACACTGGGGTTCGAGCCCGAAACCCGGGCATGTGCCCTCGACCAGAATCAGACCCTTCAGTCTGCAGGCCGACGCTCTGTCCACGGAGCCAGACCAGCGAGGGCGTGTTTGGTTTCCTAATGTGTGTGGCCTTCCACTCTAATTCATAAAGCTCACCAGCTCGTTTCTGATGTCACGCCGGGTGCCCAGAACCGCAAGCGGCCAGGAAGACTGAGGAGGTCGCCTTCTGCGTGAATTGCGCTCGCAGATGCGGCTGCTGGGAAGGACTAAGAAACTCCTGCTCAGGGAAAACTCCAGGAATGAGGGGCTTTCATCCTTAACGGTTGTTAAACACTTTTAAATTTATGTTTAGAGAGAAGAAGGGAGAGAGCGAGTGAGAGAAACATTGACTAGTTGCCTCCTACATGCACCCCAACTGAGGATCGAACCCACAACCTGGGATGACGCTCCAACCGACTGAGCCACCAGCAAGGATGCTCTTAACTCTGTGCTTGGCCTGCAGCTGCGCCCTCGCCGTGGGCTGAGGCTTGGAGCCGGCGGGCAGGGCTGTCGGAGGCGGGGGCTTGTCTGCAGTGGGGTTGACTTGCTTGCCTCCGCTTACCCATGAGGCTCACAGCTGCTCTTTCCCAGGCACGCCCCCCCCCGCCCCCCCAACGTGTTCCCTCGAAATTCCTGGCAGGGCAGCCCACATCTTATTGCTTTGTTTGGTTCTAAATTAATGTGAACACTGAGAATTTTCAGGAAATAGCAGAGGAGTTGTTTTACAAGGAACCCAAGTGCCCAGCCTGTCACTCACTCACCTGCACCGTGCGGGGTCTGCTGCGTTTCCTCCAGTCCTGTCTCCGAGTCGGGAGGACTTTCTCACGAGCAGCACACGCTGGCCGGGCTCTGGTGGAGCTGCAGGGCCAGGCTGAATGAGGAGGCCGAGCGGGTGTGGGAGTGTTGGCAGGATCTGAGTGCCCACTCTCCCTGGAGCACCCGCCCCCACTCCCCCTCCCCTTGTGGCGGAGGGTGCTCATCGGCACACACCCATCACCAGCTTGTTTGCTGTGCTCCCCTGGATTTGAAACCTTTGACCCAGACGTGGCTGTGGGTCCAGCCTGTTGGAATCAGACGAGAACTGTTCCCATCGCACATCCATTTTCTTGACAATTAAAAACATTTTTTTATTAGTCCTCACCTGAGGAAATTACTTCCATTGATTTTTAGAGAGAGGGAAGCAATGGGGAGAGACAGAGAGAGAGAACATTCATTGGCTGCCTCCTGACTAGGGCTGGGAATGGAACCTGCAACCCAGGTACATACATGCCCTTGACCAGGAATTGAACCCAGGACCTTCAGTCTGCTGGCCAGTGCTCTCTACTGAGCCCAGACCTGCAGAGCACTTGACACGATTTTGAAGAAATCTCCCAACCAGATGTGGGTCTGTGTCTGCATCTGCCCGGCTCTTGGGCTGCTGGGCTCTGATGGGCCCCAGATGCAGGGCAGCAGCTCCCAGGGTGCGGGCCGGGTGCGGAGGAGGGTGTGTGGCCGCACCAATCAAACACGCACCAGCTCTGTGTTCTCGTTAAATCCTGGTAAGTCCAAGGTGACTTTCCTGTGCTTTTTGTTCTTTTAGAATACATTTTTATTGATTTCAGAGAGGAAGGGAGAGGGAGAGAGAGATGGGAACATCAATGAGAGAGAATCATTGATCAGCTGCCGCCTACACGTCCCCCACTAGGGACCAAGCCCACAACCCAGGCGTGTGCCCTGACTGGAATCGAACCGTGACCTCCTGGTTCTTAGGTTCATGCTTAACCACTGAGCCATCCTGGCCAGGCTTCCTATGCCAAACTTAGAAAGGCATGTTTAATAAGAATAAGAGTGAGGAGGTCTTCCCCTTTTCCTCGCATTGGTGGGGTGTCTGGTCCCCCATGAGCCGCAGGCCTCCCCTGCCCCTCTCACCATGACCCGGCAGGCTCCTGGTTTCCCCACGAGGAAGGACCCAGGTGGGCCCACCGAGGCTGCCTCCGCCTCCTCGTCCCGCCCCACTGCTTGCGGTCCCGTTGGGATATACCGCAGGCTCTGCGGCTCTGGCCCCATGTTTCCTCTCGAAGGCCTCTGTCTCCCTTTGTCGGGTCCTCTGCCGGGGCCCTGGTCCGTGTCCCCAGAGCCGGCCCTGCCAGCAGGGGCGCCGCCCTCACCGGGTGCTGCGGCCTCTGCAAACGCCGCGGACCTCCTGCTGGATGGAGGGTGGAGGCTGGCGAAGGCTGCGGCGCCCGAATGCCCCGCTGAGAAACCGGGCGCCGGACCTCGTGTCTGTGCGGGGTGCAGCTGCACCACGGAGTGTCGGGACCAGCCACGGCTGTGACGCCTGCGATGGTCGCTGTAGGCTGCGTCCCCAGAACGGGCAGCTGAGGTCAGGACTGGAGACTGCTGTGAAATGTTGCCCCGTGACTTCGGGTCCTTCAGAGTTCAGGCCGTGTCTGCAGGACTGACTGCTCAGGGCAGAGGGCCTTGCGTGGCTTGCACAGGGGCCCAGGGGGCCTTGCCTCAGTCTCTCGGGTGCCACCACCGGGACAGAAGGACGTGCTGGTCCCCACAGTGCAGACTCTGGTGGGGGACGCGGGGACACGGGGATGGGCTGAGCCCTGCTGGGCGGGCGCAGGCGGCGGCCGGGGCGCCCGCGTTGTGGTGAAGCCAAGCCTTTGGTTGAGCTTCTGGCGGGGCCGTGGCCACGTGAGGAGGCGTGGCTTTCCTGCGGTGTGTGTGCTGTCAGTGTGGGGACAGGTGGACGTGGCTGGGGCGGGGCAGCTGACGTACAGTGTTTCACAAGCCGTGTCTCCCTAGGACTCAAAGAAGGCGGCAAGAGGAAGAAGCAGAAGCACAGAGACGAGTCCAAGAAGAAGAAGTCGACCAAGGGGCAGCACTAGAGCGCCGGCTGCCGCTGTGTCGCGCTGTGTGGTGTGTGCGATAGGTAGGGTGCCTGCTCCCGCCCCGTCACCTCCTCAGCCCCGGGACACGGACAGGCCGCCGGTCAGGGGTGGGCATGGAGCGGGGGCGGCGGGAGCGCCCGCCCCGGCCTCAGCCAGTGCTAAGCTAGTGATTCCTGGACAGCGGTCGGGGCTCGCGCTTGTTCTCGACGGTGTGGCTGCCGTGCAAACCCTGAGGCAGCACCAGCTTTAGGGGCCGACAGGCAGACAGGCCTGGGGGGCTCTCCGGGGGGCTGGTGAGAGTCGGTGGGTGTTGAGTGTAGTGGCTCCAGGTGACACACATCACCCCTGAGCGGGCTACAGGGGTCAGACCTCAGCCCTTTGTGCCCAGTCCCTGTTGGCCACGTCATCGAGCTTTTCACCTGACCCTGGAGTAGAACCGCCGCTGCCAAGTGTGCTGTAATTAGTGCTAGTCCCTCCTTTCTTCCCGCCCATCACTGGTCCCGCAGCAGCCGCCCGGGGCCCTGCAGAGCTCTGCTCCGTTAACAGCCCGGGTCCGAGTTTAGGGTGCGGGAGCCAGCCGGCCCGAACTCCGATTTCGTCTGTGGTCACCACCCTCCTGTCTGCTGGCCTCGCCTCTGTGCTTTCTTTGCACAGCCCACTGCCTAACGCTTTGCTCCCCACTGTGGTCGGGGCACCCAGCTGCTCCCTGTGGTGACGACTCCTGCTAACCCGAGAGCCCGCCGTCCCCCGCCTTTCCCTCGCCCTTGTGTAAACAAAGGAATTGTGAAAAGTGTGGATGTGATGTAAAAATGCCGGCAACTCGGACCCGCAGTGCTGAGCCGGTGGCCCGGCCTGCTGTCGGCGTGTGGCCTGACGTGGCGGCCGGGGCGCTGCTCTGGGTGGGGGCGGCCGCGGGCCGGGCCGGGCAGCGCTGTGGGAACGCCAGCACGGTAGCCTGACCGGGCGCCACCAGGAATAAAGTGTGAGCACCACCCGGCTGCGGCCTCCTTCCCCACCTCAGCCTGCACTGGCCTCAGCGGGGCGCCGTCTCATTTCCGGGGCTGGACATTTTGGGACAAAAGACAGGATTTTGAGGTGACACCCCCGCCAAACAGTGTGGGGCCAGCAGCCTCCTGGGACATGAGCCGGGTGCGGGGAAGTGATTCCGAGCGGCCTGACCCTGGCCCGTCGGCAGGAGCCCCGGGGCACGGGCAGGTCCAGCTGGGTCTATCCTGAGTGGGACTCGTCCGGTCACTCTGGAGCCTCTGGGGGAGCGCAGGGGCGGGGGAGGGGGGCGGCGGGAGAGACGGTTTCAAGGCACTTGTCCCTCACTGTCCCTGGAGGCAAGTCACACTGGAGCAGCGCCTGGGGGGTGGTGTCAGGGCCCTGACCTGACAAATGTTCGCACAGCTGTGGGCCTCACTGCCCACCTTGGGGCCGGCTCCGTGAGCTGGAGAGCCCAGGGCCACACGGGGTCCGCTCACAGGCGAGGAGCAGGGTGTAGCCACACAGCAGAGGTGCAGCCACCCCTGCCTGGCTGCTAACACCTCCCGCTTGGGGGTCACCTCTGGGGCAGAGCTTTAGGCCAGTGTTGGAAGAGTTAAAGGCTGCAAAACCCTCCAACCATGCTTGTGAAGTGCTTCACAAGAAATTGCACAAACAATCTCTGGAGATCCCCGTACCCTCCCCCAGAGCCCCTCAAAACCAGGACACGGGCACCCTCAAACATTGTTCACAGCCTGGAGATGGTGAGGCTGTGATAGGGGGGAGCGGTCACACCTAATCTTTTCGCTCAAATAGGGTTTAGTGGGTGGGGTCTAAGTTCATGTGTCACCCTGGTCGGGTGGGCATGCCCAGGGCAGACCTTCCCACACCTCCGCCCGCCTGGCTCTGCCCACAGGAGCACACACTGGGCAGCGGCTCACAAGCACTGCTGTCATGCTGGCCTGACCCCGTCTGCAACGGGCCCCGCAGGGCGGACACGGCTGCCCCCGGGCACTGGCCCCCGCTCTGGGCTGTCAGGACAGTCAGCGCAGCTGTGTGTCAGCCTCGCCTCCACGCTCGCTCTGGTGTGGGAAAGGTCACGAGTGCCTGGTGCACACGGAGTGGGATGTGCGGCAGGCCTGGCCGCAGGCAGCCCTGGCCTGCCCGTGCTCTGTCCAGGCTCCATCGGGCCAGCTTCTCGAGGCCCCTGCCCTTGGCCAGCTGGCTGGTGGAGCCCAGACCCGAAGGCTCGGGACTCCACCTGGATGTCAGGCTGCCAGCCCCTGCCCCGCGGGCTCGCCGAGAGGGCTCTCTGGGACCTGCCGCCGTCCAGGCAGCCTGGCCAGATGGGAGTGCCCCTGAGAGCCAGGTGACAGGCTGGCATGGCCCCTGTTGGCTGGAAGGGCCGTGGTTGCGCCTGATGGTGGGCACCCCATGGTGCGCTGGCACTTTGCCCCCCTAGCCCCCAGATGGCCGCTCAGGTGATTTGTTCCGGAGAAAAGCGGCAGGAACCGTATGACTGGCCGAGTGTGGGAAGGCTATGGCAGGTCCCGGCTCCCAGCCTGTGCACGGGCTCACCATGTGCTGAGATGTGCCCGGGGGTGGTGAATACATCAGACCCAGACTGTGCTTCAGGGACATGAGCACATCCGTCACCACCGCCTCCAGGACCGTCTTGTCTCCCAAACTGGACTCTGCCTGCCTGCTTGTCCGGTGGATGTGGCGATGGCCTCGCAGGCGTCTCGCTGGATGTCCTGGTGCCTGCCGGTCCCTCCGTGCAATTGTCCACTCGGCTCACAGCCCGGCGCCTCCGGGAGCGGCATCCCCTGTGGGCGCAGTGCCATCCTGCTTGGCGAGCTGGCGCGGTGCTTCTGCTGCCCTGAGGTGGCCGGGGCGCCAGGGACAAGAGCAGGAGTGGGTGTGGGGGGTCAGCCACCAAGCACACCGCCCAGCGTGCCCAGCCTCCATGTCAGCCCTCATCCTCCCTGGCCCTCCAGCCCTCACAGGCCCCTCTGCAACTGGCCATTCACAGAGGATCTCCTGGGCCTGGCCTGGCCCGGCCCGGCCCCGGTGCCGGCGCTGCTGGCGGCGGCAGGGCCTCGGCAGGCGTGTGCCCTCCCTGTGGCAGCGTGTGGCCTGTCCCGGGCTCACAGGCTCTCGCTTGAGTGCGCTCATTCTCAGTGAACAGAGTCCAGTTTTTATGTCATAACAGTTGTCTCTGATGAGCCACTGCTCAGTGAGAGGCCCACAGCCCGCCCGCCCGAGGGGCCTGGGCGCAACGGCGGGCTCTCGAGGTCCAGGCCTGGGGGCCAGGGCGGGCTGCGTCCCAAGTCCACCGCCCCCACCTCGGAAAACGGCCTGTCCCAGGGGACACACGCTAGGTCCTTTGCCCAGGGATACCCCTGTCCCTTATATTCCCCGCAGCCCAGGGGGCGGCAGAGAGGGGGAGCGAGGGCTTCTGTGGGCACGTGGGGCTTGGGCGGTGCTGTGGTCATGGCCCGGCCGTGTCACTGTCCTTCCACAGTTGAGAACATGCGCCCCGGGCTACACATATGTCCCCCAAGCCTCAGTGTGAAGTGGGGTGCAAGCTCCGCTCCCACCCACCTGCCCTGCAGTCACATAGGCCCTAGACCCAGTGTCCACACGAGGCTGGTGGGCCCTACACACCACCCACTTCAGGCCACACCCCCCACAGTCCCAGGAGGCCTGGAGTCCTGCCCGCCCACCCTCCTCCTCGGCTGCCCACACCCTCTACAGCAGCTTCTGCTGGTTTTCTTTCTTGTCAGTCTTCACCCAAGAATATTTTTTCCTTTTATTTTTATTTTTTCTTATTTTTAAAAAGATATATTTGTATTGATTTCAGAGAGGAAGGGAGAGGGAGAGAGAGAAACATCAATGGTGAGAGAGAACCATTGATCGGCTGCCTCTTGAATGTCCCCTTCTGGGGATTGAGCATGCAACCCAGGCATGTGCCCTTGACTGAAATCGAACCCGGGACCTTTCAGTCCATAGGCTCTATCCACTGAGCCAAACCAGCGAGGGCTCCATTGATTTGTAGAGAGAATGGAAGGGAGGGAGCAGGGAAGGGCGAGAGAAACATTGATGAGAGAGACACGCCTGTTGGTTGCCTCCCCAGAAGTGCCCCGACCAGGGCCAGGGGTGAGCATACAATCCAGTACATGCTCTTGGTTGGGTTGAACCTGAGACTCTTTGGTGCACAGGCCAATGCTCTAACCACCGAGCGACTGGCCAGGGCGGCTGTTGCTAGTTTTGGTTAGTCTCATTGCAGTGTTGACGAGCATGTTATACATGTGGATGAATGCACTAAGCAGTTACAGACGACATAGTTAGGACTGTCACTTTAAATGACCCTGTGCCACCCCCACGCTGAGTGCCACGCTGACTGGGTGTGGGACAAGGTGTGCAGCCTGGAATGTCTGGTGTTCCGTCGCCCTCTCTTCTGTGTTCTAAGAACATGGCCTTTCAGAACATTGTGCATCCCCATGTCCCCATGTCCGTTGCGAGATTAGCCTGGTCAGTGTCCACACCCAGTGTCCATGGCCTCCTAATGCCACAGGCGATGTGTCAGGTGATAGATGACCCATTAGGCAACAGTGACCCTATAGGCGACAGGTGACCCCACAAGTGATGGTTACCCTACAGATGACACTACGCATGGCGGTGACCCATCAGGCAACGGTGACACTACAGGTGGCAGGTGACTCTAGTTGATGGGTGACCCATCAGGTGGTGGTGACCCCACAGGCGACAGGTGGCCCTGAAGGTGATGGGTGACACTGCAGGCGACCAGGACCCTGAAGGTGATGCGTGACCCCACAGGCTGTGGGAAGACACAGTGGCCACCAGTCCTGAGGCAGCAGCCACCTTCTGCAGGGTGTGGGCACAGGGACATCACCTCATGTCCTGCTCCTGTTGCCCATGCTTCAGGGGCCTGCAGGGTCACTCCCTGTGGTCTCTAGCCTGCCTTCGCCACGTCCTTTCCCTGCTCACCCGCATGGAGCACAAGCCGACCTTGTCTGCCCCAGTACCATGCCCAGTTCCCCTGCTGGGCTCCCCTCCTCCCACTCAACCCCAACCCCCTTCCCAGCTGAATTGGCTCAGTGGTTGAGCGTTGACCTAGGAACCAAGAGGTCATGGGTTCCAGGTCAGGGCATATGCCAGGTTGTGGGCTTGATCCCCAGTGGGGATATGCAGGAGACAGCCAATCAATGATTTTCATTCTTGATATTTCTATTTCTCCCTCTTCTTCTCAGAAATCAATAAAAATATTTAAAATACTGCACCCTAGGCCCTGGGCACAGCTGGTCCTTGTGGGGACCCTTGGCCCGTGGGGACACTCGCTGCCCATGGTGGCTGCTGTGTGGAGGCTGCAGACACCCAGGGGCCGGTGTGACGACCACTCTTCCACCTGTTTCCTCTGGGAAGAAGCGCCCCCACCCGCCAAGTGTTTGAGTATGAAGAAGGGGTTCGCAGCCTCTGTGCCACATCAGAGGCAGAGGTTAACCTGGAGCTGGAACCACTGGGCACTGGCTGGGCCGTGGCCCTATGTCCATGGTGGATGCAGGTCATCGGCAGAGGGATGGTCAGTGTGGGACACACCCGTGGACTGCCCATCACCTGATGGGCCACTCATCACTTGCCAGGTCGTCCTTGGTGTCAGGAGACCATGGACACTAGGTGTGGGTGGGTCCTGCCAACATGCCCCTTCTTGGCCCTCAGCCCCGGCCAGGCTCAGGTGGCATCATAGGAGCCCGTGCTGAGTGTGAGCCTGGGGGAAGGCAGAACTTCAGTAACCCCTGGACAGGCAGTCCGTCCTTAGTGTTTCCTGGCAGGACCCTGCCGAGAAGGGGCCCCCAAGAGCAGAGTAGACCTGGGGGAGGGAGGGGCGATAAAAGCAGGCCAGCACCTTGGTCTCTGCCCTCAATTCCCGACTCCGTGTTGCACCATCTTGGCACAGGGACCCTGCTCTCAGGAATCAGCTATAATGGGGTTTCTGTGCCTTAATATTTTGGCATCCCAACTTTTCAAGCTCCAAATAAAATATTTTATGAAAAATTCACATAACATGAACGTGGGTAAGTCCTTAGGCTAGGTGACATTTCATGATGCAATCTTTCCTGTGGCCACAAGAGGGCGCGTCCACTAAAGAAACTAAGACTATGGTCAGAACACTCGCCTCCATCCGGCCCCACAGGCATGGGCCCAGACGTGATGGACACTACACGCATGCACACACGGGCACATACACATGCAGTAAAGTAAATGAGTCAGTTTTACTGTAATTATGTTCCAGTTAAGAATGAAATGAGTTGGAGGGGTAAAATAAAACGGGGAGAAAAGATAAGGGGGTTAAACGGAATGGGCAGCAATATGCAAGGCGGGATGTTCCCCTGGGCGAGGCTCTTGTTTTCCCGGTGTTGCTCTTCCCTGGCGAGTCTCTGCACCTGGCGCTCATCCTTGCTCTGGAGGCGAACAGCACCCTTGAGAAGCAGTCTCATGGCATCCATGCCTGCCGGTGGGACCTGGACTCAGGTGAGGGGCACCGGGTTGCATCCATGGTCTGGGCTGCCCCATGCAGTTCGGATTGGAGACATTCGGTGTTTCTAGAAGGTAAGAGCAGAGAAACCCCACAAGGTTTCCATGTCTGTGCAGACCCCTTGTTTTTTTTAGTCCTCACCGAGGGTGTTTTCCCCATTTTTTAGAGTGAAAGAAGAGAGAGAGAAACATTGATGCGAGAGAGAGACATTGATTGGCTGCCTCTTGTGCTAGGATTAGGGCCATTAGGTACAGGCATGCTCATGGCCTGGAATCTGACCCGTGACCTTTGACCTTTTGGTGCGGGGGTGAGGGGCATGCTCTAACCACTAAGCGCACAGGCTCCTGTGTAAGGCCATCAGGGTGCTGGCGGCACCGCGGCTGCTGGGAAGCCCTGACGCTGGGGCCGCAGCAGAGAGAGCACCTAATACCTCCCCTCAAAGGGGCAAAGGTCGTGCCAGTGGTAACGGAGGTTCAGAGGCCGGATGCCACATGGACTCCCCGCTGCCTGCGAACCTGGGCTCGGGTGGCAGCGGGCGTGGCCTGGCGTGTCTCGCAACCTCGGTGGCCGCCACGGGCCTTTCCTTTAGAGAACTCGTGGACAGCGGGGTCCGGGCAGCCATCGCGCCACTAGGGGCGGCCGCAGGCTGCGTAGTTGATGCTGCAGCCAAGTCTTCCTGAAAGCCCAGCGCCCAGTGATCACGAGCCGGAGCCCCCCTCCCACGAATGTCAGTATTTTTCCGTGGGTGCGTGCCGCCCACCTGCGCATGCGCATCCTGGCCCCACAGCAGCGCAGGCGCGGGGGCGAGTGGTTCTGGCTTCCGGGTCTGCCACGGGGGCGGCCGGCGGGGACACCTCTCGGCATTGGCAGAGCTGTTCCCCACAGCGTCCCGAGTGCCCGCAGAGCCTCCCCTCGGTGCCAGCGGCCTTGGCGGAAGTGCGTGGTTTTTGTAACGAACACTCGCGGGGAGAGGGGTGGATGTGGGCCGGCGCCGGCCTCGCTGCTCTAGCGAAGCGGGTCTGGCCCGGATCTTAGCGCACGTTTTCGGTGGCCCAGACTCCCCGCCTCCCGTTCCCTCGTCCCCCCATCTCGTGACCCGCACGAGGACCCCGTGCAGCTGTGGAAGCCCACGCGGCAGTCGCCGCACTGGTGCGGGGTGCCAGATTGGCCGCGCGGTTGCCAGGACTCGGTTGCTAGGAGGCGCTGGCCCTGCCCTCTCCCCCGCCCAGCTGTGGCATGAATTATGGATGCCCCACTTTCTCCAAGAGGCGATCTGTGATGCAGATGAGCACCTTGTCTCCCTTTTCTTCTGGCTTCTTAAGAAAAAAACGAGTTTTCCACCGGAAGCCGTATTTCCGAGTCCCAGGTGCCCTGAGCAGAGGCGCAGCCCACGTTCATTCTCATGCAAAACGCGACCAGAGGTCATGCCTGCTGTTTGTTCTGGAAAAGCTTGTAAGGTTCTCTGTGACCTCTGTGACCTTGGGGGCATTCCTTCTGTGTTTGACCAGAGACAATGGGATAGCGGTGAGGCTTTTCCCTCCGGCTCCCACCTCCACCCGAGGAACACTCACTAGAAACGGCCCAGCCAGAGGGGGGTCCCCAGCCAGAGGGGGACCCAGAGCCTGTGGCCTCAGCACTGGGCCAGAGGGGCTGGAGGGCTGGGTTCGCCTCCAGCACCCAGGGCCACTGTCCCCACGTGGGGCAGAAGGGGTCTGCCATCCCTGTCTGGCTGTGAGTGATGGGCTGCAGGACCATCCCTGGTGGCTTCCAGGGCTTCTGTCTGCCTCCCTGTGAGAAGCTGGCCCTGGAAGCACCTCCGACCATGGCCAACACCTGTCCCCCATTGTCTCAGTTCTTGCCTGTGGGACCGCAGGCGGCAGCAACAGAGCACTCCGGCAGGAGAACCTTATTTCAAAGGCGCCAAGTCTTCGTTCCAGGACGATGGAAAAGTTGAGTAGTGAGAATTGGGTTTCCTGCGGCAGCGGGGCGGGAGGAAGGATTTGAATAATCTACTAAAATCCCCCCAGACCAGGTGTGATTGTCTGATGTTGAATTTTTTATTTCTCTTTAACAAACTACTTGTTTATTGATTTCAGAGAGAGGAAAGGAGAGGGAAAGAGAGAGAGAGAAACATCTGCCTTTCCAGGGGATCAAACCTCAAACCCTAAACATTGAGCCATACCGGCCAGGGCCACAGGATACCTATTCTGCTCAGAATTTAAAATATCCTATCTAATAAAAGAGTAATATGCAAATTAACCATCACTCCACACACAAGTCACGCCCACCAGCTAATCAGGAGTGAGTATGTAAATTAACCCAACCAAGATGGCTGCAAACAGGAGGTTTGGGTTGTCCCTGGTGATGGAGGAAGTCAAGCTTTCTGCACACCCTGGCTGGCCCAGGCCTCCACTCAAGGCAACAAAGTTTCAATTATAGAAGATAAATAAATCCCAACAAAAATGGCTCCAGGCACAGAGCAAGAAGGAGTCTTAGCTTCACTCAAGGCTACAAACTTTCAATTATAGAAGATAAATAGATCCCAGATACCAGGGCCTTGCTTGGGTCGCTGGGGGGCATGGCCAGCCTGAAAACCATCACTGGCCCCTCACTCAGGCTGCCCCACATCCCAAGGGAACCTCTACTCTCATCCAGCACACCCTTCAGAGCAAACCAGCTGGCCTCCACCAGTGCACCAGGCCTCTATCCTATCTAATAAAAAAGTAATATGCACATTGACCATCATCCCAACACTCAAGATGGCTGTCCCTATGTGGCCAAAGATGATTGACTCCATGTGGACACAAGATGGCCACCACAAGATGGCCAGCAGGGGAGGGAAGTAGGGAGAGACCATGCCTGCAAGGGAGGGCAGTTGTGGGAAATCAGGCCAGCAGGAAGGGCACTTGGGAGGGATCAGGCCTGCAAGGGAGGGAAGTTGGGGGCTATCAAATCTGCAGGGGAGGGCAGTTAGGGGCAAACAGTCTGGCAGGGGAGCAGTTAGACATCAATCAGGCTGGCAGGGGAGTGGTTAGGGGGTGATCAGGGTGGCAGGCAGAAGTGGTTTGGAGCAATCAGGAAGGCAGGCAGGTGAGCAGTTGGGAGCCAACAGTCCTGGATTATTGTGAGAGGGATGTTCCAGATTGGAGAGGTTGCAGGCTGGGCTGAGGGACACACACACACACACACACACACACCCACACACACGTGCATGAATTTCATGCACCAGGCCTCTAGTAGAAAAATAAAAAGCCCAGAGGACTCAATGCTACCTGTGTCTACCTGTCAGGTGATGTGGAAACGGAGGCCAGAAGGAAAGTCCCAATAACTAAGGCAAAGGTGCAGGGACCTTCTCCTTCTGAGTCCTTAGCTATGCCTGGGAGCCCACATCGACGCCCCCAGCTCACAGCCACGCCCCTGAGTCATCAGCCACGCCCTTGAACAGCAGTGCAGACACTGCCTAGAACCAAGCACCCAGCCCCTGGCATGCGCGATGGCCATGACCACACAGAAGTCGGGCTCGGCAGCTCCCAGGGCACTGGTGACAGGAGATGCCAAGCGTTGGAGGGAGGTGGAGGTCTCTATCTTGGGCCATCCAATACAGATGCAGCTTGTAGGAGAAGGATATGCTTTTTAAAATGGACTTTTACTGATTTCAGAGAGGGAGGGAGAGGGAAAGACGAGAGAGATCATCGATCCGCTGCCTCCTGCACGCCCCCAACTGGGGACGGCGCCCTCAGTCCAGCATGTGCTCGTAATCAGAATCCAACTGCCGCCTGTTGACTCAGATTGACATTCAACCACAGAGCCACACCGGCAGATGGAAAATGATGTTTCTTAAAGCATGTTTTCTGCCAAACAGTTTCTTCTTATGAAAACAGTGAGACCAAAAACCCCTCCAAAGCCCAGGAGACTTCACCCAGAACAGCGCCCTATCTGGTGACAACTCCAGCTGAGAGAGGCAATATCCAGCACAGGCTCCGAGGCACTTGCAGTGAACACCGCGTTTCAGGGGTGTGGGTCCTGTCCCTCACACAGCTCATGTCTACAGAGGATGGTCACAGATCAGTGGTCAAGTCTGTGGGCTGTGGTGTCCCCCAATAGCTGGAGGTGGCGGCTGAGTGGGTGGCGGACACCGTAGCCGCGCCATCGGGAGAAGACAGACGGGACAGCACTCTGCTCCAGAGCTGATGAGGCCCCGAGTGGACGAGGAGGGTTCTGACGGTGCCCCTCTGGGTGATCGATGAAGCTCAGCACAGGGGGGAGGACTGGACGGGGCCCATCTCCCAGGCACTGGCGGATTTTTTAGGGTCAAGGAGATGTTGAATGGACCAGGATGTTGGGGATGGAGGGAAGGGACCCGAGGGCCAGCGGCTGCTGTTGCAGCCTGGGGACAGACTGCAGCAGACAAGGCCCCACTCACTGTCTCTTGCTGCCCCCGCCAGACGGGCTTGTCAGCTGCCCCCATCATAATTTATTATGCAGAGCTGAATTTCTTGAAGCATGAAGAATGAAATAATTTCACATGCAAACAGTTAGTACTCCCCCGAGTGTTCTATTACATATGTGTTGGTAAATTCACTTATGATGAGTGACAGCGTGAGGTTTGGGGTCAGGTCGGGGGGCCTGCGGAAGACAATGATGAAAACGATGAGCTAAATGCCAGAAGCGGCCCCTGGTGTCTGGGGACAAAGCGAGCCAATGTCAGTCTCTCACGTGCAGTCTCTTAAGCGACGAAATGGGGTTGTGTGTCAGCAGCAGGGACAGGGAGCCTGACCTCTCACACTGTCGCTGCTGGAACCCATCGTCGTTCCTGGAACCGAGGCCAGTCGGGCTGCGGTTCCTCCCTCGACGAGTTAGTGAGGTCTGGCCTTCGCCAAAGCCCTCATTTTGCCTCTTCAGCCACCTCGCCTTCCTCCGAGGCCCCTCAGCTGGGCCTGGCAGGGTCCCTGTGGGGCGGTTCCAGCACCTGGGTCTTGGTGGGAGGGAGCCCAGGGCCTCAGGTCCGAGACTGGCTTGTCTAGACTGAGAGCAACCTGCCCAACATGGAAGATGAAGGTGCCGGCAGGAGGGGGACATCCTGCAGGAAGGGCAGGATGAGGCCATGTCCTGTCGAGGCCAGCAGACATAGCAAATGCAGGGTAAGGGGGTGTGGGCTCTACGCGGAGAGTCTCCTACGGGGGGGCTAGAGCCTTGAGGGTTCACTCTCAGTCTGCTGGGTGGGGTCCACCTGCATTATTTCTGCTCCTGGAAATCCAGTGCCTCCAACCCAGGCATCCCCCGCCCATGCCCCGGCACCCCCAAACCTGGGCGTCCCATCTCTCTCCGCCTTAATTCGTCAAGCACTGCAGGCAGCCTCCGAAGGTGGAGGCGAGCGGTCCTGTGCCCGCATCGCAGAGCCTTCACACAAAGACCCAAACCGCCCCGTTAAAGACGAGAGAGCGATGAAAACAAAGCCAGCACGCCGGACACACTCGGGACATGGCCGGTGGGTGGCGGTGAGGTGACTCAGGCTTCCTGCTGAGCCCACTGGCCTCCTTCAGCTCACTGCTGCCCAATCCAGCCCGGCAGGCCGCTGCAGCCTCGCGGGAGAGGCCGCTTCCGGGGAAGCGCCATGGCTGAGTGTGGCCCGCGGCCGATCCCCGACACGGGGCTGGACAGGGCCCTCGGGTGTGTGGTGTCAGCATGCGGCCACACTGGGTAAGGGCTGTCCGTCTCTGTCTGTGACTGGCGTAAGGAGAGGGGACTCGAGGACGCAGGGAGCCTTCGGTGACATGGAGGTGGCCTGAGGGGTAGAGGCTGGAGGCACAGCAGGACACCCACCTGCCCCCTCCCACCTGCTCCCGGACCACCACCTGTGAGACCTCTTCGCTGGGCTCTGTCTCCCCTGCTCTTTGTTTGCTTTTTGACCCCCTGCCTTAGTTCTGTAAAAACAGGCTTTTATTGATTTTAGAGAGAGGAAAGGAGAGGAGAGAGAAGTGCGGCCAGCGGCTCTGCTGCAGGACTTTCCCCAGGAAAGCGCCCAGTTTGTCTTCACGCTCTGAGGCACAGGTCACCGGACCTGGCAGGTGCCTGTGTGGGGCCTCCCCAGGCCCTCCCCGAGGGAGGCCCACTGTCCCGACCTGGACGCCTTGCTCCCAGAACGTGGCAGAACCTAAGGAAACCCTCTGTTGTTGGAAACTCCTCCTCCCAGGTCGAAATCTGCCGCCCTAAGAGAACTGGTCTGGGGCAGCCTCGACGTCACAGCTGCTCGGGCCGGCTGTCCGCTGGGTTTGCGGGGTGCTGTGTGTGGCAGGAGAGGCGGCCCTCGCAGGGCCTGCCCGGCGGGCGCTTTCCACTCAGGAGATCAGGGATAGGAAGAAAATGCAGGTAAGGTGGGGGTTGGGGGGTGGAGGTCTGCTCAGGGGTCAGCATCCTCATGGTGGGGGTGGGGAGGGGACAGAAGGGCTTTGTGCGAGTGGCAGGGGCCAGAACAGCCAGAACGTTCCTGCTCAGGCTTATAAACAGCAGCCATCATCCTTCTGGCACTGCCCAGAACCCACCCTCACAGATCTGCTACCCTGCCTCCTATTTCACTCGAAAGCTGTGGCAGAGCGGGGCTGCTGAGCCGGGCAGGGACGCTGCCCAATGAGGAGCCACCGGGTCCCACAGGGCAGGTGCTTCTCCTCCCGAGTCCAGCGCACAGAGTGCATCAGAACCCAGTGCGCCAGCACCCTGTCCGTGAGCTCCCAGTCCGCCAGCTCCCTGTCCACCAGCACCCTGTCCGCCAGCACCCAGTCCGCCAGCACCCAGTCCGCCAGCACCCAGTCCGCCAGCTCCCTGTCCGCCAGCACCCAGTCCGCCAACAACCAGTCCGCCAGCACCCAGTCCTCCAGCAATCAGTCCGCCAACACCCAGTCCGCCAGCACCCTGTCCGCCAGCACCCAGTCCGCCAGCACCCTGTCCGCCAGCAATCAGTCCGCCAACACCCAGTCCGCCAGCACCCTGTCCGCCAGCACCCAGTCCGCCAGCTCCCTGTCCGCCAGCACCCAGTCCACCAACACCCAGTCCGCCAGCACCCAGTCCGCCAGCACCCAGTCCGCCAGCACCCTGTCCGCCAGCACCCAGTCCGCCAGCACCCTGTCCGCCAGCACCCAGTCCGCCAGCAATCAGTCCGCCAACACCCAGTCCGCCAGCACCCAGTCCGCCAGCACCCAGTCCGCCAACAACCAGTCCGCCAGCACCCAGTCCTCCAGCAATCAGTCCGCCAACACCCAGTCCGCCAGCACCCTGTCCGCCAGCACCCAGTCCGCCAGCACCCTGTCCGCCAGCAATCAGTCCGCCAGCACCCAGTCCGCCAGCACCCTGTCCGCCAGCACCCAGTCCGCCAGCTCCCTGTCCGCCAGCACCCAGTCCGCCAACACCCAGTCCGCCAGCACCCAGTCCGCCAGCACCCAGTCCGCCAGCTCCCTGTCCGCCAGCACCCAGTCAGCCAACAACCAGTCCGCCAGCACCCAGTCCTCCAGCAATCAGTCCGCCAGCACCCAGTCCGCCAGCTCCCTGTCCGCCAGCAATCAGTCCGCCAGCACCCTGTCCGCCAGCACCCAGTCCGCCAACACCCAGTCCGCCAGCACCCTGTCCGCCAGCACCCAGTACTCCAGCAATCAGTCCGCCAACACCCAGTCCGCCAGCAATCAGACCGCCAGCAATCAGTCCGCCAGCAATCTGTCCGCCAGCACCCAGTCCTCCAGCAATCTGTCCGCCAGCACCCAGTCCGCCAGCAATCAGACCGCCAGCACCCAGTCCGACAGCAATCAGTCCGCCAGCACCATGTCCGCCAGCACCCCGTCCGCCAGCAATCAGTCCGCCAGCTATCATTCCGCCAGCACCCAGTCCGCCAGCAATCATTCCGCCAGCACCCCGTCCGCCAGCAATCAGTCCGCCAGCTATCATTCCGCCAGCACCCCGTCCGCCAGCAATCATTCCGCCAGCACCCAGTCCGCAAGAACCCAGTCCGCCAGCACCCAGTCCGCCAGCAATCAGTCCGCCAGCAATCAGTCCGCCAGCAATCAGTCCGCCAGCACCCAGTCCGCCAGCAATCAGTCCGCCAGCACCCTGTCCGCCAGCACCCAGTCCGCCAGCAATCAGTCCGCCAGCACCCTGTCCGCCAGCACCCAGTCCGCCAGCAATCAGTCCGCCAGCAATCAGACCGCCAGCAATCAGTCCGCCAGCACCGAGTCCGCCAGCAATCAGTCCGCCAGCACCCTGTCCGCCAGCACCCAGTCCGCCAGCAATCAGTCCGCCAGCAATCAGACCGCCAGCAATCAGTCCGCCAGCACCGAGTCCGCCAGCAATCAGTCCGCCAGCACCCTGTCCGCCAGCACCCAGTCCGCCAGCAATCAGTCCGCCAGCAATCAGTCCGCCAGCAATCAGTCCGCCAGCACCCAGTCCTCCAGCAATCAGTCCGCCAGCACCCTGTCCGCCAGCACCCAGTCCGCCAGCAATCAGTCCGCCAGCAATCAGTCCGCCAGCACCCAGTCCGCCAGTACCCAGTCCGCCAGCAATCAGTCTGCCAGCACCCAGTCCGTCAGCAATCAGTCCGCCAGCACCCTGTCCGCCAGCACCCAGTCCGCCAGCAATCAGTCCGCCAGCACCCTGTCCGCCAGCAATCAGTCTGCCAGCACCCAGTCCGCCAGCAATCAGTCCGCCAGCAACCAGTCCGCCAGTACCCAGTCCGCCAGCAATCAGTCTGCCAGCACCCAGTCCGTCAGCAATCAGTCCGCCAGCACCCAGTCCTCCAGCAATCAGTCCGCCAGCACCCAGTCCGCGAGCACCCTGTCCGCCAGCACCCAGTCCGCCAGCAATCAGTCCGCCAGCACCCTGTCTGCCAGCAATCAGTCTGCCAGCACCCAGTCCGCCAGCAATCAGTCCGCCAGCACCCAGTCCGCCAGCACCCAGTCTGCCAGCACCCAGTCCGCCAGCACCCAGTCCGCCAGCAATCAGTCCGCCAGCACCCAGTCCGCCAGTAATCAGTCCGCCAGCACCCAGTCCGCCAGCACCCAGTCTGCCAGCACCCAGTCCGCCAGCACCCAGTCCGCCAGCAATCAGTCCGCCAGCACCCAGTCCGCCAGCAATCAGTCCGCCAGCACCCAGTCCGCCAGCACCCAGTCTGCCAGCACCCAGTCCGCCAGCACCCAGTCCGCCAGCAATCAGTCCGCCAGCACCCAGTCCGCCAGTAATCTGTCCGCCAGCACCCAGTCCGCCAGCAATCAGTCCGCGAGCACCCAGTCCGCCAGCAATCAGTCCCCCAGCACCCAGTCCGCCAGCAATCAGTCCGCCAGCACTCAGTCCGCCAGCAATCAGTCCGCCAGCAATCAGTCCGCCAGTAATCTGTCCGCCAGCACCCAGTCCGCCAGCAATCAGTCTGCCAGCACCCAGTCCGCCAGTAATCTGTCCGCCAGCACCCAGTCCGCCAGCAATCTGTCCGCCAGCACCCAGTCCGTCAGCAATCATTCCGCCAGCAATCAGTCCGCCAGCACCCTGTCCGCCAGCAATCAGTCTGCCAGCAATCAGTCCGCCAGCACCCAGTCCGCCAGCAATCTGTCCGCCAGCACCCAGTCAGCCAGCAATCATTCCGCCAGCAATCAGTCCGCCAGTAATCTGTCCGCCAGCACCCAGTCCGCCAGCAATCAGTCCGCCAGCACCCAGTCCGCCAGCAATCAGGCCGCCAGCACCCAGTCCGCCAGCAGTCAGTCCGCCAGCACCCTGTGCGCCAGCAATCAGTCCCCCAGCACCCAGTCCGCCAGCAATCAGTCCGCCAGCAATCAGTCCGCCAGCAATCAGTCAGCCAGCAATCAGGCCGCCAGCACCCAGTCCGCCAGCACCCAGTCCGCCAGCAGTCAGTCCGCCAGCACCCTGTGCGCCAGCAATCAGTCCGCCAGCAATCAGTCCCCCAGCACCCAGTCCGCCAGCAATCAGTCCGCCAGCACCCAGTCCGCCAGCAATCAGTCCGCCAGCAATCAGTCCGCCAGTAATCTGTCCGCCAGCACCCAGTCCGCCAGCAATCAGTCCGCCAGCAATCAGTCCGCCAGCACCCAGTCCGCCAGCAATCAGTCCACCAGCACCATGTCCGCCAGCACCCTGTCCGCCAGCAATCAGTCCGCCAGCACCCAGTCCGCCAGCACACAGTCCGCCAGCGATCTGTCCGCCAGCACCCAGTCCGCCAGCAATCAGTCCGCCAGCAATCAGTCAGCCAGCAATCAGGCCGCCAGCACCCAGTCCGCCAGCAATCAGTCCGCCAGCACCATGTCCGCCAGCACCCTGTCCGCCAGCAATCAATCCGCCAGCAATCAGTCCGCCAGCACCCAGTCCACCAGCACCCAGTCCACCAGCAATCTGTCCGCCAGCACCCAGTCCGCCAGCACCCAGTCCGCCAGCAATCTGTCCGCCAGCACCCAGTCCGTCAGCAATCATTCCGCCAGCAATCAGTCCGCCAGCACCCTGTCCGCCAGCAATCAGTCTGCCAGCAATCAGTCCGCCAGCACCCAGTCCGCCAGCAATCTGTCCGCCAGCACCCAGTCAGCCAGCAATCATTCCGCCAGCAATCAGTCCGCCAGCACCCTGTCTGCCAGCACCCAGTCCACCAGCAATCAGTCTGCCAGCACCCTGTCTGCCAACAATCAGTCCGCCAGCAATCAGTCCGCCAGCACCCAGTCCGCCAGCAATCATTCCGCCAGCACCCAGTCGGCCAGCAATCATTCCAGCAGCACCCAGTCCCCCATAACCCAGTCCGCCAGCACCCAGTCCGCCAGCACCCAGTCCGCCAGCAATCAGTCCACCAGCAATCAGTCCGCCAGCACCCTGTCCGACAGCACCCTGTTCGCCAGCAATCAGTCCGCCAGCAATCATTCCGCCAGCACCCAGTCCGCCAGCACCCAGTCCGCCACCACCCAGTCTGCCAGAAATCAGACCGCCAGCACCCAGTCTGCCAGCACCCAGTCCGCCAGCAATCAGTCCGCCAGCAATCAGTCCGCCAGCAATCAGACCGGCAGCAATCAGACCGCCAGCAATCAGTCCGCCAGCACCATGTCTGCCAGCACCCAGTCCGCCAGCAATCTGTCCGCCAGCACCCAGTCCGCCAGCAATCAGACCAGCAGCAATCAGACCACCAGCAATCAGTCCGCCAGGACCATGTCTGCGAGCACCCTGTCCGCCAGCAATCAGTCCTCCAGCAATCATTCCGCCAGCACCCAGTCAGCCAGAACCCAGTCCGCCAGCACCCAGTTTGCCAGCACCCAGTCTCCCAGCAATCAGTCCGCCAGCAATTAGTCCGCCAGCAATCAGTCCGCCAGCACCCAGTCCAGCAGCACCCAGTCCGCCAGCAATCAGTCCGCCAGCAATCAGTCCGCCAGCAATCAGCCCGCCAGCAATCAGTCCGCCAGCACCCAGTCCAGCAGCACCCAGTCCGCCAGCAATCAGTCCGCCAGCACCCAGTCCGCCAGTAATCTGTCCGCCAGCACCCAGTCCGCCAGCAATCAGTCTGCCAGCACCCAGTCCGCCAGTAATCTGTCCGCCAGCACCCAGTCCGCCAGCAATCAGTGTGCCAGCACCCAGTCCGACAATAATCTGTTCGCCAGCACCCAGTCCGCCAGCAATCAGTCCGCCAGCAATCAGTCCGCGAGCACCCAGTCCGCCAGCAATCAGTCCGCCATCACCATGTCCGCCAGTACCCTGTCCGCCAGCAATCAGTCCGCCAGCACCCAGTCCGCCAGCACCCAGTCCGCCGGCGATCTGTCCGCCAGCACCCAGTCCATCAGCAATCAGTCCGCCAGCAATCAGTCAGCCAGCAATCAGGCCGCCAGCACCCAGTCCGCCAGCACCCAGTCCGCCAGCACCCAGTCCGCCAGCAGTCAGTCCGCCAGCACCCTGTGCGCCAGCAATCAGTCAGCCAGCAATCAGTCCCCCAGCACCCAGTCCGCCAGCAATCAGTCCGCCAGCACCCAGTCTGCCAGCAATCAGTCCGCCAGCAATCAGTCCGCCAGTAATCTGTCCGCCAGCACCCAGTCCGCCAGCAATCAGTCCGCCAGCAATCAGTCCGCCAGCACCCAGTCCGCCAGCAATCAGTCCACCAGCACCATGTCCGCCAGCACCCTGTCCGCCAGCAATCAGTCCGCCAGCACCCAGTCCGCCAGCACACAGTCCGCCAGCGATCTGTCCGCCAGCACCCAGTCCGCCAGCAATCAGTCCGCCAGCAATCAGTCAGCCAGCAATCAGGCCGCCAGCACCATGTCCGCCAGCACCCTGTCCGCCAGCAATCAATCCGCCAGCAATCAGTCCGCCAGCACCCAGTCCACCAGCACCCAGTCCACCAGCACCCTGTCCGCCAGCACCCAGTCCGCCAGCACCCAGTCCGCCAGCAATCTGTCCGCCAGCACCCAGTCCGTCAGCAATCATTCCGCCAGCAATCAGTCCGCCAGCACCCTTTCCGCCAGCAATCAGTCTGCCAGCAATCAGTCCGCCAGCACCCAGTCCGCCAGCACCCAGTCCGCCAGCACCCTGTCCGCCAGCACCCAGTCCGCCAGCACCCAGTCCGCCAGCACCCAGTCCGCCAGCAATCTGTCTGCCAGCACCCAGTCAGCCAGCAATCATTCCGCCAGCAATCAGTCCGCCAGCACCCTGTCTGCCAGCACCCAGTCCACCAGCAATCAGTCTGCCAGCACCCTGTCTGCCAACAATCAGTCCGCCAGCAATCAGTCCGCCAGCACCCAGTCTGCCAGCAATCATTCCGCCAGCACCCAGTCGGCCAGCAATCATTCCAGCAGCACCCAGTCCCCCATAACCCAGTCCGCCAGCACCCAGTCCGCCAGCACCCAGTCCGCCAGCAATCAGTCCGCCAGCAATCAGTCCGCCAGCACCCTGTCCGACAGCACCCTGTTCGCCAGCAATCAGTCCGCCAGCAATCATTCCGCCAGCACCCAGTCCGCCACCACCCAGTCCGCCAGAAATCAGACCGCCAGCACCCAATCTGCCAGCACCCAGTCCGCCAGCAATCAGTCTGCCAGCAATCAGTCCGCCAGCAATCAGACCGGCAGCAATCAGACCGCCAGCAATCAGTCCGCCAGCACCATGTCTGCCAGCACCCAGTCCGCCAGCAATCTGTCCGCCAGCACCCAGTCCGCCAGCAATCAGACCAGCAGCAATCAGACCACCAGCAATCAGTCCGCCAGCACCATGTCTGCGAGCACCCTGTCCGCCAGCAATCAGTCCTCCAGCAATCATTCCGCCAGCACCCAGTCAGCCAGAACCCAATCCGCCAGCACCCAGTTTGCCAGCACCCAATCTCCCAGCAATCTGTCCGCCAGCATCCAGTCCGCCAGCACCCAGTCCGCCAGCAATCAGTCCACCAGCACCCAGTCCGCCAGCAATCAGTCCGCCAGAACCCAGTCCGCCAGCACCCAGTCCGCCAGCAATCAGTCAGCCAGCAATTAGTCTGCCAGCACCCAGTCCGCCAGCAATCAGTCCGCCAGCACCCAATCCGCCAGCAATCAGACCTTCAGTAATCAGTCCGCCAGCAATCAGTCCACCAGCAATGTGTCCGCCAGCACCCAGTCAGCCAGCAATCAGTCCGCCAGCACCCAGTCTGCCAGCACCGTGTCCGCCAGCAATCAGTCTGCCAGCACCCAGTCCGCCAGCACCCAGTCCGCCAGCAATCAGTCCGCCAGCACCCAGTCCGCCAGCACCATGTCCGCCAGCAATCAGTTCGCCAGCAATCAGTCCGCCAGCACCCAGTCCACCAGCACCCAGTCCGCCAGCACCCAGTCCGCCAGCAATCAGTCCGGCAGCACCCAGTCCGCCAGCAATCAGACCTCCAGTAATTAGTCCGCCAGCAATCAGACCTCCAGCAATCAGTCCGCCAGCAATCAGTCCGCCAGCAATCAATCCGCCAGCACCCAGTCCGCCAGCAATCAGTCCGCCAGCAATCTGTACGCCAGCACCCAGTCTGCCAGCAATCAGTCCGCCAGCACCCATTCCGCCAGCAATCAGACCGCCAGCAATCAGTCCGCCAGCAATCAGTCAGCCAGCAATTAGTCTGCCAGCACCCAGTCCGCCAGCACCCAGTCCGCCAGCACCCAGTCCGCCAGCAATCAGTTCGCCAGCACCCAGTCCGCCAGCACCATGTCCGCCAGCAATCAGTCCGCCAGCAATCAGTCCGCCAGCACCCAGTCCGCCAGCACCCAGTCCGCCAGCACCATGTCCGCCAGCACCCAGTCCGCCAGCACCCAGTCTGCCAGCACCCATTCTGCCAGCACCTAGTCCGCCAGCAACCAGTCCGCCAGCAATCAGTCCGTCAGCACCATGTCCGCCAGCAATCAGTCTGCCAGTACCCAGTCCGCCAGCACCCAGTCCGCCAGCTCGCTGTCCGCCAGCAATCAGTCCGCCAGCACCCAGTCCGCCAGCACCCAGTCCGCCAGCAATCAGTCCGCCAGCACCCAGTCCGCCAGCAATCAGACCTTAGTAATCAGTCCGCCAGCAATCAGTCCACCAGCAATGTGTCCGCCAGCACCCAGTCAGCCAGCAATCAGTCCGCCAGCACCCAGTCTGCCAGCACCCAGTCCGCCAGCAATCTGTCTGCCAGCACCCAGTCCGCCATCAATCAGACCGCCAGCAATCAGACCGCCAGTAATCAGTCCGCCAGCCCCATGTCTGTCAGCACCCTGTCCGCCAGCAATCAGTCCGCCAGCACCCAGTCCGCCAGCACCCTGTCCGACAGCACCCTGTCCGCCAGCAATCAGTCTGCCAGCACCCAGTCCGCCAGCACATGGTCCGCCAGCTCGCTGTCCGCCAGCAATCAGTCCGCCAGCACCCAGTCCGCCAGCACCCTGTCCGCCAGCACCCTGTCAGCCAGCACCCAGTCCGCCAGCACATGGTCCGCCAGCTCGCTGTCCGCCAGCACCCAGTCCGCCAGCTCCCAGTCCGCCAGCACCCTGTCCGCCAGCACCCTGTCAGCCAGCACCCAGTCCGCCAGCACTCTGTCCTCCAGCACCCAGTCCGCCTGCACCCTGTCTGCCAGCACCCAGTCCGTCAGCACCATGTCCGCCAGCAATCAGTCTGCCAGCACCCAGTCCGCCAGCACCCAGTCCGCCAGCTCGCTGTCCGCCAGCAATCAGTCCGCCAGCATCCAGTCCGCCAGCACCCAGTCCGCCAGCAATCAGTCCTCCAGCACCCAGTCCGCCAGCACCATGTCCGCCAGCAATCAGTTCGCCAGCACCCAGTCCGCCAGCACCCAGTCCGCCAGCACCATGTCCTCCAGCAATCAGTTCGCCAGCACCCAGTCCGCCAGCACCCAGTCCGCCAGCACCATGTCCGCCAGCAATCAGTCCGCCTGCACCCAGTCCGCCAGCACCCAGTCCGCCAGCAATCAGTCCGCCCGCAATCAGTCTGCCAACTCCCTGTCCGCCAGAAATCAATCCGCCAGCACCATGTCCGCCAGCACCCTGTCCACCAGCAATCAGTCTGCCAGCAATCAGTCTGCCAGCACCCAATCCGCCAGCACCATGTCCGCCAGCACCCTGTCCACCAGCAATCAGTCCGCCAGCAATCAGTCTGCCAGCACCCAATCCGCCAGCACCCAGTCCGCCAGCACCCAGTCCGCCAGCACCATATCCGCCAGCAATCAGTCCGACTGCACCCAGTCCGCCAACATCCACTCCGCCAGCACCCAGTCCGCCAGCAATCAGTCCGCCAGTAATCAGTCCGCCAACTCCCTGTCCGCCAGAAATCAATCCGCCAGCACCATGTCCGCCAGCACCCTGTCCACCAGCAATCAGTCCGCCAGCAATCAGTCCGCCAGCAATCAGTCCGCCAACAATCAGTCCGCCAGCAACCAGTCCACCAGCAATCAGTCCGCCAGCACCCTGTTGCCAGCACCCAGTCCGCCAGCACCCAGTCCGCCAGCAATCATTCCGCCAGCAATTAGTCCGCCAGCACCATGTCCGCCAGCAATCAGTCCGCCAGCACCCTGTCCGCCAGTAATTAGTCCGCCAGTAATCCGTCCGCCTGTACCTTGTCCGCCAGCAGCCTGTTTGCCAGCACCCAGTCCGCCAGCAATCAGTCCGCCAGCACCCAGTCTGCCAGCACCGTGTCCGCCAGCAATCAGTCTGCCAGCACCCAGTCCGCCAGCACCCAGTCCGCCAGCACCCAGTCCGCCAGCAATCAGTCCACCAGCACCCAGTCCGCCAGCACCATGTCCGCCAGCAATCAGTTCGCCAGCAATCAGTCCGCCAGCACCCAGTCCGCCAGCACCCAGTCCGCCAGCACCATGTCCGCCAGCACCCAGTCCGCCAGCACCCAGTCTGCCAGCACCCAGTCTGCCAGCACATAGTCCGCCAGCAACCAGTCCGCCAGCAATCAGTCCGTCAGCACCCAGTCCGCCAGTAATCTGCCTGCCAGCACCCAGTCCGCCAGCACCCAGTCCGCCAGTAATCTGCCTGCCAGCAATCAGTCCGCCAGCACCCAGTCCGCCAGCAATCGTTCCGCCAGCACCCAGTCCTCCAGCGATCAGTCTGCCAGCACCCAGTCCGCCAGCACCCTGTTCCCTGGCACCCTGTCCGCCAGCACTCTGTCTGCCGGCACCCAGTCCGCCAGCACCCTGTCTCCCGGCACCCTGTCCGCCAGCACTCTGTCCGGTGGCACCCAGTCCGCCAGCACCCTGTCCACCGGCACCCAGTCTGCCAGCACCCTGTCCGCTGGCACCCTGTCCGCCAGCACCCAGTCTGCCAGCACCTTGTCCACCGGCACCCAGTTTGCCAGCACCCTGTCCACCGCCACCCAGTCCGCCAGCACCCTGTCCGCCGGCACCCAGTCTGCCAGCACCCTGTCCGCCGGCACCCAGTCCGCCAGCACCCTGTCCACCGGCACCCAGTCTGCCATCACCCTGTCCGCTGGCACCCTGTCCGCCAGCACCCTGTCCGCCAGCACCCTCCCTAGGGCACGCCCCCACACTGTTACCATGTTGGAAAAATCCTAGGACTTGGCAGGGGCATGGTCTCCATTCTGACTTCCACCAGTGATGCCGGGGACTGTCTCCCGCAGTGTAAACCAGAAACAGCCGCCGAATTAGAGAAGAGAAGCAGTCACGCCTGTTCGCCCCCCAGCCCCTGCATGACAGACCAAGGCTCAGAGCCCAGCTGGGATCTGAAGGCATTGTCCGTGACCCCACAGGCCCAGGCGTGGCTGACCACTTCTACACAACCAGAGTGCTGGCTCATGCACAAGGCCATCCGGGGCCCCCAGTCCCACAGAAAGCTGCCCTGGGCGCCCAGCATGGGAGTCCCACCCAAACCATCACCAGGCGCCCAGTGTCGGGAGTGGAGCAGAGCAGAGTGGCTCTCGCACTTTCCTTTTTTTCTGAGAGCTCGGGCCTCAGGAGGTTCGTGGACGGAGGCCTAGGGCAGTGGTTGGCAAACTTCAGTTCACGAGTCACATGTGGCCCCTTGAGTGTGGCTTTTCCACAAAACACCACTTGCGGGCATGCAGCTGCAGTGTGACAGAAATTTCATGACCCATGTGCGGAAGTCGGTTTTCAGCTCTCAAAAGCATTTCAATCGTTGTATGTTGATATTTGGCTCTGTTGACGAATGGGTTTGTCGACCACTGTCCTAGTCAGTCACCGTCTGAACGTTGACTTCTGTCTTAAAGCCTGACATTCTCGATTGGCGGCGTGGCTCAGGGGTTGAGCACCGACCTATGGACCAGGAGGTCACAGCTCGATTCCCGGTCAGAGCACAAGCCCGGGTTGCGGGCTCGATCCCCAGTGGGGGGTGTGCAGGAGGCAGCTGATTCATGATTCTGTCTCATTGATGTTTCTCTTTCTGGCTCTCCCATCCGTTCTGAAATCAATGAAGAAATATTTTTAAAAATCCAATATTTTCTGTCGGGCTTTTCCTACCTGTTCTATTTCTCTGCACCAGAGGAAGAGGCTGGCTGGCCGTGCCCCCTGCACACACCCGCCTCACGGTGCAGTTCTCTCCTGTGGTCACCGTTTTCCGCGTCTTCCTCCTCCACGCCGCCGTGTGAGCACAGGGACAGCATGGGAGCTCACTGCCATGTCCTGCGGATGCCCCGCGCCGGCCCCCCTGTCTGTGACAGGCTCCACCCCCAGACTTCTTTAGGAGGTTGTACCGCACCCGGCCTCTCCTGCCATGGAGCCACTCAGGGGCTGCTGGAGGCGAGGTTTGCTCCCAGAGCCCGGCGTTGTCAGCTCTGCAGGGTGGCCTGTCCATGTGCTTGTGGAGGGTTTTCCGATCTCCCTGAAAGGGAAAGAGTTCGGGGAGGGTAGGCATGAGCGGCAGGAGGGATGGTCTCTCTAGCCCATGAGAAAAACAGGGCTATCGGTGTGGGGGGCACAGACAGTGCGGGAGCCCAAGGAAGCCGAGTCCTGCTGTGACCACCTGAGGGGCGGGGCCGGATCTTGGGAGGGTCAGGCTCAACACATGTTTCGTGTGTGAGTGTATGTGTGTGTGTGTATGTGTGTGTGTGAGTGTATGTGTGTGTGTGAGTGTGTGTGTGAGTGTATGTGTGTGTGTATGTGTGTGTGAGTGTATGTGTGTGAGTGTATGTGTATGTGTGAGTGTATGTGAGTGTATGTGAGTGTGTATGTGTGTATGTGAGTGTATGTGTGTATGCACGTGTGAGTGTATGTGTGTGTCTGTATGTATGTGTGAGTGTGTATGTGAGTGTATGTGTGTGTATGTATGTGTGAGTGTATGTGTGTGTGTGAGTGTGTGTGTGAGTGTATGTGTGTATGTGTGTGTGAGTGTATGTGTGTGTGAGTGTATGTGTGTGTATGTGTGAGTGTATGTGAGTGTATGTGAGTGTATGTGTGTGTATGTGTGAGTGTATGTGTGTATGTGAGTGTATGTGTGTATGCATGTGTGAGTGTATGTGTGTGTCTGTATGTATGTGTGAGTGTGTATGTGAGTGTATGTGTGTGTATGTATGTGTGAGTGTATGTGTGTGTGTGAGTGTGTGTGTGAGTGTATGTGTGTATGTGTGTGTGAGTGTATATGTGTGTGTGTATATGTGTGCATGAGTGTGTGTATGAGTATGTGTGAGTGTGAGTATGTGTGTGTATGCATGTGTGAGTGTATGTATGTGTGAGTGTGTGTATGTATGAGTGTGTGTGTGTGAGTGTGTATGTGTGTGTGAGTGTATGTGAGTGTATGTGTGTGTATGTATGTGTGAGTGTATGTGTGTGTGTGAGTGTGTGTGTGAGTGTATGTGTGTATGTGAGTGTATGTGTGTATGCATGTGTGAGTGTATGTGTGTGTATGTGTGAGTGTATGTGTGTGTATGTGTGAGTGTATGTGTGTGAGTGTATGTGTGTGTATGTGTGAGTGTATGTGTGTATGCATGTGTGAGTGTATGTGTATGCATGTGTGAGTGTATGTGTGTGTCTGTATGTATGTGTGAGTGTGTATGTGAGTGTATGTGTGTGTATGTATGTGTGAGTGTATGTGTGTGTGTGAGTGTGTGTGAGTGTATGTGTGTATGTGTGTGTGAGTGTAAGTGTGTGTGAGTGTATGTGTGTGTATGTGTGAGTGTATGTGAGTGTATGTGAGTGTATGTGTGTGTATGTGTGAGTGTATGTGTGTATGTGAGTGTATGTGTGTATGCATGTGTGAGTGTATGTGTGTCTGTATGTGTGAGTGTGTATGTGAGTGTATGTGTGTGTATGTATGTGTGAGTGTATGTGTGTGAGTGTGTGTGTGTGTATGTGTGTGTGAGTGTATGTGTGTGAGTGTATGTGTATGTGTGAGTGTATGTGAGTGTATGTGAGTGTATGTGTGTGTATGTGTGAGTATATGTGTGTATGTGAGTGTATGTGTGTATGCATGTGTGAGTGTATGTGTGAATGTGTGTATGTGCATGTATGTATGTGTATATATGTGTGCGTGATTGTGTGTATGAGTGTATATGTGAGTGTATGTGTGTGTATGCATGTGTGAGTGTATGTGTATGCATGTGTGAGTGTATGTGTGTGTCTGTATGTATGTGTGAGTGTGTATGTGAGTGTATGTGTGTGTATGTATGCATGTGTGAGTGTGTATGTGAGTGTATGTGTGTGTATGTATGTGTGAGTGTATGTGTGAGTGTGAGTGTGTGTGTGAGTGTATGTGTGTATGTGTGTGTGAGTGTATGTGAGTGTATGTGTGTGTATGTGTGAGTGTATGTGTGTATGTGAGTGTATGTGTGTATGCATGTGTGAGTGTATGTGTGTCTGTATTATGTGTGAGTGTGTATGTGAGTGTATGTGTGTGTATGTATGTGTGAGTGTATGTGTGTGTGAGTGTGTGTGTGAGTGTATGTGTGTGTGTTTGTGTGTGTGAGTGTATGTGTGTGAGTGTATGTATGTGTGAGTGTGTATGTGAGTGTATGTGTGTGTATGTATGCATGTGTGAGTGTGTATGTGAGTGTATGTGTGTGTATGTATGTGTGAGTGTATGTGTGAGTGTGAGTGTGTGTGTGAGTGTATGTGTGTGTGTTTGTGTGTGTGAGTGTATGTGTGTGAGTGTATGTGTATGTGTGAGTGTATGTGAGTGTATGTGTGTGTGTGTATGTGTGAGTATATGTGAGTATATGTGTGTATGCATGTGTGAGTGTATGTGTGAATGTGTGTATGTGCATGTATGTATGTGTATATATGTGTGTGTGAGTGTGTGTATGAGTGTATATGTGAGTGTATGTGTGTGTATGCATGTGTGAGTGTATGTGTATGCATGTGTGAGTGTATGTGTGTGTCTGTATGTATGTGTGAGTGTGTATGTGAGTGTATGTGTGTGTATGTATGTGTGAGTGTATGTGTGTGTGTGAGTGTGTGTGTGAGTGTATGTGTGTATGTGAGTGTATGTGTGTATGCATGTGTGAGTGTATGTGTGAATGTGTGTGTGTGTATGTATGTGTATATATGTGTGCGTGAGTGTGTGTATGAGTGTATATGTGAGTGTATGTGTGTGTATGCATGTGTGAGTGTATGTGTATGCATGTGTGAGTATATGTGTGTGTATGTATGTGTGAGTGTGTATGTGTGTATGAGTGTATGCGTGTGTATGTATGTGTGAGTGTATGTGTGTGTATGTATGTATGTGTGAGTGTGTATGTGAGTATATGTGTGTGTATGTATGTGTGAGTGTATGTGTGTCTGTGTGTCTCTGTGTGTATGTGAGTGTATGTATGTGTGAGTGTATGTGTGTGTGTGAGTGTGTGTGTGAGTGTATGTGTATGTGTGAGTGTATGTGAGTGTATGTGTGTGTATGTGTGAGTGTATGTGTGTATGTGAGTGTATGTGTGTATGCATGTGTGAGTGTATGTGTGAATGTGTGTGTGTGTATGTATGTGTATATATGTGTGCGTGAGTGTGTGTATGAGTGTATATGTGAGTGTATGTGTGTGTATGCATGTGTGAGTTTATGTGTGTGTATGTGTGAGTGTATGTGTGTGTGTATGTATGTGTGAGTGTGTATGTGTGTATGAGTGTATGTGTGTGTATGTATGTGTGAGTGTATGTGTGTGTATGTATGTGTGAGTGTATGTGTGAGTGTATGTGTGTGTGTATGTATGTGTGTATGTATGTGTGAGTGTATGTGTGAGTGTATGTGTGTGTGTATATGTGTGCATGAGTGTGTGTATGAGTGTATATGTGAGTATGTGTGTGTATGCATGTGTGAGTGTATGTATGTGTGAGTGTGTGTATGTATGAGTGTGTGTGTGAGTGTGTATGTGTGTGTGAGTGTATGTGTGTGTATGTATGTGTGAGTGCATGTGTGTGTATGTATGTGTGAGTGTATGTGTGAGTGTATGTGTGTGTATGTATGTGTGATTGTATGTGTGAGTGTATGTGTGAGTGTATGTGTGTGTATATATGTGTGAGTGTATGTGTGTGTATGTGTGGGTGTATGTGTGTATGTGTGAGTGTATGTGTGAGTGTGTGCGTGAGTATATGTATGTGTGTGTGTATGTTTGTGTGTGTTTGTGTGTGTATGTGTGTATATATGTGTGAGTGTGTGTATGTGTGTTTGTGTGTGTGTATGTGTGAGTGTATGTGTGTATGTGTGTGAGTGTATGTGTGTATGTGTGTGAGTGTGTATGTTTGTGTGTGTATGTGTGTGAGTGTGTGTGTGTGTATGTGTGTGTATGTGTGAGTGTGTGTGTGTGTGTGTGTGTGTGTGTGCCCAGTGCCCCTGGAGGACATGCTGGCCTTGCCCAAGTGCTGGGCCTCCAGTGGGTCCTACAGCACTGGGTGGTCTCCAGGACCGGTGACCTGGCAGGGGAGCCGGGAACCATGTGCAGAATGAGGGATTCACGGACGGGGGCCACGTGTGCTCCCGCTCTGACCCCAGCCTATGCAGGCTCTCCCTGCGGAGCTGCTGGGGCTGTTTCTGAAGGACATTCTGCCCAGTGTCCTACATACTTGTGGCCCCAGGGGCCTCTGCCTGATGTGAACTTGACAAGGAGACATACCTGTGTGGCGTGCGCAGGGACGCAGGAACCCCCCCAGTGGCTGCTTGGCAGGAAGCTGCATGGGGCGGGAGGGTCTCAGAAGGACTGAGCCCTCGAGTGTGACTGAGGTTGGGAGCAGGTTCTTAAGGAGTGACCACCCACATCTTGGACATCAGGCCCTCAATCAGTGGGCGCTGCTCAGGAGTAACTGAATTCCCGGCCAGCCTGCTCTGCTGGCCCCCCCTCCGCTGGCAGCTGAGAGCCCGGCAGCCAGTCCTCGTGTCCCCAGCATGTCCGCTTGTGAGCTGAGGCATGTTGCTGTTGCCCGTCCTGGGCTCACTGGGCCGGCGGTTCTGGCGGGACTCCCTCGCCCAGGACTGGGGTGGAGAGGGACCACCTGCCTGGGCCCCACATGCTAGACACGTGTGAGCCCCAAATGCCAGGAACTGCTCTCCTCCCCAAACAGAGACCACTGTGTGCGGAAGCCGCCTTTAATCTGGACCAATTAGATACACATACCCCACACCGCAGGGCACACTTTTAACCTAAGAAGTTGGAAGTTACAAGCCGGTAGATGCTTCCTTATATTCAGATAAAATCAGTATCTGTTAATTATGTAGATTTCCAGGTGAAGAGAAACACCTCGGGGGAAGTTACAGTGACTGCACACACACACACACACACGAAAGACACAAACAGTATTTTGGCGTCTTCCTCCCGTTGGCAGTCCACGTTCTCCAGTCTTGTGGCATCTGCTTAGGCTGGAGCCAGGCGTGTGTAGGAGGGGACGGGCCACATGGCCCTTGTACCCAACCCCAGGATGAAACTTTCGGGTACAGCCACCATCCTCAGGCCTGGCTGTTCGGAGTTAATGACTCGGATTCTTTTCTCCGTCATGGGGTGGTCAGGCTGACACTCATGGCCATTTTGGCAAACCCGAGCCTTGTTGGTGACAGCAGACAGTGGCCAACCTACGCAGTTGGGTCCACCTTGCAGGAAGCACTGGCGGTCTCCACGCGCCCACTTGCTCGCGCTGCTATGCTGTCACGCAGAGGAGATGTGGGTGTCCTGCGGTCCCTTTTCTGGGCATGGAGGCAATGAGGTCTCTGGAAACCAGCAGCTCCAGGCGCCCGTGAGATGGGACGTGGGCTCTTTGGGAAGCTTGCGGGGGCTCCGGGCCCGGATCAGTCCCCTGATTTAGGCTTTCCCACAGGAAGTGCCCTCTGTGCCAGCAGTGTGTAAACCCGTCTCTACAGCTGAGACGGCCCTGGGGCTCACCTATGACCTAGCGGAGACAACCTGTCCTTCCCCGCATGGCTGGGGAGTGCTTGCCACTGGGCCCTGTCCACCCGCAGGGGTGGAGGTGCTGGCGGTGAGCCGTGCTCAGGGCAGGGCGGCCACCAGAGCGGGAGGGAGATGCTGAGACAATTTCGTTATTATTGGTCCCAAAGCTCCAGGAGGCCAACGGGTCTGTCAATCTTGCTCCTGACAAGCCCTGGTCTCTCTCTGGAGAAGCCTCCTGATGACAAGCGGCAGCCATTCTATGCCTGGGGTCTCCCCAGCCCCGCCCCCCCCCCCCCCTTGGTGAGGCCGAGGCCCCGGGAGGTTACAGGTCTCAAGCTGACTCCCAGGACCACACAGACGCACGGGTCACCCGGTGGAAACACAATAGCATTTTCGATTGAGAGTGGGAACTGAGCTTTAAGGAAAATGGAATTCTTTTTAAGATGGCGAGGATAGATGGACAGGTTGCCCCCAAACTGGACGATCCCACAAACTCTCTTCATTATTATTTAATTGAACAAAAATACACGTTTTTAACGGCTAAGCTGTAGTGACTATGGGATTTGGGGACCTTATTACTAGGCAGTTACACTGGAGACACATCGTTGATGCCGGGACTCCCCGCAGGCTGCGGCTGGGCTGCGACGCTCACTGGGGAAGGGCCTTGAGGATGGCGTTGACCTCCTCGGCCACCGCTGTCAGAGCGAACTCGAACTGCGCCTGCGGGACGAGAGGGGTGTGAGTCACAGGCAGGTCCTCTGAGGGGGACACGGATGCTGTGCTGGGATGGACCGTGAGGGCAGACGGGGCATGGACAGCTCCAGAGGCGACCTCCGGGGCAGACCCTCAGCCACTGAAAAGACAGTTACCCCAGCCTTAGGAGCCAGCCCACTACCCACCCCAACCTTGATCCCTGCCCTTGGGTGACCTGAGCTGTGACCTGGGGATGTTTGAAGGGCACTTGTACATATGTATCATTTCTGCAATGTTTCCCCAGGTGTAAAACTTACAACTTTAAATAAAAAATGTCTTAAACATCAATGTGGGGTGGACTACGGCATACGTCCCTGCTGATGGCATAAGACCCGGCCGCTCGGCCCGGCCGGCGGAGGTGTTTGCAGCGGCTTCTCAGGTGGGGCGCCAGTGTCCTCCTTCCCTCCCGGCACAGACGCTGCGCGGCCCTGTCTACCCTCTCCGGCCGCCAGAGAGGACCAGGGGCCCTCACACTTCGTGGGGGAGACGCATGGCCTGGGGGCGCTGGCGCCTGTCCCAGGACTGGCCTCTGGCTGCAGGCACCGCCTGCCCACATCTCGGCAGTTGGTGGCACAGCAGCACATTTACAGCTGGGTCCTGAGGAGGGCAGGCAGCTCAGCAAGGCTTCTCTCGGGCAAGCCCAGCCAAAGAGACCACTTTATGACGCGGGCGGTTGCTTGGAGTGGGCGTGGGGCTGTGGTTCGAGAGGGCTATTTCTGGAATGTATTTCACCCTGGTTCTAACCCTGGTTCCCCCAAGGCAGCATGATCTTGTTTGCACTCCCGATGTTCCCAACTCACCTGTTCAGTGACTGTGCACATGAGCTATTTAGGGGTGCCTGGGGACCCCCGTGCGCACTGGCCCCATTCCAGAGCTGTGGCTGTGGGAGCTGGGAATTGGGACTGGCAGAATCTGCAGGCTCCCTGCCAGGGTGTGGAGCTAGCTCAACCCCTTCCTATAAAAATGTGGTGCCTCCCCGAACCCTCACCATCTGGGGTCTACATAGCCCGGAGGCATGTGCCGCCTCCTCCCTCCTCGGAGGGGATGGGGGGCAGGCCCTGCGCCCACAGCCCGGCGGGGGAGTACCTTGGTCTGGACCATGCCTGGCCTCTGGTCTCTCAGGTGCTCCAGGGTGGCTGCGATGTCGATCTCTTTGGCGCCTGCAAGAAACCCATTGGCTGAGTTCAGACGGGACAGCCCCGGAGACAGACACTGCACGGCCGCCCCGCCCCCGCCCCGGCGGCCGAAGTCTGTGGTGACCATGCTTGCCCTCCGCAGGCGGCGCTTCGCCCGGCTCCCAGGCACGCCGGTTGTGTCCGGCCCTGGAATCGAGGAACCTGGCTGAAGAATGCTACCCACGCCGGCCATCACCACAGATATGAGGTGCATCTTAAAGCGCATTCCAAGTCGTAGGAGTTACATGCAGGCTTCATTTCTTGGTGTGCAGGTGTCTTATGCCGAGAAATGAAAAGTCAGACCAGCCACATCATCTTACTGTCGGCCTTCCGTGCCGAGTGCCCCGTGGAGAGAAGGTGCACGTGCTGGTCGGGGTCCGCTGGAGCCTCCTGCTCAGGGCCCGCCGCAGCCACGCGGCGCCTGTGGTGACCCCGCTGGCTGTAAGCCTCTGCACGGCACTGCGCAGCGCCCGGGCCTCCTCCGGGGACCCCAAGTGCATGGGCCCCACTTCCTGCAGCTCAGGGCTCGGAAGCCTGAGGGCCATGTCGGTCATGCACAGCGTTGCGGGATCGGGAGCAGGTGGCGCTGCTGAAGCACTCGGACCCCCACGCATCCAGCGGCATTTCTACTCCCTGCCCTTACAGGACCCCGTCTCTGCCCATCGCTCTGGGTCTAACGGCCTGTCTGCAGCGCAGGGGCCAGCCATCAGGACTGGGCACACAGGCAAGAGCCAGTGCCGTGGACATGGAGGAGAGACCTCGAGTGGGCAGCCCGTTCACCCTCAGACACGAACTCAGTGGACTGAGCTTTGCCGTTTCCATGGCTCGCCCCATTCTCCCTGAGTCCCAGGTTCAACGGCTTATTGGGGGGAACTGAGCAGCCCGTGCTCTTGTCTGAGCTGCAGCAGCGAGAAAGAAAGGTGGGGGAGAGGACGAGAGGGTCCAGGAGGTATACATTCCACCCAGCGGGGGCGGGGGGTGCAGACCAGGGGGCCAGGATCCTTGGGAACCCGCCGGCAGCCTGCCCAGACCCGTGCCCCAGTCCCCAAGTGGGGACGGCGGGGCGCAAACCTCCCCAGGTGTGGGGACAGTGTGGGCATGGCATGAGCTCTCTCGGTGACAAAGGCCGCCCACTCGGAGGCCAGGGTCTTCAGAGGAGGAGGAGCCCCTCGGACTGCAGGTGCCCAGGACTTGGCAGGAGCTCATCCCAGCAAAACAACCCGCGGCTCCCGTGGGCTTGCAGCTGGTAACCTGCCCGGGGGTGCCAGCCACACAGAATCCTCAACCATCTGAGTCAGGGGGTGGGCTGCCACCAAAGCGGGATCGGCCAAGAGAGAAGCCCCCCGGGCATCACCCAGAGCCATCTGCCTCCATGTCTCCTTGCAGCCACCCCCCATGGCTACCCTCACCACAGCCATCCCCCCACCACGGCCACTGCCCCCCACAGCCACCCCCCGTCACGGCCCCCCTACAGCCCCCCCCCCGCCTATAATTATAGGAACAGTGATGCACAGAAACCTGTTTCCTCAGAACCAGAGCAGGTATTCGAGCGAGGGGGCCAGAGCTGTGTGTGTTTCTGTCCCTTACCCAAAGACATATGACAGTTTAATAAATTTTCACTGATTTCAGAGAGGAAGGGAGAGTGAGAAAGACAGAAACATCAATGACGAGAGAATCACGGATTGAGACTGCAGTTCAGACCTGAGATCCAACCGGGAATCGCCCCGACCTCCTGTTCACAGGCTGATGCTCAACCACTGGGCGCACTGGCTGCCCCAAGAGTGTTTTCCCATTGACTTTTAGAGAGAGTGCAAGGGACAGGGAGGGAGGGAGGGAGGGAGAGACTTCGATGTGAGAGAGACAGTGATTGGTTGTTTCCCAAACCTGCCCCAACTGGGACCAGGATTGAACCTGCAACCCAGGTTTCTGGCCTCAAACCAGAGACTCTTCCGTGTGCAGGCCACGCCCTCCCATGGCGCCCCGGGGCCAGCTCGCTCACACTGCAGCGCCAGGACAAGCATGCAGTACTGAAACCGCTTCTCGGAGAGGGTTCGCTCCACTGTCGCCTGGAGCTCGCAGCTGGCTGAGTGCCGGCGAGATCCCCCAATTCTGTCCGTCCACTGTCTTGACCAGCTCGTGCGGGGGCCTGGCTCGCTGTGCAGAGGGTCCCCCTCCCTCGTGTTTACGGCATCTTCTCAAACACAGGCACCTAGTGCGGTCCTCGGCCCTCCTCTCCAGCCTGCAGGCTGGGCCTGTGCGGGCAGGAGGCCGGGGCACTGGGCAGCCTGAGGCACAGCCCCCTGAGCAAGGGCCTGCACTTCCTTCAGGTTGCCTGTGGGTGGAGTCCAGGCCTCGGCCCCCCTCTCTGCTGCCGAGGTGGCTCCCAAGCCCCGCCCATCTGCGGCCTTGACCTGCTGCTATTGAAGTCAACATCTATTCCTGGCCGGTGTGCTCAATGGATAGCGCCTCCGCCTGTGGACTGAAGGGTCCTGGGTTCCATTCAGATCAAAGGCATCCGCTGCAGGCTCCTTCAGCCTGGTGCTGGTTGGGGCGTGTGCAGGAGGCAACCAGTAGATGTGTTTCTGCCTCTCCTTCTCCCTCCCACTCTCTCTCAAATCAACGGAAAATATCCTCAGGTGAGGACTAACCAAACAAAAATTAACATCTAGCCCAGCTGGCTGCCTTAATGGTCACCAAAGACTCATGGCTTCCCTTCCCAGCCAAGGGCATGGACCTGTGTTGCAGGAAGCCGCCCAGTGTCTTCAGTAGCAGGGAGGTGAGGACAAAGAGTCCGGAGTGCTGGTGGCCCCTGAGCTCTGGCAAAGCTCAGCGCTGAGACAATGGCGGCTGAAGCAACTTTCTGACCGGACAGTCATGTGAATCCTACTGATAAGACAGTCTGTCTGGCCCTCCCGGGTTTGGCTCAGTGGATGGAGCATCGGCCTGTGGACTCAAGGGACCCAGGTCCGATTCCGGTCAAGGGCATGTACCTTGGTTGCAGGCACATCCCCAGGAGGGAGTGTGCAAGAGGCAGCTGAATCAGTTTCTCTCTCATTGATGTTTCTAACTCTCCCTCTCCCTTCCTCTCTGTAAAAAATCAACAAAAATGAAAAAAAAAAAGATAGTTTGAAAGTTTGTCTGTTACTGCAAATTGCCTGCGTGAGGGCCATAGGTGTGTCCCAAACTGAATAAAAGGATGGCAAGGCCTGAATCCAAGCGGAGTCCTTCCCCCAATATTTCCAAATTATTATTTCTTGTCTAGTCTCTCATTTACTGTGGTCTCTCTTCCAGAGCCCGAACCCTGAGCCACGCCAGATGTGGGACACTCACAATGGGCGGCAGGTTTGGTCCCTAGCCTAAGTCTGGGTGTCTGTGGGAGGCGACCAATCCACGTGTCTCTCTCATGTGGGTTTCTCCCCCTAACTCCCATTCCACTCTCTAAAGTCAGAGGGAAAAACACTCTCCCATGAGAATTAGCAACAAGTTAAGATCTAAGAAGGCCTGGGACCCTCACAGCTTCTTGGACACGACACTAACACGCAGGCAGCAGAAGGCAGAGCGGGCAGGTGGCCGTGCGCAGTGCTCCTGTGCATCGAAGGACATTAGCAAGAGAGCGAGGAGGCTCTCTCGGGAGGGAGAAGGCCGCCAATCTCGCGTCTGACCAGGGATGAGTGTGCAGAAGAGATAAAGAACTCCTGCGACTCAACAATGGCGGTGGCGGCGCAGGGGCTGAGCGTTGTTGACCTGTGGACCAGGAAGCCACTGTTCGATTCCTGGTCAGGCACACGCCTGGGCTGTGGGCTCCGTCCCCAGTGGGGGGCGTGCAGGAGGCTTCTGGTCAATGATTCTCTCTCGTCATTGATGTTTCTATCTTTCTCTTCTTGCCCTTTCTTTCTGAAATGAATAAAAATGTATTAAAAAATTTAGCCCAATTAAAAAAATGACCAAAGGCCCTGACCAGAGTTCTAAGTGGTTAGTATTGGCCCAATAACCAGGGTCATGGCTTCCCTTCCCAGCCAAGGGCACATGACTGGGTCGCATGCTCTTTCCCTGGTCCCAGTTGGGGTGCAGACGAGAGTCAACCAATCACTGTCTCCCTCCCTCCCTCCCTCCCTCCCTCCCTCCCTCCCTCCCTCCCTCCGTCCCTCCCTCCCTCCTTCCTCCCTATTGCTCTCTCTAAAAATCAATGGAAACATATCCAGCAGGCTGAGCACAGTGGCTCCGAGTCCGCTGCCGGGGCCGAGCACATGGGAGGGGATGGGAGGAGCTGGGGCCTTCGTGCCTGGTGGGCGGGAACGTAGAATGGCGAGACAGCACGGAGCTTCCTCACAGTCACACACGGGATTTGTGTGTGATGAGCGATTCCACTTCTGGGGGACGCCGTGGGAGGAAGCAGACACCCGCAGAGATGTTTGCACGGCCTTGTTCCCAGCAGCCAGGAGCTGGATGCGCCCGGGTCCATGGCAGGGGATCCATCCATATAAGGGGGTACGATTTGGCCTTAAAAAGGAGGAGCATTCTGCCAGAGGCCACGGGCCGGCCTGAGGACACCACTCTGAATAGTCAGCCCGCCGCGGACGAGCACTATGCAGTCCCGCTCACACGAATGAGGGAGGCATCAGACCCACAGGGACGGCAAGTGGGAGGGGGCAGCTGTCTCCCACCAGGAGGTGCAGCGGGGGCAGAGAGGGGAGGGGAGCTAGCTGGACGGAGGCTGCCTGGGCCCGCATGCCTGCTCACCTCCAGGGGCAGTATCCTCCCAGCAGCCCAAACTTAAAAGATAATTGGCTCATTCACACCCTGAAGGAACCCCAGTCCCGGGGCCCTGCCAGCAAAAGGAATGGCCTCCCTGAGAGCAGCTGGGGGGTGCACGGAGGACAGTGCCCGAGTGACCCACAAGTGTGATTTTTGGGAATTTACTCACACACACACACACACACACACACACACACACACACACACCAGCCCCGATGAAATAGAACAAAGCGAACCCATGTGCAATGAGGTGCCCAGCACCCCGGGGTCGGGACCGGGCTGGAGGCATCGCTGCCTGTGGCCGAGGCTCCCAGGAGAGGAACGCGCCACCGGAACACAGCCCGACGCCAACATTAACGACGAGTTAGAAACGCGTCCGCAGCCGAGACCAGTTTGGCTCAGCGGATAGAGCGTCGGACTGCGGACTGAAGGGTCCCGGGTTCAATTCCGGTCAAGGGCATGTACCTTGGCTGCGGGCACATTCCCAGTAGGGGGCGTGCAAGAGGCAGCTGATCGATGTTCCTCTCTCATCGATGATTCTGACTTTCTATCCCTCTCCCTTCCTCTCTGTGAAAAATCAATAAAATATATTTAAAAAAAAAAAACGCGTCTGCAGCCAAGAACTAAAGGTGCCACAGGCTCTCGGCCTGGTGTGCATTCTCCGGCCACAACTTGTGTGAGCCTGAGCTGTTTCCTGCTGTTCCAGCTACTGATAAGGAGACAGTTATTCCTAGTTTATTTCTCAAATGCCCCCAAAGGAGCCTTAATCCCGGGCGTGGGAATGCGGCCGCCGCCAGTGCAGGCCGAGCCGGCCGCCGCCAGCTGGTGCAAAGGCATTCTTTGGTCCCCCTGCAGTTCACTTCTTTTCAGAAAAGGAGGGAAGAAAGGTCTCGAGTCCAGGCCCTGGGCCTTTGATCATTTGATGAACGGGGTCGTGAGCCCCTAGCCTCTCAGGAGGACAAAGGCGCCAGCCGGGCCTGTGTCAGAACAAAACGCAGAGGCCACGCAGTGTGGCCCTGGGAAAGGCCCCGCGCTGGGCGCCGCCCTGCCCTTTGATCTCCCGGGAGAGCACAGCTGCCCTGGTCAGGGGATTGGACACCACATGCCCAGGCAGAGGGGAGCAGGTCAGGAACAGGAGGGGGAGGGACCTCAGAGGCAGCCCAGGCACTGCCCTTTTGGGCCAGTTCTGCACGGCTGGGCCCATTGGGGGAGCTGCCCACACTTGTGGCGAATCTGACATTGCGGGCCGGAGCCAGTGGTTCCGCAGCAGTGAAGACAAGGTCAGTCCTACTTGGGGCTTCTCTGTGCAGCAGACCTGCGCCCCTAAAATCCAGGCTCTCCCCACTAAGACTACGCCAGCCATGTCCCACGGTGGGCAGCTTCCCTTGGACGAGCCAGGCTCCACGGGATGTAGCCGTGTGCCCAGTGGGTCTGTGTCCCCATCTCACAAACAGGGTGGCATCTTTCACACCAGTGACAGTTCTTCCGAAGTAACTGGTTAAGACCATGGTCAGCAAACTGCGGCTCGAGAGCCACTTGCGGCTCTTTGGCCCCTTGAGTGTGGCTAGTCCACAAAATATCACGGCCTGGGTGAGTCTATTTTGAAGAAGTGGTGTTAGAAGAAGTTTAAGTTTAAAAAATTTGGCTCTCAAAAGAAATTTCAATCATTGTACTGTTGATATTTGGCTCTGTTGACTAATGAGCTTGCCGACCACTTGGTTAAGAGAAGGCAAATACCAGGCTCGAGGAGGACGGGGAGGGTGGTGGGCCACCAGAAGGAACGTGGCCTCCAGGAGCTGAGTCCCGGGCTGCAGGTCCCCAGGACAAGACGTGTCTGATGAGACGCAGTGGCCTTGGTGCAGGAGCGAGCCCCTCGGCTGAAGGCCGGGCTGTGTGTGGGCTGGGATAAGAGCTGCTGAGTGCAGTGAGAGCAGGTGCTGTGCCAGGGGTTTGTGTGCTGTTGCCAGCACAGACCTCACTCAGGGCAGAAGTGAGATTTGCTGGGGAAAACCAATTCTGTTCTCCCCAGCAGCGGTGGGGCAGGTGCTGGGCAGAGGCCGTAGAGCGTTGGGCAACTTACTCAAGCTCTCCAGTCCCCGCGTTAAAAACAACAGGCCATGATTCTATCTCCCTACCTCTCTTTGGGCTAAAAATGTGTTCCATTTATTTTTGTAACCAGAAAGAAAACAGAGAAGGAAAATGCCTAATTTAGAGTTGCTGGCCCTTGTGTGAACACGTGTAGACATTCATCTCTGTAATCAGAATGTGGCAACGGATGCAGGATGGATGTTCAGGGAGGTGGGAGGCTCGACAGACATGTGTGCACATGTGCGTGTGTGAATGCGAGTGTGAGTGCGTACGTGCATGTGTGCATATGAACACATGTGTGTGAGTGCATACATGTGCATACGTGTGTGCGCGCATGCGCAAATGTTGTCACAGAATGGTCCTTCACGGGAAGAGACCATAGTGTCACCATCTCTGTGTTTCCTTCCCGAGCTGCCTGGGGTATGGCTGGGGTCACAGGACGGTGCCCTCCAGGCTCGGTGGGAAACACGGCTCCGGGAATGGAGACAAGCCCTCCCGCAGCCCTGGTTCATGCTGGCGAGGCCCCGTTGGCCGAGAAGCCGCCCGCAGCACCGGCCCGTGAGGGTGAGCTCTGACCGTAGGAAGACACCCCGTTTGTCCAGGAGACGACCGAGAGACCCTCACATCCTTCCCGGCATGGAAGTGGGTGCAGAGCTTTGCGGGCAACAAGGGGTTTAGTGTGATGAGCTCGCCACCAAAGAGCTCAGGTGACTCTAGAACGTTCCTGCAGATGCAGCTTATAATAGGGAAGGCTTGGGCTGAAGGCCGCTTGAGGCACTTGCAGCTTTAGGGGACCGGGTGTCTGTCCCATCCCAATGCTGACCAGCGTGCTCAGCACATGCTCCAGCACCCCTGTGCGCCAACCCGGTGTCCACCCCACGGACGCTGGGGACTAAGGAGGAGCCCAGGAATCACAGAGCTCGCTGCACAAGCTTCACACAATTTGGAAAAGGGACAGCACAGTTCATCTTCCCGAGGCCTCTGGGAGTGCAGCACCAGGTTGCCATAGCAATGCATTCCTGCTCCAAGCCGCTGCGCACCAGCCTTACCTTTGGCCATCTTGTTGAGAACCATGTCGATGAGGATGTAGGTGCCGCTCCTGCCCGCGCCATCGCTGTGGGCAGAGAGAGAGAGTTGAGAGTGCCACTCTTCCTGGTCCCCCCACACCAGCCAAGCAAACACCATCCACTTCCTCTTGTGCTTGGGGAGGGTGCTCTGAGGGGAAATGAGGGGAGGAGGAATCACAGGGTGGGAGTGGGAGGACAAAGAGTAGAAGGAGGAGGATGAGGAGAAAGAAGAGGAGGAGGAGGAGAAAAAGGAGAGGGGAGGAGGAAAGGAAGAGGAAAAGGAGGAGGAGGGATAGTAGTAGGAGGGAGAGGAGGGGGAGGAGGAGGAGAAGGGAGAAAAGGAGGAGGGATAGAGTAGGAGAGAGAGGAGGGGGAGGAGGAAGAGGAAGGGGAAGAGGAGAAAAAGGAGGAGGAGGAAGAGGAGGAGGAGAGGGAGGGAGCAGTAGGAGAGGAGGAAGAAAAGGAGGAGGAGAAGATAGAGGAGGGGGAAGATGAGGAGGAGGAGGAGGAGGAGGGGGAGGAGGGGGAAGATGAGGAGGAGGAGGAGGGGGAGGGGGAGGAGGGGGAAGATGAGGAGGAGGAGGAGGAGGAGGGGGAGGAGGGGGAAGATGAGGAGGAGGAGGAGGAGGAGGAGGGGGAGGAGGGGGAAGATGAGGAGGAGGAGGAGGAGGAGGGGGAGGAGGGGAAGATGAGGAGGAGGAGGAGGAGGAGGGGGAGGAGGGGGAAGATGAGGAGGAGGAGGAGGGGGAGGAGGGGAAGATGAGGAGGAGGAGGAGGAGGAGGGGGAGGAGGGGGAAGATGAGGAGGAGGAGGAGGAGGAGGGGGAGGAGGGGGAAGATGAGGAGGAGGAGGAGGAGGAGGGGGAGGAGGGGAAGATGAGGAGGAGGAGGAGGAGGAGGGGGAGGAGGGGAAGAAACCAGGAAGTAATGTGGATTAGCCAATGCGCCTGAGTAGGTTTGTCCCTCTCTTCCTCATCCCCTCTTTGACTAAAGAGGGGGTAGATTTTGTCTGGAAGAACAAATAAAGGGTGAAGTGATGTATTTGTGTGCAGGGCAACTGCTCTGAGCTCTGACACAGCCTCGCAGCAGATGCCAGTCCTGGTGTCAGGAGGGGGAAGAGGAGGAGGAGAGAGAGGAGGGGGAGCAGGAGGGGGAAGAGAAAGAGGATGGGAGGAGGAGGAAGGGGGAGAGGAAGAAGAAGGGGAGGAGGCAGAAGATGAGGAGGACACCTGGGCTTTTGGCAAAGGGGGACAGCCCCTCATCCTCCTCACATTTCTGATCATCCCCTTCTCACCCCCAGTGACCATCAGATGATTTACATCCGGGCCCGGCGGGAACATGTCTGATGGTGCCTAACAAAGGCACATGGAGGAACATGGGATGTCCGGCCCATCCTCTCCTCTCAGGCCTCGCAGGACCACTCCTGTCCCAGGTCAGTGCTGAGAGGGTCCTTACTTAAGGAGGCTGTACCTGAGTGGCTTCAAACACAGGGTTTACATGGATACTCCTGGCAAAACCAAGGTGACTTTAAGGAAAAAATAGGGGTTTCCATGGAAAGACCCAAGGAGCTCCATGACTAAAGAAGGAATCATGCTTTTGGTCTTGGGTTAGAACGGCCAGGATCCTAGGAGTCACCGGGAGCCTGCAGCAAGGCCCCAGCATTTGGCTTTTGTATTTTCTCAAACAAATGGTTAAAAAGCTACAGCTGAGACAGTGACCCTTCCACCTACACGCCCCACCTAGCTCCCTCCAGGGACCCTCCTGTTGTGGGCTGCTCACTTCTCTTCTCCATGAACTTCACACGAGTGTTTCGAGATTACCACAACCCTCCAGCCAACTGCTGCCTGGTTTGGACCACGTGGGTCAAGTGGTCTGTCCTGGGCTTTGAGGAAACCGATGGTCTCTGCTCTCTTCCTCTCCTCCCAGACCAACACAGACGCAGACACAGACAGAAAGACAGAGGCACACAGGCTCACACAGACACACACACAGACCTACATGGACACTCACAGACACAGACATACACACACACATAGACACACACACAGACACACACAGACACTCACAGACACAGATACAGACACATAGACACTCACAGACACACAGACACTCACAGACACATAGACACAGACACTCACAGACACACACAGACACACAGACACACACAGACACATACAGACACTGATAGACACTCACAGACACTGTAGACACTCATAGACATACACACAGACACTCACAGACATATAGACACACAGAGACACAAACACACAGGCACTCATAAAGACACACAGACACTCACTCACAGATACACACAGACATATGACACACACAGACACAAACACACAGACACTCATAAAGACACACAGACAGACACTCACAGACACACACAGATACTCATACACACAGACACACACAGACACACAGACACAGACACACACACACACACAGACATACAGACATACCCAGACACACACAGACACACATACAGTACACACAGACACTCACAGATATACAGACACACACAGATACTCACAGACACACACAGACACACAGACACACACACACACACACAGATACATACTCACACAGAGACATACATATGCAAGACACAGACAGACACAGAGACACAGGCATGCACAGAAATAGACACATGTATCACACACCATGCATACACACACACATATGCACACACAGTTCCTGACAGGGTGGTGTCTGATGCGGAGACGAATCTCCAGGCGGAAAGGCACCTCCAATGACACTGTTAGGAAGTGGTGTGGCTCCCGCCAAGGCAGGTGGCCGCCACCTCCCAGCTCTCACCGGGGAGCACGGCCTGCAGGGAGGCCGGAGCCGGAATCCCACCCAAAGGCGGGTTCGTGCTGGGAGCCACAGTGGCCGCTCCTGCGCCATCCCAGGTCCCGTCCTGCTCACAAGCGCCCCTCATGTCTGCACCAGGCTCCAGCTTGGCCAAGACAGTGCGACAGATCGGAAAGCTGCCCCCGATCGACATGCTGTGTGGTGGCTTCTCGGGGGTTAAGAAAACCCGGGTAGCGACAGACTAGTGCCCGGCACAGTGGCTTGCCAGATGTGGCACACACGGTATGGAGCCCCCGGCAGGGCGGCTCACAGCTGAGGGCGGTGCGTGTCTCTCCGGTCTCCTGACCTGCACCTGGTGGACATGACTATTGAGCCACCAGAAAGCTCGCCCCTGTGTTGCAGTTGGTTGGGGAGTAGCAGACACTGCTATCGCACGGGACAGGTTGTACTTGCCTGCAGTGAACAATTATTGGACAAGAGCGGCCTTTGTAGCACTTGTTTACTTTTCTGAAATAAAAAGAGACAGGAATTACAGTTACGCATGTGGTGTTAGCCAACCACCACTAAACCAAAGCAAACACCCGCAGCTTGGACATCCGTCTTCGGCAGCCTGTTTTGACAAAGAAATTGAAATTACACACCATTTTCAAAGGCTTCTTTTTCTTTTCAATATTCAGTTATAAACAGGGCTTTAGAAATAGTCCTTGCACATTCCCATTTCCTTTTCCCTTTACACGCCGAGCTCACGCCCTCAGTTGGAGGGGAGCAGCGCCCTCACCGGCCCCCTTCCTCTTGTTTCTACAGTTAATCTCACCTTTTAAAGCCTGTTCTGTGTCCAGACCCCTGCCTGAATGTTTGAGTTCTGCGATATCTGCTCAAAATCCCTCACAATCTAGACTTCATACAGGAGCGGAACACTATTATTTTGTCTCCCAACAGCACCTTCCCGAAACCCTGTGGAAATGCGTCTCAGAAAGGGCATCTAAAGATGAAGAAAACTCAACTGCAGTCAAGACAGGTCTTCCCATTTCCATAAACTTGGGGGTGTTTGGAAACAACTTCATTGTGCAGATTTTAAGTAAGAATTTATGAAAATCAGCAATAAGCATAAAGATTTTATAACTATATCAAAACAGAGGATCATTTGAAATTTACTGAACAAACTCCAAAATTGTTTAAGCCAGTGAGACCAGCCAGCCTGTTAAGAAAGGGGATGGAACTGCTCAGTGGACGGCGCTGACGGAAGAAAGAGGCGGGTTCGGTGCTGGAAGGAACGGTGAGGGTGTGTGTGGAAGCTGCACCGCGGGGACACGAGGCAAAGGTGGAAAAGCATAGCGGGCCAGTCTTTCCCTCATCCCGAAACTGGAACGTGTCACGCTTCCTGCTGGCTGGCTCAGTGCAGAAACAGTGGCTCAGTCAGAGCACATGCCCAGGTTGTGGGTCTGACCCCACCTATGTGTCTGTAAGTGTCTGTGTGTTGGTCTGGGAGGAGAGGAAGAGAGCAGAGACCATCGGTCTAGGAGGCAGCCAACTGATGGTTCTCTTTCACAACACATTGATCTCTCTCTCCCCCTCTCCCTTCCTCTCTCTCTAAAAATCAATAAACGTTTCAATCAGCTGGCTGCTCTGGCACAAACCCAACAAGCCAAGAGAGCAGAATGGGGCCGGGGGCGGGGGGGAGGGTCCGGTTCAGGACATAACTTGGTTTCCTGCCTCCTCTATGGAGCGAACAGACGGGGCGCTTCTCAGGAAGGCCGGCAGCTCCTGAACACACAAGAGGTGCCCTTCACAGGCCACGTGCCCACCTGTTCTGGGCAGTGTGGGACTTGGCCGCCGCTGTTTGAAGCTGCAGGCCCCCAAAGGTGGCCTAGCAATGAGTCTCAGGAGCGCAGGTCAACAAGATGCCTGTGTCCCCAGGGCCACATCTCCATTTCTGCTGGAACCTTCCTTGTGTTGGGTGTACATTGCAACGTTACCTCAGGGGTGGTGGGAAAGCCAGGGTGAACGCATTAAAATCAGCAGCCCTTGGGAGCTAGATGCCTTAAAGGTTCTTGGCCCTTTGAGAGTAAAGCAGGTTGGAAAGGAGACTCACGCACTTCTCCTGACCCTCTCATTCTCTACTCCAGATGCAAAGACACTGTGAGCATCACCGCTAGCAAACCAATGCCAGATTTTATGCCCCAAGTGTGAGCATGTGTGTTTGTGCCTGTATACAAGCACATGTGTTCATCCATGTGTGTCCATGTTTGCAAATGGGCACACACGCACAATACACATGCCTGCGTGCGCACGTTTCATGTGTGCATGTTTGTCCACCATGCTCATGTGCATTTGTGCATGTGCATGCTTGTGCATGTGTTGTATTTGTACATGTGTCTGCATGCACTGTGCCTGTGTGTGTGTGCAGCATCAAGCAAGCTCAGTGGCCGGGCAGTTAGGGCGGCACTGTTTCTATAGGTCTTTACTTTTCAAACAGAAGGTTTTAAGGAAATTTCTCTGTCTCTGGCTGTTTCCTTTTCCCTGCTCAGCTGCTGGCTCAGCTATGCACCTTCTTCTTCCGCTCCATAGCCCAGGCTCATTTGTAAGGACTACATTCAACTTTTCCACGTTCACACCCTGGCCAGTCACAGGTTTTTGTCATTTTTTTTCTGACGGGCCCAAGCATAAAACATGGACATCGAAAAAAGAAATAGATGTAACCAGATGTCCTTCCTTAAACTGGGGGTTTCAGAAAACGTGCATGAGGGATGTCGCTGGCATAGTGTCCCTTTATGGCTGGTCAGCATATTGGCAAAACGCAGCCAGAAAACCTCCCTGGCTATCAGGGCTCAACGTGTGGCTGTGCCTCGTTCCCGTCCTCGCTTTGGATACACCGGAGGCATTTCCTCCAACACGTGCTGGCTGCCCGCTCAGCAGCACCTAGGAAGGTTTCGTTGTAATTTTAACATCCCTCCAGCCCGCCCGTGCTAACCCTATCGACAAAGGGCCAGGAGATGCCAATGCAAGTACAAGATGCTGCTACTGTGCGGACTTTTATTGACAAAGAATCAGGTGCGTGGTTTGTGATGGAGTGAAACACCACAACGGCAGAGCAATACCATCGCGCAGTCAACAGAGCATTCATCTGGTTGGCCCAAGACAGGCAGATTACCCGCTAAGACGGCCTTGTGAGGCTGCCCCTTTCACACCATCAGAACTAAGCGGCAGTGAGCAAGGCCACACATTGAGACACAGGAGGGCTTCTCGGAGGAAGGGTTAGTGACACAAACCAACCCTCGGTCCCGGAGCAGTGAGGAGCAGCAAACAAGGTCAGAGGCTGTTAGAGGCTCAGAAAGGGGTCCCCACACTGTCCCCTGCAGTAAAGTCACAGTTTCCAATGATCACTTTTGTGACTATGCAACTGGGCTCATATTACTAGCTGCAACGTCACAAAAATGACACCGGCCACCGCTAATTAGCTGGCAAAGTAAGGATTTGTCCAGTTTACAGCGAGCAGCGTGAGGGAGCGCAAGCGCCGGAGGAGTGAGCGGTTCAGAGAAAAGGGAGCGATGTCAGAGCAAAGCCCTTGCCTGTGATGGGAGCGATGTCAGAGCCAAGCCCTTGCCTGTGATGCCACTGACCTCGGAGCTGAGCAGCTTCCCTTCAAGGTGCAATGTGCCCCTCTGGGCTCCAGGGTTACCTAGTGACATCGTGCGGGACCTGCCTGGCGCACTGTGTGAGCTGCTTGCCACTCCCAGGAAGGGGCACCTTGCTGTGTGGGGGTGGCCAGAGTCTCCAGCCGCCTTCCCGAGCCTGGGATGTGGGTGCTGTTCACTAATCTGCACAGAGGTCACCCGGTGGCCATTGCGTGCGGCCGATGCCCCGAGGATGCGCTTGGTCCCACCGATTATCCAGTGCCTATGGCGCCGACCTCAACAGGCCAGCCTGGACAGCTTTCCATTCTAACAGAGCTTCAAAACTTTGTATGGGCATGTGCTCCCTTCCATGCGACAAACTCCTGCTGGAGTCTGAGCGCCCAGGGCCAGAGAGAGGGAATTTGGAGAATCCAATCTTTCACTCTTTCTGACAGACAAGTGCAGATGGTGGGCTGTGTGGTTAATTCCATATGTGGACATGGATACAGAAATAGGCCCATATGCACATAGGAACACATACGACGGCACACAGGTGAGGGTGGACTCCCCTCTCTGCAGCCACAGCCACCCGCCCAGATTGCCCACAGGTGTGTGTTACGGCTGGGGAGGGGGGCTGCGTGGCCACGCGCCAGCGTTTGGGGCTCAGACGGGGACGGGGCGGTGTTCGCTGGGTGCAACTGTAGCCGTGCTTCTCGCCTCCAGCTCACACGTGCTACAGGGGCTAGTCACAGGAAGAAACTTATTTTTCCAAATGAACTAAAAGTCAAGAGGAATAGTAACATCAGAACCTAAGAATCTGTTAACACACGAATCAAGGAATCTGGTGCAGCCTGAGGCTGGAAGCTGTCTGCGATTGGGCGATGCCGGCCACACCCTCTTCCTTATGAGGCAGGAGGCCAGGGCTGAGTACCTGAGGTTCTGTAAACCTTTGGGCTTAGTGTCGGGTGATGCTCAGCCTCCTCCTCCCTGTAGCTGTTAATCAGGTACCAATGTCACACAGCCAATGCAAATTTGATGCACAAGAAACCTTTGTCTTAAATTTTGCTTTTTTTTTTTTTTTTTGCGTTGTTGACATCTTCCTGCCAGAGGGAAGGAACCTCACATTCCTCCCAGCGATTCAATTAAAGCACATTCAAGTGAGACAGCCCACGGGAGACTAGAGCATGCACAGAACCCTGGATGTTTTAAAACTATTCATTTCAAAATTGCACGGAAAACACATTCTGTGCAGTCGTGTGCGAACTGTGCCCAGGCATCCCGCCACTGTGAGCCATTTTAGAATCTGGGCCCAGGCTTGCTTGTTAAGCCATCAAATCTAACCAGACAAGTGTCCACACTAAGGCCGGGTGTTGCACACTGAGAGCCTGGAGGGGAGCCTGCAGCGCCCTCCAGCACGTGGAGGAGGAGCCTGCGGCCGTCCTGAGCAGGGCTGGCGATTCCACAGGGACCGTGGGCGGGCGGGTGCCAGGCATCGGAGGGTCGCTTTGCAAATTACATAGCTGTCTAACCACAATGCTGTACACATAAAACTGGCAAAAATATCACTGAATGTCAGCTGTAATTTAAAAATCCATTGCTTGCCTGGCATAGCTCAGTGTTGAGCATCAGCCTATGACTCAGGAGACCATGGCTCAATTCCCAGTTGGCACAGGCCCGGGTTGTGGTCTTGAACCCAAGTGGGGGGCGTGCAGGAGGCAACCGATCAATGATTCTCTCTCATCATTGGTATTTCTATTTCTCCCTCCTTCTCCCTTCCTCTCTGAAACCAATAAAAAGATTAACTAAAATTCTACAAAATCCCTGAAAAACAGAAAAACCATTTTTTCTACAATTCTAAGATACCAAGTCCCCCCTCACGATTTCACACCTCTGAGATAAGAAAGCCTCCTGTAATTAATAGAGACTTAACATAACCCCTCTTCTGCGTCGTCTCTCCTACATAAAATGTGCTTATAATCCGTGCATATCAAATGGAGGGGTGCCCCCTGCGGGCTGCGTGCGGGTCCCCCAGCCTGCCTCCACCTCCGGTGCAGGGGCGCGCTACCCTGCAATGGCCCTGGGTCCTACCTGCGGAAGTCCAGGAGGGACCGTGTGGAGGACGGCACGCCCTGGTCATACCAGCTCAGGAAGTGGAACTGGGTCACGGTGCGTGTCTCGTTGGTCTGCAGGTTCTTCAGGTAGAAGCTCCTCACGAGGAAGTCCTCACACCAGATGTGCTCAGAGACCAGGTTCACCTGCGGGACGGCAGGGACAGGCCGGTGTTGGTGACAGAGACTGTCTCCATTTCGTCCTGGTTGGCCCGAAAGGTAACTGTGGGTGTTGGTGTCTGATGCCGTAGCGGGCATAATGTTCAAATAACTAGAAAAATGAGTCACAACCCCAAACCATTCCAGGCTGTGTCTTTTGTATTTCTAAGTCATACAAGCCTTCTAGAAAAACCACCATTTGAACAGAAAGGCCAGTGGTCTGCACAAGCTCGCCTGCGGCAGGTGGCAGCACCGGGACTGAAGGAGCTGAGGCCTCTGGCCCTGAGGCCTGCCCGGGCTGCACCCGGTGACCAGGAGCCACGAGGGAGAGCAGGGCTCATCTCTCTGCTTCCAAAGTGGCTCACACGGGACCGAGTACTCAGTTCAATGCCAGGCAGAGCCCAGGGAGGGCTCACTCAGCTGCTCAAGTTCACGGCTCCTCCCAGTCAGAATCGCATGTCCCCCTGGAATACACAGGCCTGCAGGGCGGCGGGAACCCTGTGGCAGGTTGTGTGTGTGTGTGTGTGTATGCATGCGTGTATGCATGTGTATGTATGTGTGCGTATGTGTGCATGTGTGCGTATGTGTGCGTATGTGCGTGTATGTGTGTATGTGCGTGTATGTGTGTGTATGTGTGTATGTGTGTGTACGTGGGTGTATTGTGTGTATGTGTGTACGTGTGTGTACGTGTGTGCATGTGTGTATGTGTGTGCATTGTGTGTATGTATGTGTATGTGTATGTATGTGTGTGTATGTGTGTGTATGTATGTGTGTATGTGTGTGTGTATGTGTGTGTATGTGTGTATGTGTGTGTGTGTACGTGGGTGTATTGTGTGTATGTGTGTACGTGTGTGTACGTGTGTGCATGTGTGCATGTGTGTACGTGTGTGCATTGTGTGTGTGTGTATGTGTGTATATGTGTGTGTATGTGTGTGTGTATGTGTGTGTGTGTGTATGTGTGTGTGTATGTGTGTGTATGTGTGTGTGTGTATGTGTGTGTGTGTATGTGTGTATATATGTGTGTGTATGTGTGTGTATGTGTGTGTGTATGTGTGTATGTGTGTGTATGTGTGTGTATGTGTGTGTGTGTGTGTGTGTGTATGTGTGTGTGTATGTGTGTATGTGTGTGTGTGTGTGTGTGTGAGGCAGCAAGGAGAGCCATGAAAGGTCTGTCTAGAAGTGGACCCTACCCGTCACCGGCTGTGCAAAACACAGTTCCAGTCTCCGCCCCAGTCCCTGGCCCAGTCCCCGTCCCCGTCCCAGTCCCCGTCCCCGTCCCTGTCCCAATCCCCATCCCAGTCCCAGGGGCCAGTCCCTGTCTCCAAGTCCCAGGGTCCGAGCCCCAGGGTCCGAGTCCCAGGGCACAGCCCGTTGGAGGCCAGGTGTCCCTGACCACAGGGCCTGTGGGACGCCTGGCCTCGTGTCAGGACCCGTTGGTTCTGGCCACAGGGTTCGGCCTGGGCCCAGCGGCCAGTACCTCATAGACGTGGTAGAGGCTGGAGCCCTCGTCGGGCCAGTAGTGGCAGCACTGCCGGACGCCGTCCTCCGCCAGCGGGGCCAGCATGACGAGGGCCGCGCAGCCGCTCTCCCACACCATCTGCGGAGGGAAGGCCGGGTTTCGGCTCCCAGGGCCTGAGCCGCGTCACCCACGTTGCTCTGCGCTGGCAGCCCTGAGCCCACGGCCAGTTCTGCCCGGACCATGAACTCGTAAAAGAACCGGCAGCTCTGTGCCTCTAAAGCCTCCTCAGGCTCCAGCCGTTCGACGCCCAGTTCTGCTCTTTGAAGGAAACTTTCACCCAGATCCACAGGCCCCGGGCTGGCCTTGCTGGGCGTGGAGGGAGCCCCCTCACCACCCCCCACCCCCCCCCGCAGCTGGGCCAGGCGACCGCGCGTTCTGCAGGGCGGTCCTGATTCCATGGCGAGAGAAGCCAGGCTTCACCATAGGAATTCCACAGACCCTCCAAATCCAGCAATACCGTTGCCATGGAAACACACTCAGAATGGATGTGGTAATTCAAAATGGCTGCCTTAAAACAACCCAGGACCCAGCAAGCACACGAACACACACAGAACATGGCAAAATCTCCAAAGGCGCAAACCCTCCACTCCATCCCAGGGGCGCTGGGACAGCACCCAGCGCGGGGTCCCGCCCGGACTCTGCTCGGACCTCGGCGAGGCCCCTCCGCGTTCCCGCGGTGGCCGGGCCCAGCTCGCAACAGGCTCCGAAGAAAGCTGAACAAAACGACCGTTTAAGACGCCGTTATTTAAAAAATTCACAAACCTCAAATGTGACAGGCTTTCTCTTCATGACACTAACCCCCCGCCCCCCAAACTGATTTAACAACCGGCCCCCGGTGCGGCTCTCCGGTCCCTGGCCAGGGCACGGCCGGCTGCGGGCTGACTCCCAGCGTGGGGCGTGCGGGAGGCAGCTGATCACGGATGCTCATCATTGATGTTTCTCTCCCTCCCTTCCTCTCTGAAATCAGTAACGGTGTATTTACAAGAACATAAATAAAACCAGACACTGGATGATGTTCTGCACTTTTCACACCGGCGCGCGGTCCTCTGTGACGGTGCCGTTGGCTGGCGTTCACGGGAAACTGCGGTGTGTCTGTGGGGAGCCCACTCACAAATGTGAGTTGTGCTGCGGCCAAGCGCTGCCCCGGTGCAAACGTGGCCCCGGGTGGGGCCTGCGGGCCTGCCTGACTCCCGTCGGGCCCTGTGGCTGCGCCGATGGGCCCGGGCATACCCGGGCGACGGGCCTTCTCGAGGGCCCCTGAGGCCATTCCGGAAATGAGGAGAGGCACGGGTTATGAGTGTGACAAACACACCACAATCGGGGCCGTAGCTCCCCTCAGAGATGCTGCGGGCGTCAGTGCCCTCTCAGGGCCTGGCTCCCCAAAGACCAGTGTCAGGTGACATCCAAACGAAACTGTCCGGAGCAACAACCCCACAGGCATGGCGGGGCGCGTTTCTTCTCAGGCCCCGTGTCCGCTGATGGCCAGACCGGCGCTGGGGCGCCCTCTGCCAGCACCGTGGGGCAGAGGATGTCGGTCGGCCAGGGCCACAGAGGCCCCCCTTCAGCAGACACGGCGGCGTGGACGTGGTGGGGGCGCAGGCCCTGTGACAGTGCGGGGAACCGTGGTTCTGCATCTGGCCAGCGCCGTTCGCATTCCCATCTGCGCGGCCTGGCTTCTGCGGGGGCCCAGCTCGAGGGAGGCTCTCGGTGCGCGGAGCTCAGAGAAGCCAGTCCTTTTCCCTGGAGGTGACACAGCCTGGGGCCCGGAGCGGCAGCCCATGCCCCACGTGGAGAGCTGCGCATGCGAGGACCAGGGTCGCCATTCCCACACGTTCTGTTGGGTTCGGGACCAGGACCCGTGGTCAGGCGCACATTCACTCATGTGCTTGGAGGTGGCTGTGAGCGCATCCTGCCCTCAGCTCCCTTGGGGGCCAAGAAGGTGACCTTCCCCCCAGAAAGCAGGAGACTCAAGCGCTGGGTGCGCTGGGTAGAGGCAAAGCCGCCTACAGGTGACAAAGGAGCCTGGGGGTGGCGGGGGGACCGTGCCGGCTGCTTCCTGAGCTCCCTCGGCAGGCCATCGGAGGCCGTGTCCTCACAGGCTTTCAGCTGCTGGACACCCTGGCCAACACCCTGCTCCCGCCCCCCACCTACACTGCTCCAGGCTCCCCTCGCCCACACCCTGCTCCAGGACCCCCTGCTCCAAGCTCTTCCCCTGCTGTGGCCCGCCCCCCTCACCCCTTTCTCCCCACCTCCAGCCCCACCCCTGCTCTGGGCTCCTCTCCCACTCTGGCCCCCACTCTGGGGCTCTCCCCTCTGCTCCGGCCTCCCTGTGCTCTGGCCCCCCCTGCTCTGGGCTCCCTCCCCCACCCACTCCGGGCTCCCCTTCTGCTCCCCCCTCCCCTCCTTCCCCCCTGCTCTGGGCTACAGCCGCCACAGTAGGAGCATCTGTGCCCACACTCCCCCATTAGGCCGTCCTGGGGAGTGTCTATGGGAGGTTCCCACGGGAGGGGTTAACAGTGGGGAACGTAGGGCCTTCATGGAGCTTTTCTGAGTGCCAGGCATTTAGCAGCCAACCCCACAGAGTCCCGCTTGGGGGAAAGATGCCTGTGGCTCAGGCCTCCGGGCAGAACGCCCAGCTCCTGTTCCGGAACTCCCGCCTCACGGCAGCCTCATCCATGCCGTCCCCTCACCTGCGCCCACCCGTTGCTTCCACGAGAGAGCGCTGCCCGCCTTGGAAACCACGTGCTCGTCCACGGCCACCGCCACCTGCACGGTGACTGGGTACTGTTGGTGTTCAGCTGAGAACCACATGTTTTTAAAGGGTCATCGACTCTCCCTGTACAAAGGGATGATGCGAGAGGGTGCCATCCCAGGCCACCCGGCCAGGAGTCCCCGGACCTGCTTCCCAGACAGTCACAGGGTTTGGTTTCTCAAGTGCATGACGTCTTGCACGCACTATGGCTGCATGCGCTGAGATGATGGCCATGATCAGCCCCATCCTCGCAGCTACCTCCCTTCCTCCCCCTGCACCCCACCCCCTTCCTCTCCCCCCTACAGCCGCCCCCGTCCCAGCCATCAGCACCTGCCAGCCTGCCTTCTCTGTGTCCAGCAGGGATGAGCCAGAGCCTGGCCCTGTGGCTGTCTGAGGAGCAGCAAGGGGTCACCTAGTGGGCCTGTGAGCATGTGCCTGCCTCTCCCACAGCTCACTGAGGTCCCCACGCTCCCTGTGTGGCCTCAGAGACTGAAGACAAAAGGCAACAGAGTCCGAAGCCCTGCTGCGGGGACCCCCTCCTGCCCCTCATGCGGTCTCGGCCGACTCTGATGCAGCTGGGGGTCCGGGGGCGAGGCTAGAAATAAAATGCACCCTTCGGGGAAGCGGCTCTGCAGGCATGGTGGGCCTTCCTCAGCGAGTGGCTGTCCCAGGGCAGGAGGTGCGGAGCACTGTGCCCGGAGGAGCTCCCTCGGTCTGAAGCCTTGGGCAGGTGTGAGCAGAGGAAGCTCAGCATCCAGCCAGGGCAGCTTGTCCTAGCACCAAAGCTGGGGTCCCGAGCCACGGTGCTGGGTTTGATCCATGGAACACGGGGCTCAGGGGCTTCCTTTTTCCAGGAGCGTCAAGGCACCGGACAGGCTGGACCTGCCCTCGCACTTGCTGGCATGCGGGAGTCCCTAATCACTCGGGCTCACCCTTCTCGTAAAGTCGGGACAGGAGCCTGCCTGTGCCTACACTGAGAAGGCAGGGGCTGGCAGCCCGCCCCAGGCCTCTTCCCAGGAACTGGTGAGGCCGAGCGGCCCTCCTTTAGGCAGAGAGTCAGGGGGGCTGGCCCGTGGCGGGAAGGGCATGTAGGCCACAGGCCGAGGAAGAGCATGGAGCAGGAGTGAGTGCTTATGGTTAGCCGGTTCGTCTCTTACTGTCGGGTACCAAGTCAGAGTCGCCAGGATCCCGTGACCCATCTTCAAGGGCCAGCTGCTGTGCTGCTCCCGCACCTGGACCACTTTCTCAGCTCTGTCCTCCTCTGGAGGGAGTCCTTGGCCAGTTCGGGGGCGTGCTTGTACCGACAGAGCAGGAGATTGTGTGGTTGCTGAGCGATCAATCACAGGCAGGCATGTGGGTGACGACGCAGGAGACAGCGAGGGACACAGAGGCGGGCCCCGAGCCTCCACCCACCCCCCACTTTGCTCTGAGTGTCAAGTTCGTCCTCAACGTCCGAGCCCCGCCTAGTGCTCAGGACCACCCTGAGTGGGGAACCGCCTGGCTCTGACCGAGGATCACGCCCGGCAGCCCTTGGGGCAGAGCGTCCTCTGAATGCACCAAGGTTGCGGCCTGATCCCGGCTCAGAGCACATACGAGGATCAATCAGGGAATGCATCAGTAAACAAATCGATGTTTCTCTCTTTCTAAAATCAATTGCAAAATCCAAAATGCATTATAGAACATCCACAAAGAGAAACTATCATTTGAGCTCCATTTTTATCTTTATGATTAAACAATAGATAAGAGACCTTTTAATAAAATAAAATACTGATTAATTTCATTCCAAAAAATGAAATTGTAAAGTGTCTTTTAAAAGTGTCCTTAAAGCATTAAATCTCTCAAAGGGATTGTTTCAGACTCAGTTTTGAAAACCCGACTGATCGCAAACACGCCAGAGGCACTGCCGGGGAGCCGCGCGTGGCGTGTCTGCTCGACCTGGAGAGCTGCGGCTCGGCCTGGCTTTGATCGGGGCGTGCGGGAGGCGGCCAGCCGCCTGGCTGTTCTCACATGGATGTTTCCTCCCTCTCCTCCCTCCCTTTCACTCTTCTCTTAAAAACAAATCAATGGAAAAAATAGCCTAGGTGAGGATTAAAAAAACATATTGTAAAGGACCCCCGTAAATTCTGAAATCTTGTAACATTAAAAGACCCTGTAAACAAGTTTGAGTGGCTTAATTGAACCCAAGGCGTTATTCACAACCAGTAGGAGCTGACTTTCAGAAAAATAACCGAGTTAAAGAGGGTCACCTGCCAGAAGTCGGCCACGGTGGCGGGCAGTGGCCCCTGGGCGGCGATGTACGCAGGGCTCCTCGGGTCATGGTCCATCTGTAAGACACTCACAGCGGTTAGCTTGGAAAGCGGTCAGGACAGGGAAGTTACACATTGGCCACGGGGAGTGGTGGGGCGCAGCTGCACCTCATGAACCGGGACACACCCACGTGCCGGCCGCTCCTGAGTGCTCTGCAGGGGGCAGGAGCAGTGTCCGCAGTGAGGACCAGCCCTCGTTGGTTGGGCTGAGTGGAGAGAGCGTTGACTGAGGGTCCCGGGTTTGATTCTGGCCAAGGGCACATGCCTGGGTTGCAGGGAGTGTGTGTGGAGGCAATCAGTTGATGGGTCTCTTTCACACCGATATTCCCCTCTCTGTGTCACCCCTCTTCCACACTCTCTAAAGATACCCTCAGTTGAGGATTAAAAATAAAAAAGAAGTGAGGCCCAGACACCAATCAATGAACCCACTACACAGGCTGGGCTACAGAGGGAGACCGCCAGCAGGGTGGCCTTTCCACGGATCCCAGAGCAGGTTGGCCTGAGCAGGGGGAGCAGCCTGCATGCCCCACAGGCATGTGCAGTCAGGGTCCAGGCCAGGAGCTGGTGTTAGACCTGTGGGTGCAGGGCTGGTGAGAGATGAGAAGCCTTCATGAGTGGCAGTGCGTCTGCCTTTGGAAAGAGTTACCGCCACGGGGCACTTGTTTTGTTACCATGAAGGCTCAGACACGGCTGAGTCATGCAGTCGGCGTCTTGGGAAGGGGGCCGGCCCCAGCAGCTGACCCCCACCAGAGGGGGGACAGAGAGGCCCGGCGGCCTGTCCGAGGCCACCTGCCAGCCTCAACGGGGGAGGCTATGCTCCAAAGGTCTTCATTAGAACACTTGATGGAAAGACAACTGAGCAGGAAAAGAAAGCAAACAGCAGGAGGACACAGGCTGGAGTATGAGGGGATTAAACACATTCCGTGGTTGGCGAAGGACAGGCTGTCCCTCAACGCCATGCCCTGGCCAACCCGAGAACAGGGCCACACCAGCTGGTGTCTGCAACCTGTCCCGTCGTCCCCCCAGCCCATGGGGTGGCAGGGCGCCCTAGAACCGCAGGGGCTCAGCCTATGCACAGCTGCTTGGCCAGACCACAGCCCTGGCGCTCGGCTCTGCCCTGCGAGGGACTCCGGGTGTCATCCAGGATTCAGGATGCTCAGATTTTAAAGGTCACAGGTATGCACACAGCTCCCAATCCAGGGGGAAGCGAGTGTCAACCACACGATTCCAGACAACACCTGCGGCACAGGCTGCCACCAGGCGTCACCTAGCGCACTGCCTGGCTGGCCTGCAGGGAGTGGGGGACGCAGGGCATCGCTGTCACACTGCAGACCTAAGGCCTGGTGGTATAGGTCCCTCCCCCCACCTCTCCCCAGCACCTCATGGTTGCATGCAGCACAAGGGCAGAGGTAAATCCCTCCAGGGAACGCAGTCCAACCAGCAAGGGGTGGCAGGGGGCAGGAAGGCACTGGTTGTGCCGATTTAGGGATTCAGAATGAAGGCGGACCTCGCTCTGAAAGTCAGCACTACACACAGCTCAGGTGTAATCTGTCCTCTCGCTGCAAGCCCCGGTTAAGATGTTTCTGTAGGAAACACTGAGCAGGGACCAGGAGTTCTGATTTTTGACGTACACGTGTTGGGGTGACATAGCCCCACCTCCTGCCCAAAGCAATTTAGAGAGCAGCCTGGTTTTGAATTGTTACTATGTTCAAACTAGCATTTAGTTGCGTTCAAAATGAGCAACCTGATGAAAATGAAAGTCTGAACTGGTTTCAAGAGAATAAATAAGGCTGCCTATAGTCACAGTTGTTTCTGTGGTGTTTCAATCACTGTCCCACGACCACAGAGGGTGGGACTCTCGCCGCCCCTCCCGTTGTGTGGCTGCCACGCAGAAGGCAGCGAACAGCCCAGAGGGCTCAGTGGGAAATGAACCCTCCACTGAACAACAAAAGACAGCCTGATGGTGGTGCCACGCAGCCTCTGTGGGACAGACCACACCCTGGGCAGGAGCACTCCACGTGAGCAGCCAGCGTCTCGCCTCAGAGCGTGGAGGGCAGTGCGGGGGAGGGCGGCATCCCCAGTGAGTGAAGGCAGCAGACAACAACATGGACAGAAGCCTCATTCTGCTTGATCTCCAAGGCGGACAAGTGCGATGAGAGGAGGCAGGCACGTCCCTACTGACACTGGGAAGCACTCCAGGTGGTCGATGAGTTCAGCGTGGCAGACATGTGTCCCCCTTCCGGGTCCTGGTGGGAGAAGAGTGTCTTCCCCATCCTCGCTCACTTTCCCATGTCTTGTGGGATATTTTTTTATTTGTACAAATGCCAAGTTCACAACCAGAAGCTCTGTGACCGTGGAAGAAGAGAGAGTCTGCTTGGGCCTCAGCCTGTGACTGTGAGACATGAGAGGGAAGGATGTGGGCAGCACAAGATCCTGGGATTCCCAGGGGGTTTACAGAAAAGGTGAAGCCATTTATGTGGCCTACAGGGTGACAAGTCTGTGAAGACGCCGGTGAACGTGGGCACCAACCCCGAGTGTTCCTATGACTCTTGATGCGCAGTTAGATCAGCCCTGCGATCTGCCTTAAGTGGTGGAAGGGCAATCCTCCTATATAATAAAAGCCTAATATGCTAAGTGTCTGGTCTCCCAGTTGGCCGTTCAGCCAATCAAAGCATAATATGCTAATGACTAGAGGCCTGCTGCATGAAAATTCATGCATTGGAGGGGGGTCCCTCAGCCTGGCCTGCCCTCTCTCACAGTCTGCAAGCCCTCAGGGGCAGGAGGCGACACCATGATCATGGAAAGGCGATGCCCTATCACACCTCTACTGCTGCCACGGGGCTGAGGGGACTGGGCACAGCCATATTGAGGGCGTGGCCTCAAAGTCAATTAACATATTCCCTCCTTACTGGCTGTGGGCACTGCCATCTGTAATGGCATGAGGGTCAATTAGCATATTCCCTCTTTATTAGATAGGATATGCTAAGGCCACTCAACTGCTTGCTATGATGTGTACTAACCACCAGGGGGGAGATGCTCTGACAGATAGGTTAGCTTGCTGCTGGGATCCGGCCAATCAGGAATAAGTGAGACAGGCTGAACACACTCTGGAGCCCTCCTGTGGTCCCTCCCAGGCTGGCCAACCTCTCATGTTTCTCCCTGGCCCCAACTGTGCACTGGTGGAGTCCCTCGGCCTGGCCTGTGTGCTCTCACAATATGGGACCCCTTAGGGGATGTCAGAAAGCCAGTTTCAGCCCAACAGCAGAATGACCAGTCACTATGATGTGCACTGACCACAAAGGGGCTGCTCTGGGAGACCAACTCTTAACATAGGAGCTGCTCCCTGGTGGTCAGTGCACTCCCACAGGGGGAGCACCACTTAGTCAGAAGGCAGGCTCATGGCTGGCAAGGGCAGGGGTGGTGTTAGGAGCCTCTCCCGCCTCCATGGCAGTGCTAAAGATGTCTGACTATTGGATATCCCCCCAGGGCTGAAGGATCCTCCCCCCAAGTGCATGAATTTTGTGCACCAGGCCTCTAGTCCTATATAACAAAGAGGTAATATGCAAACTGACCATCACGCAAACACACAAGATGGCCACCCCCATATGGTCAAAGATGGCTGCTCCATGTGGACACAACATGGCCGCCACAAGATGGCCAGCAAGGGAGGGGAGTTGGGAGGGACCAGACCTGCAAGGGAGGGCAGTTGGGGGCTATGAGACCTGCAGGGGAGGGAAGTTAGAGGTGACTGGGCTGGCAGAGGAAGGCAGTTGGGGGTGATCAGGCCAGTAGGGGAGGGCAGTTGGGGGCAATCAGGTTTGCACAGGAGGGAAGTTGGGGGTCACCAGACTGGCAGGGGAGGGCAGTTAGGAGTGACCAGGCCTGCAGGGGAGGGCAGTTAGGGGCATTCAGGCTGGCAGGGGAGCAGTTAGGTGTTGATCAGGTTGGCAGGGTAGTGGTTAGGGGGAGATCAGGCTGGCAGGTCAAAGCAATTAGGAGCAATCAGGCATGTAGGCAGGCGAGTGGGTGGGAGCCAACAGTCCTGGATTCTGAGAGGGATGTCCGACTGCCTGTTTAGCCCACTGGGATCAGGCCTAAATGGAGTTGGACATCCCTTGAGGGGTCTCAGAGGGTGCAGGCTGGACTGAGGGACCACTCTCTCATCCTGTGCACAAATTTTGTGCACTGGGACTCTAGTCTAGATATAAAAGTCTAAGTGACTGTTTGGGCCTTTGGACCTGTGGACCTTTCAACTGGAAGCTATGATGGGCACTGACCACCAGGGGATAGATGTTCAACACACAGGCATGGAACAGACTGATGAATCAGAGGAAAAAGGGGAGGGTGGGAAGAGATTAACCAAAGATATTATATGCATACTAGAGGCCCAGCATACAAAATTCATGTGTGGATACAGTCCCTAGGCCTGGCTTGCAATCAAGGCCATATTCTCCAGCTGCTCACAGCCAGCCCTTCCCCCCTGCCACCACTCACCCCCGGTTTCTCATTTGCCATAGGACGATCGGAACCTGCCAGCTGGGAACAGGAACCAAGAGGTGGTCAGTGCACCTCATAGTGACTGGTTCAGTGGTTGTTCTAGTCATTAGAATCAATTTGCATATTACCCTTTTATTATATAGGATAAAGGCCTGGTGCATGAGTGGGAACTGGCTGGCCTGCCCTGAAGGGGCACTGGATTGGGGTGGAGGGTTTCCACTGAGGGCAGAGCCAGCCTGGGAAAGGAGCTGTGGGTGGTTTGCAGGCCAGCCATGTCCCTGATTGGGCCTGAGTGAGGAGCCTCAGGTGGTTTGCAGGCCATCAATGCCCCTATTGGGGTGGAGGGTCCCTGCTGGGGGGTAAGGCTGGCCTGGGCGAGGAGCCACAGGAGGTTTTCTGGCTACCTACTCCTCTGGCTTTATCAGGAAGGATGTCCGGAATGACATCCGGAGTACATCCAGTCTATCCGATCTAATTAGCATAGACTAGAGGCCCTGGCCTATGGGGATTGAGCCGAATTTGTGCACCAGGCCTCTAACATCCCCTGAGGGTCCCAGATTGCAAGAAGGCTCAGGCCAGGCTGAGGGACCTCCTTGGTGCATGAATCTGTGCACGGGGCCTCTAGTTATTAAATTGGCATGATTGCCTGGTTTTCTCTCTAGAAACCCTAATGTGCATTAAAAACTTTGCAATAATTTCCCCAGTGTCCCCTCAGAAGTTCAGTGTGTCCTCAAGCTTGGAGGCTGGAAGGGACCATGGGCAGGTGTTGGTGGGGCTGCCTTGGGGACACCTGGGCCAACCTATGAAACTGAAATAAGAGTGGACATCATGTCCTCTTTCTATGCTCTTACCTCACACCTGTTTTTCCTAGTGTCTGAAGCAACCTCCACAGACGTTTTCTTAAAAACAAGTGTCCATGAAGCCAGAGTTGTCAGAGCCCTTTTAGACACCAGCCTCAATCTGGGGGTTTATTGGGGAGCAAGGGGAGATTCTGGCTTAGGAGCTGACATTAGTTTCGTATTTTATTCTTAGGAGTTGAGATTTAGTTAAGAAAATGCTGGCTATGAACCATAATTATTGCACAAAATGTTTGCTTGTAAATATTTTGTGAGAACCAAAGAGTTGGTTCTCTTATTTGGCCAATTGCTTATGCTATTAGGGCATCATCTCTGAGGAATCAATTTGTACCAGTTAATTAGACAAATGCATTCTCTTTTTTTTTATTTTAATTTTTTTAATCTTTATTGTTTAGTTTATTAATTACATTGTTTCCCCTTTTTATACCCCTATAGCTTCCCTCCACCCTGCACCCATCCCACCCTCCACCCTCACCTCCCCCTCCCCACTGTCCTCTCCCATTGTTGCTACATTTTTGTCCAGTCTCTTGCTGCACTTCCCACAACCCTTTTCTCCCCAAGAATTGTCAGTCCATTCCCTCTCTATGTCCATGTCTCTGTTATATTCACCAGTCTATCCTGTTCAACAGCCTATCAATTCACTTGATTTTTATGTTCATTTGTTGATAGATGTGTATTTCTTGTTCATAATTTTCATCTTTACCTTTTTCTTCTTCCTCTTCTTAAAGAATATCTTTCAGCATTTCATATAATGTTGGTTTGGTGGTGATGAACTCCTTTAGCTTTTTCTTATCTGCGAAGCACTTCATCTGACCTTCAATTCTGAATGATAGCTTTGCTGGATAGAGTAATCTTGGTTGTAGATTCTTGCTGTTCATCACTTTGAATATTTCTTGCCACTCCCGTCTGGCCTGCATCGTTTCTGTTGAGAAATCCGCTGACAATCGTATGGGTGCTCCCTTATAGGTAACCAACTGTTTCTCTCTTGCTGCTTTTAATATTCTCTCTTTGTCTTTTGCTCTTGGCATTTTAATTATGATGTGCCTCGGTGTGGTCCTCTTAGGGTTCCTATATATTGGGGTTCGGTGCACTTCTTGGACTCCTAAGTCAATTTCTTTCACCAGGTGTGGGAAGTTTTCAGTCACTATTTCTTCAAATAGGTTTTCATTGTCTTGGCCTCTCGCTTTTTCTGGCACCCCTATAATTCGGATGTTGGTATGCTTGAGGTTGTCCCAGAGGCCCTTTACACTATCTTCAATTTTTTGGATTCTTTTGGTTTCTTGCTTTTTCAGCTGAGTGGATTTTACCTCTTTGTATTTCAAATCTTTTATTTGGTTCTTGGGGTGCTCCAGGGCACTTTCAGGTCTTTGTATAATATTTTTTGTTTCAGTCAGTGTATGCTTAATTTCTGGTTGGTCCTTTTTCATATCCTTGAGAGTCTGCTTTATATCCTTGAGGGCTTCTTTCATTTCCTTGTAGGACTCATTCATTTCCACGTTGATCTTGATCATTTCCACATTGGTCTTGATAATTTCTTTGCAGCTCTCGTTTATATCCTTGAGGGTGTTGTTCATTTTCTTGTAGGACTCATTCATTTCCTTTGTGGTCTTGCTTATTTCCTTATAGTCCTCGATCTTTTGTTGGAACCTCTTAAAAAACCCTATAACCGTGGTTCTAAATTCCATGTCCAGTCGTTTTTTTTCCTCCATTTCTTTCACATCTGATTTCTTTCCATGTTGTTGCATGTTGACTGCTTCCCTGAGTTGGTCAATTAGCTTTGTGTGGTAGACTTCCTACTTGGGATAGTGGCTCAGCCTCCCCGGTTACCTGAGGTGGATATGGGCTGCACAGTCTTGCTGAAGTTAAGCTCAGTTAATCGTTGTTAGCACTTGGAGGGTTGACCTCCAGGCCAATTGTCTGTGAAGCTCAGCTGTGCTCAGGTTGGGTGGGCGGAGTCTCTGGGCCAAGCAGACAGCGTTAGCTCCGCCCTATGCGGCCCCAGGGACTCTGTGCCGGGGGCAATGGCCGCCAGCACCTCTGAGAGAGAGCCGCTGCGGAGCTCCACAGGCTGCTGGTTGCCGGGGAATTCAGACTTTCCCAAAATGAGTCTGCATGCGCAATGTCTCACCCAGGGTCGTAAAACAAAGCAGTCTGACGGTTTTCCGAATGAGAGGCAAGTCGCGGTGCGCACTTGAGCTGTTCGCACAAGCTGCCTTCTCCACAAGCCGGGAGACCCGGCAGCACCCGAGCTTCGGCCTGCCCTCCCACTGTCCAGTTTTCACCCCGTGTGATAGTGGGTTCTCTGGACTTCGCCCAGAGCTGGAGAATCAGTCAGTGGGACACCTTTGTCTCCCCGTTCGAGAAAACTGGCCGGTTTTCAGCCGCCCACCCTCTCCGCGGCGCGCACTCCAAACCTCTCTCCGGGCGAATCTTTCAACGCTGTCCGCCGCCGCTCCTCCGGGTCACAGTGTCTTATCTTTACTTTTATTTGTGGAATTTTCACTCGGCGAGCTTTCTGGTGATTCTGGAAGATGTTTGTTCTTTCGTTAAGTTGTAGTATTAAAATTGCTGATTATGACGGCAAGATAGGTGTTTTGCCTTCTCCGCCATCTTAGTTCCTCCCGACAAATGCATTCTCATACTAGTTAATTAGACAAATGCATTAGAATACCAGTTAATTCAGTTTAACACTGAATTAAAACTTTATTTTAATAATTCTTTATTGTTAAAAGTATTACATATGTTCCCTTTCCCTCCATTGAGCTCCTCCAGCCTTCTCACTCCCCAGGCCCTCCCCACACCACTGTCTGTGTCCAAGGGCAAAGCATATGTGCATAAAGGTCCTTGGTTGATTACCTCTCCTCCACCCACCCTCCCGCTTCCCTCTGGGATTCCACACTCTGTTCCATGCTCCCATGTCACTGGATCTATTTTGTTCATCAGTGTATTTTGTTACTTAGATTCCACATATGAGTGAGATCATGTGATACTTGTCTTTCTCTGACTGGCCAATTTCACTTATGAGACTCTCCAGGTCCCCCCATGCTGTCTCAAAGGGTAAGAGATTCTCCTATTTTACTGCTGCATAGTATTTTATGGTGTAAATGTACCATGGCTTTTTTATCCACTTATCCACTGATGGGCACTTGGGCTGTTTCCAGATCTTAGCTATTGTACACTGTGCTGCTATGAGCATAGGGGTGCATACATTCTTTCTGACTTGGTGCTTTGGTTTTTTAGCATATATTCCTAGAAGTGGAATCACTGGGTCAATGGCAGTTCCATATTTAATTTTTTAGGAATCTCCATACAGTTCTCCATAGTGGCTGTACCAGTCTGCATTCCCAGCAGCAGTGCATGAGGGTTCCCTTTCCTCCACATCCTTGCCAGCACTTGTCATTTGTTGATTTGTTGAAGGCAGTCATTCTGACAGGTGTGAGGTGATACTTCATTGTTGTTTTAATTTGCATCTCTTGGATGATCAGTGACTGAGCATTTTTTTTAATGTCTCTTGGCCATCTGTATGTCTTCTTTGGAGAAGTGTCTATTTTAGGTCCTCTGCCCATTAAAATATATATATATATATATATATATATATATATATATATATATATTATTGATTTTTTACAGAGAGAAAGGGAGAGGGATAGAGAGCTAGAAACATCAATGAGAGAGAAACATCCATCAGCCACCTCCTGCACACCCCCTACTGGAGATGTGCCCACAATCAAGGCACATGCCCTTGACCGGAATTGAACCTGGGACCCTTGAGACTGCTGGCTGAAGCTCCATCCACTGAGCCAAACTGGTTAGGGCAAATTGGATTGTTTGTCTTCCTTCTGTTAAGTTGTATGACTTCCTTATATATTTTTAATATTAACCCTTTATCAGCTATATCATTGTCAAATATGTTCTCCCATACAGTGGGCTCCCTTTTCATTTTGTTGACGGTTTCTTTTGCTCTGCAAAAGCTTTTTATTTTGATGTGGTCCCATTTGTTTCCTTTCTCCTTAGTTTCCTTTGCCCTAGGAGCTGTAACTGTAAACATACTGATTAGGAGAGATGTCTGAGATGTTGCTGCCTATGGTTTCTTCTAGGACTTTCATGGTTTTATTTATATTTGTCTTTTATCCCTTTTGAGTTTATTTTTGTGTATGGTGTAAATTGGTAGCCTAGTTTCATTTTTTTGCATGTATCTGTCCAATTTTCCCAACACCATTTATTGAAGAGACTGCCTTGACTCCATTGTATGCTCTTGCCTCCTTTGTCAAATATTAATTGAGAATGATGGCTTGGGTCCATTTCTGGGGTCTCTGTTCTGTTCTATTGATCTATATGCTGTTCCAGTGCCAGCACCAGGCTGTTTTGATTATGGTGACTTTGTAGTTTAACCTGAAATCTGGTATTGAGATCCCTCCATCTTTGTTGTTCTTTCTCAAGATTGCTGCAGTTATTCAGGGTCTTTTTTGGTCGCACATAAATTTTTGGAGTATTTGTCCTAGATCTGTGAAATATGCCATTGGTATTTTAATAGGGATAACATTGAATCTGTAGACAACCTTGAGTATGGACATTATAATGATGTTGATCCTACCAATCCAGGAACACTGGATTAAAAGTTTAAACATTTTCCTCCCTTAATAAACTGCAGAATAAAGAGGGAGGTGATCCTCACCTGCTGATGGAGACTTCAGCCTGTCCCTGTTGTAAAATGTGCAGTTTTGACAAAGCTGCCATGTGACCGACAGTGCTCAGCCTCCACCCCAGTGCTGCCACCTAAGGGGCCTCTCTTGGACACTGTGCGGGGAAAGCAGGGCCTTGGTTCCATTTCCCGACCTCCGATTTAAAAGCAAAGACCACCCACTGTTGACCATGGGTGGTGGCAGAGGTAGTGCAGCTGAGCACAACCGCGGTGACGGGTGGCCAGTCTCTCCTGCCCAGCCAGGCCCAGCCCTAACGGCGCTTCTCATTCAGCTGCTGGACGCAGCCGCCGTGGCGTTATTTCAGAGGAAGACGCTCCACGGGTTAGGTCTAGTCCACCCTTACAACTCGAGGCATAAGAAAGAGCTGTAGCATTGAATAGAGGAGGGAGCACAACAAAATCACTTTTCTCTCCAGACCACCTTCTGACCCAAGTCCCTGCAGGAGCTGCTCCTGGACGGTTGCTGTTGCTATACCAGCAGCCGGGCCGCCCGACGCTGGGCTTCAGCAGGCACGGGACTCGGAACGCACACAGGGGCGCCCTCACGGCTTTCGGACCTGGGATGACTCCTTTAGTTCTCCCATGGGTCTCCCAGGGACCAGGGGCCACAGAAGGACGTGACTCTCTTGGTTCCAGGGATCTGCGGTCAGGGCCACGGTCCATCGTGCAGGCTGGGTCAGGCAGCTACGGACCCGCCTCCCCGGACACAGCGCCTCTCACAGCAGGGCGGGCGGCCCCCAGCGTGGCTTCGCCTTGATGGTTTGAATTAGAACCAACAAGAAAATCCAAGCACATGGCAACGTGCTCGAGAAGACTATGGCTGCAGGAGACCCTGGGAACCAGGGGTCGAGGTCAGAGGCACCTGCAAGAGGACCCAGCACAGACAGCCTTCTCCCCTGCGGCCAGAGGCCAGGGCGGCTCTACCAGGCAGGCACACCGCTGTCTTCCTGCGCAGCCTGGACGGGCTGGGAGAAGTGTCAAGAAGCGCGATGTGGCTCAGGCACACGGAGTCTCAACAAGAGGCGTTTATACAACAGGCCCTTTGCAATGAGTGGGACCAGCTAATGTGGCCACGTGGCCCACCGTCAGCAGCTGCCGCTTTAAGTCACATGGTGATGTTCTCACGGACAGCTCGCCACTGGGGACCCAGGGGGCTGCTAGCACACAGGATGCCTTTCATGAGTCCAGAGTCCCCTGTCCCACCCAGACTCTGTTACCTGTAAAGTCATTGCCTTGGAATAACAGCCAGTGCAGCACTCCTACACAGACCTTGACTGCACGCAAATCAAGATTTGGGGAGTTGTCTCTATGCTCCCTGGAGACCAACGTGGAGAAACAAATCTAAATCGAGGTGACCTCAGCCTCTCGCCCTCATAACCCCACACTAAGCCCTTCTCGCTGCCAGTTCAAATGCCACGCACCGCATTCCTGTGGCCTCTACTTGCAGGCACACAGCCCTCTCCCTGTGGCTGCAGACCCCCAGCCCCGTCCTCCCTGTCCAGGCCAGGGGCACCTCCACAGAAGCTGAGATGGTGGGCTGGTCACAGAGACCTGACAGTTAGAGGCCGTGGGGTGACAGAGACCCCTGTCCCTCGTCTGGTCTGCAGCTCCACTCCCAGAGGGCACAGCACCTGCATCCTCCAGACACCCAGGTGTCAGGCGTGGCTCTAATTCCCTGTTTCTCCTGAATGCATCGGACGCCAGCAGGCCTAGGAAAGGGCAAACCTTCAGCCGCTGGCAATGGCCCCTCCTGGTCCCTGCCCAGGACACAGCCACCTGGATCACTGGGTAAGCTGATTGCTGAATGACATTAGTTGCTTTGTTGAAACTAATAACCTGGCTGAGACTAATTACCTGGTTAGGGCTAGCTACTGGTTGGGACTAAGAACCCAGTTGAGACTAGTTAACTGGTTAAGGCTGATTCCTGTTTGAAGCTAGTTACCTGGTTGAGGCTAGTAACCTAATAGAGACTAGTTATCTGCTTAAAGCTGGTTCCTGGCTGAAACTAGTTACCTGGCTAAGACTGGTTGCCTGGTAGAGACCAGTTACCTGATTAGGGTTGGTTACTGGTTGAGGCTAATTATCAGCTCTCTACTAGGAACAGGGTGGGGCATGTTTTCCCGCCAACCTCACACGGTGCCCTGGAGAAGGCTGGCAGCTCTGTGGGTCGGTACTTACAATGGGGCTGGCATTGATGTAGTCCGAGTTGCTGTGGCTGTTTCCCGCCTTCAGCAGGATCCTGGAGTGGTCATCTGCAAAGGCCCAGAGCAGAGTCAGGTCTGTGCTGGCCCACACTGCCCAGCAGTGCCCGCGCAGCGATGCCGAGTGCCCTGTGGCTGTCCTCCGCAGGCGGCTCCCCTCTGAATGCTCAGCCCTTCCCACACAGCTCGGGCTGCTCCGCCCCTTCTCCCCTTTACTCCCGTCACCGTCTGTGGAGGGGAATCAGGCTGTGCGAGGACCTGACACTGCCCCACTTGGTACAACCTGGAGAGACTCTTGTTTTTACATGTAAAGTTCAAACACCGTGGTTATTTGAGACATTTACAGAGTTTATCTTTAAACATGTTTGGCAACATAGTAAATAAATATCAACATGCAGAGGAAGCTGTTAGGCCATCCCTCAATACCTCAAGCTTTGTCATCTACAAGCAGCTAAATCATCGAGATGACAGGAATTTCATTTTAAAAGGCAACGAAGAGGAAAGGAAAATGCGGATCCAGCGGGAACAGGGCAGAGGTGTGCAGTGGGCCTCCCTGACACCAACACCCGTAAACAGGCAAAACAGTCGTTCACGTTGAACCCAAAGCCATGGGGTGCAGGCCTGTGACCTCTCCAATGCATTTGATGTCTGTGTCGGTCTGGAACCATCACCCTGCTGCGTACAGTGAGGGCCTTCTTTGCCCTTTTCCAGGAACTTTCAAAAGGAGACCTTGTGGGGAACGAGCAGGGCCTGCTGAGAGCAGATGGGTCACCCAGGTCCCGCCCTCTCCTTCCAGCGCCCCTGGCTCCGCAGCCACCAGTCTATCCCACCCCGCAGGTACATTGTAGCGGAGTCACTGGCGAGGGCCCCGCGGCACTCAGCACTCACTCTGCAGCCTTCTGCCGTGGCTGCCTGGCGGCGGCGCATGCACACCTGGACTCCGAGCTGACGGCCCAGTTGGCTCAGGGGGTGGGGTTTTGGTGAATGTGAGCGGCTCACCATGGCCCTGCCTCCCTGGGGTCTCGGGCTGTGGTCTGTGCTTCCCATCCCCTGGGATGTTACTAATTTCTAAATAACAGCTCTGGAGCTGAGACGCTGCTGAGTCCTGGAACTGCTCGAACTTGGGAAGGATATCTGTTGGTCTGGAGGCCGCCCTCCTGCTCATTAGGGTATTCGTGTCAGCTCTTCCCAGTAGAGACAAGATGGATCAGAACCATCTAGAGGTGGAGACAGCCCATGCAGGCATGGCACATACAGAGGTGTCTTGTGCATGTACTCAGAAGTTGTATGCGTGCTTTGCAGAATGTACAGTGGTGGCTGTCAAAGCATCCACTCACACGGATAATGATGCAACCCCCACGGGTGCAATAGCTTTGGGCTTCCGCACACATTTATTCTTGAGAGAATGAAAACAGGCAGAAAATGGAAGTAAAATTTACTGGAAAATTTGGGCAACTCTAACACCCTACTATGTTATAAACACGACCTCCGAAGTTAAGGTCAAGTGGACACACAGGCCTGAGAGGAGATGGCGGCTCAGAAGCAGGCGGCCTCTGCAGCGGGCTGCCGTCCTGGCCTGCCGCCCAACCTGTGCAGAGTGCCAGTGGCCTCGGGGCTCAAGGTCTCCTGGGAGTCCCATGGGGGCTTCAAAATGTCAGAGCTCCATGCCCGCCCGTAACAGCCTGGGTGCTTTGAGGTAGCAGGGAGCTTATTTAGTTTCTGATATTAGGCCCCTTGAATATGCTTTTGAAATTTCTGGTGCCGGCAGAGTGGTGAGGCCAGGGCAGAGCGCGGGCGGCGGGAGGGGCATTTGGCTCAGCTGGGCGAGTCTGAGTTACTCTGTGGCTCACTTTTCCTGCTCACTGTGTTGTTGCTGGTTTTTATCTTCATGTGAGGGTATTTTTCTCCATTGCTTTTCTGGGAGGGAGGGGGAGAGAGAGCGCAACATCCATGTGTGTGTGTGAGAGAAATATCAATGTGAGAGACATTGGTGTCTCCTGCTTGTGCCCTGAAGAGGGGTGGGGAGTGAACCTGAAATCCTGGTATGTGCCCTTGACTGGGATGGAACCTGAGACCCTTCGGTGCGGGGGTTGGGAGGGCCTGACTAACCACTGAGCGGCATCAGCCATAGTTTTTGAGGCAATGTCCCTGGAGTCAGCATCATGACATTGGGCTCTGACCGCGGCCACCCTTGTCCTCTGTGATGGGGCGGAGGGCGGCCTGGCGGGGTGTGAGCTGAGGGGAAGTGGCTCATCCTCTCTCTGGCCTGGACTCCATGGTCTGGGTCCTGTCCCTTCATGTTATCACACCTGCGCTGGAGCAAACACCGCCCACGGCAGGAAGGTGTGGCCACGGGCCGCTTGGCCGCTGGGCCTGTTCTTCAGAGACTCCCTCCGACCTCCTGCGGAGCCAGGAAACACAGACATTCAGGCTGTCTTCCAGGCCCCGTGACCAAGGCCTTTCCTCCAACAAGAGCCACAGTAGCAATTGTTACTTTGGAAATGCATTTACCTCCTGTGGCCGTCCCGTCACATTTCAGGGCAATGCCCACTCCCTGCTTTCGCCTGGCACAGGTCGCCTCACAGAGTGTCCCCTGCGTCTGGGTTTTGGGGTGAGCTCCTTTCAGCATTTGTTAGAGGCAGGACTGGGGTGACCCCGGCTTCTGTGAGACACAGTGTATCAGCCAGTGCCCCCCAGGAGCTTACGGAGGCTGCAGGCGTCGGCTTTGCCAAGCGGGGAGGAAAAGATGCCTTTCAAGGGGGACTTCTGTCCTGGTGGGTGTGGCTCAGGTGGCTGGGTGCCGTCTCGTGTTCAGTTCCTGGCCAAGGGTGTGGACCTGGGTTGTAGGCTCAATTTCTCGTAGGGGGCGTGCAGAGGCAACCAATCCCTGTTTTTCTCTCATGGACATTTCTCACTCTCCCTTAGACACGGTCAACGGGGCAATCCAGGATAACTCTCCCCTGTGAGGGCATGTGGAATGTGAGCCTTTGCCACATCAGGTAACGGAGTCACGATTCTGAGGGTTGGGACGAGGGCATCTCGAAGGCCATTGTTTGCTGCCTCACCCAGCAAAGTGACAAAGCACCATCTGGTAGAGGCCGAGAGTCCTACAGGAGCAGCCTGGGTTCTGGGACTCATTCCTGCTGCCCATGGCAGAGTGGGTGCCTGCTGACACCCTCCTCAGCCAGGTTAGCAAGCACCGGGGTGTCGGCTGCTGATGCAGATGGTGGGGCTACAGGAGAGTCCGTCCTGTGTCTGTTTCAGCCAAAAACTTCACAGGTACACACCTCTCGTCCCGTAGACGGAAGCATTCTAACAGGGCCTCCGAGGACGGAGAGGAGGTGGAGTTGGTGGACGGGAGGGCAGCGATTGCTGTTGAGGTTCTGGTTGCTGGGCAGGTGAGTGGGAACGAGCAGCCACAGTCTTCCAGCTGAGGCCACGAGGCACTGGTCATGCTGGCTGAGGCGGGTGTGGACGGGCGGGCCGCTCTGTCGGGGGCGTGGCTAGAGCATGGTGGGTAGTAGGTCTGGGACTGGGCCGGTGAGACGGCGACTGGGAGATCACCTCAGAAAGCAAAGGCGAGTGTAAAACCAAGTATGTTACAAAGCGGAACATCCAAAATACAGATGCACCTGCCTGCGTCTGGTTAAAGAAACACACCAAAAGCTGTGGTCAGGGACATCACTGGAATTCTGGGAGCACTGGGGATTGAAACAGGATATTAAAGACCATTGTGGTTTTCTTAGTCCTAACAGGGCTGTGAGGGTGTAGGCACCATCGTTATTTTAGGAGACGAAGGCTAAAGTGGTGAGATGGCGCGACGCCTGGAACTCACTGTGACACAGTTCCAACAGCAAATAAAGCACACACTCACACACACACACTGTCACACACACACACACACTCACACATACACACTGTCACACACACACACTGTCACACACTGTCACACACTATCACACACACACACTCACACACACACACACACACTCACACACACACTGTCACACACACACACACTCACACACACACACACAGTCACACACACACACTCACAACACACACACTGTCACATACACACACTCACACACACACACTCACACACACACACACTGTCACACACACACTGTCACACACACACAGTCACACACACACTCACACACACTGTCACACACACACACACTCACACACACACTCACACACTCACACACACACACTGTCACACACACACAGTCACACACACTGTCACACACATACACACACACACTGTCACACACACACACTCTCACACACACACTGTCACACACACACACACACTGTCACACACTCACACACACACTCACACACACTCACACACACACACTGTCACACACACACACTCACACACACACACTGTCACACACACACACAGTCACACACACTCACACACTGTCACACACACACTCACAGACACACACACTGTCACACACTCACACACACACTCACACACACACACTGTCAACACACACACACACTGTCACACACACACAAACACTCACACGCACACACTGTCACACACTGTCACACACACACACTGTCACATACACTGTCACACACTGTCACACACATACACTGTCACACACACAGTCACACACACTCACACACTGTCACACACATACACACTCACACACACACACACACTGTCACAGACTCAGACACACACTCACACACACTGTCACACACACACACTGTCACACACACACAAACACTCACACACACACACTGTCATACACTCACACACACTCACACACACACACTGCCACACACACACAGTCACACACACACACACTTTCACACACTCACACACACACACACACACTCACACACACACACACTGTCACACACTCACACACACCCTCACACACACACACTGTCACACCCACACACTGTCACACACACACACACTCACACACACTCACACACACACACTGTCACACACTCACACACACACACACTGTCACACACACACAGTGTCACACACACACAAACACTCACACATACACACTGTCACACACTCACACACACACTCCCTGTCACACACTGTCACACATACACACTGTCACATACACTCACAAACACACACTGTCACACACTCACACACACACTCACACACACACGCTGTCACACACTGTCACACACACACACTGTCACATACACTCACATACACACTGTCATACACACAAACACTTACGCACACACACTGTCACACACACACTGTCACACACACACTATCACACACACTGTCACACACACACTGTCACACACACACACACTCACACACACACACACACACTGTCACACACACACACACTCACACACACACTGTCACATACACACACTCACACACACGCCTTCACACACACACACACTCTCTCACACACACAGTCTCACACACACACTGTCACACGCGCACACACACACACACACACTGGCACACACACAATCACACACACACACACTGTCACACACACACACACTCACACACACTCACACAGTCACACACACACAGTCACACACACACACTCACACACACACAGTCACACACACACACTAACACACACACTGTCACACACATACAGTCACACACACACTGTCACACACACACGCACACACTGTCACACACACACTCACACACTGTCACACACACACACACACACACTGTCACACACACACACACTCACACACACACACACTGTCACACACTCACACACACACTCACAGACACACACTGTCACACGCACACACAGTCACACACACACACTGTCACACACACACACAGTCACACACACACACTGTCACACACACACTGTCACACGCACACACACACCCTCACACACATACACTGTCACACACACACTCACACACACTGTGACACACACACACACACTCACACACACAGTGTCACACACACACACAGTCACACACACACACACTGTCACACATATACACACTCACACACACACACTGTCACACACACACACACTCACACACACACTCTCACACACACACAGTCACACGCACACACACACACTCACACACATACACTGTCACACACACACACTCACACACACTGTCACACACACACACACACACACTCACACACACAGTGTCACACACACACACAGTCACACACACACACACAGTCACACACATACACACTCACACACACACACTGTCACACACACACACACTCACACACACACTGTCACACACACACACACTCTCACACTCACACACACTGTCACACACACACAGTCACACACACACTGTCACACACACACACTGTCACACACACGCACTGTCACACACACACAGTCACCACACTGTCACACACACACACTGTCACACACACACACTCACACACACACACTGTCACACACTCACACACTCACACACACACTGTCACATACACACAGTCACACACACTCACACACTCACACACACACAGTCACACACACACACTCACACACACACTGTCACATAGACACACACACTGTTACACACACACACTCACACACACTGTCACACACACACACACTCACACACACACTGTCACACACTCACACACACACACTGTCACACACACACACTGTCACACACACACTGTCACACACACACACACTCACACACACACACACACACTGTCACACACACACACACTCACACACACACTGTCACATACACACACTCACACACACGCCTTCTCACACACACACACTGTCACACACACACAGTCACACACACACTCACACACACTGTCACACACACACACACTCACACACACACTGTCACACACACACACAGTCACACACACACACTGTCACACACATACACACACACACACTGTCACACACACACACACACTGTCACACACACACACACTGTCACACACTCACACACACACACACTGTCACACACATACAGTCACACACACACTGTCACACACACACACTCACACACACACTGTCACACACACACTCACACACTGTCACACTCACACACACACACTCACACACACAGTGTCACACACACACACACTCACACACACAGTGTCACACACACACACAGTCACACACACACACAGTCACACACATACACACTCACACACACACACTGTCACACACACGCACTGTCACACACACACAGTCACCACACTGTCACACACACACACTGTCACACACACACACTCACACACACACACTGTCACACACTCACACACTCACACACACACTGTCACATACACACAGTCACACACACTCACACACTCACACACACACAGTCACACACACACACTCACACACACACTGTCACATAGACACACACACACACTGTCACACACACACACTCACACACACTGTCACACACACACACACACACACAGTCACACACACACACTGTCACACACACACTGTCACACACACACACACTCACACACACACACACACACTGTCACACACACACACACTCACACACACACACACACACACACTGTCACACACACACACACTCACACACACACACACACACACTGTCACATACACACACTCACACACACGCCTTCACACACACACACACACTGTCACACACACACAGTCACACACACACTCACACACACTGTCACACACACACACACTCACACACACACACTGTCACACACACACACAGTCACACACACACACTGTCACACACATACACACACAAACACTGTCACACACACACACACACTGTCACACACATAGACTCACACACACACTGTCACACACACACACTCATACACTCACACACACACACTGTCACACACACACACTCATACACTCACACACACACACTGTCACACACAGACATACACACTCACAGACACACACTGTCACACACACACACTGTCACACACACACACTGTCACACGCGCACACACACACTCTCTCACACACACAGTCTCACACACACACTGTCACACGCGCACATACACACACACACACTGGCACAAACACAATCACACACACACACACTGTCACACACACACACTCACACACACTCACACAGTCACACACACACAGTCACACACACACACTCACACACACACAGTCACACACACACACTAACACACACACTGTCACACACATACAGTCACACACACACTGTCACACACACACGCACACACTGTCACACACACACTCACACACTGTCACACACACACACACACTGTCACACACACACACACTCACACACACACACACTGTCACACACTCACACACACACTCACAGACACACACTGTCACACGCACACACAGTCACACACACACACTGTCACACACACACAGTCACACACACACACTGTCACACACACACTGTCACACGCACACACACACCCTCACACACATACACTGTCACACACACACTCACACACACTGTGACACACACACACACACTCACACACACAGTGTCACACACACACACAGTCACACACACACACTGTCACACATATACACACTCACACACACACACTGTCACACACACACACTCTCTCTCACACACACACTCTCACACACACACTGTCACACGCACACACACACACTCACACACATACACTGTCACACACACACACTCACACACACTGTCACACACACAAACACACACTCACACACACAGTGTCACACACACACACAGTCACACACACACACACAGTCACACACATACACACTCACACACACACACTGTCACACACACACACTCACACACACACTGTCACACACACACACACACTCTCACACTCACACACACTGTCACACACACACAGTCACACACACACTGTCACACACACACACTGTCACACACACGCACTGTCACACACACTGTCACATACACACACTCACACACACGCCTTCACACACACACACACTGTCACACACACACAGTCACACACACACTCACACACACTGTCACACACACACACACTCACACACACACACTGTCACACACACACACAGTCACACACACACACTGTCACACACACACACACACACACTGTCACACACACACACACACTGTCACACACACACACACTCACACACACACACTGTCACACATTCACACACACACACACTGTCACACACATACAGTCACACACACACTGTCACACACACACGCTCACACACACACTGTCACACACACACTCACACACACACACACTGTCACACACACACGCTCACACACACACTGTCACACACACACTCACACACACACACACTGTCACACACTCACACACACACTCACAGAATCACACAGTCACACACACACAGTCACACACACACACTCACTGTCACACACACACACACTGTCACACACACACAGTCACACACACACACTGTCACACACACACTGTCACACGCACACACACACCCTCACACACATACACTGTCACACACACACTCACACACACTGTGACACACACACACACACTCACACACACAGTGTCACACACACACACAGTCACACACACACACTGTCACACATATACACACTCACACACACACACTGTCACACACACACACTCTCTCTCACACACACACTCTCACACACACACTGTCACACGCACACACACACACTCACACACATACACTGTCACACACACACACTCACACACACTGTCACACACACAAACACACACTCACACACACAGTGTCACACACACACACAGTCACACACACACACACAGTCACACACATACACACTCACACACACACACTGTCACACACACACACTCACACACACACTGTCACACACACACACACACTCTCACACTCACACACACTGTCACACACACACAGTCACACACACACTGTCACACACACACACTGTCACACACACGCACTGTCACACACACTGTCACATACACACACTCACA